>VZTI01005760.1:0-123232 GCA_013397865.1 Struthidea cinerea | reverse complement strand
ATTTGTCCAAACTAGGACAAAACAATAGGAACTTCCTGTGGTTTAGGATCTTATTTTCTATCCTATTTTTATTTCTCCAAGTTTATGACTCATAACATTGTTGACCCCTCCTGGTCTTTTGAATTAAACCAGTTGCACCATAAGACCTAGCACTGGATATCATTTGCTGCTTTCAGTTGGAAAAAATAGCTGTTATACACATTTTTATCTCAAATAAAAATATTTATAACCAATTAATCTCTTTTTTAAAATGAAAAATAAAAAATAAAAAGCAGAATTGCAAAAACAAAGAGAAAAGATGAGAAACCTCTTGCAGACTTGGAAGATCTTAATTCATTTTGAAGCCAGTTCCCACAACCAGGAATGGAGAAATGACATGGCTTTTAGCATATACACCTATATTACTTATGGCTCTTAGTCATTATAATTTATTTAGATGTGATTGATGGCAAGTTTTTTCTTTATATTATATATTTCTCTACATTATGTATAGCAAAATTGTCATCGACCTTGCTAAACAAGAAAATGTTTGGTCAACAATGCATTAAAGTACCTTAAATGTAATTTCAAACTGTATCAGCAACTTTATATGAAGCTTCCAGGAGACCAATGAAGTATCAATTCTGCAAATAATTTATATAACATCTTAAATGATTAGATAATGGTTCCCAAATGTGACAAATGTGGATGTTTGACCTCATCAAAATTCTGCTTGCTGTGTGTCACTCCTCGCCTCCTTCACCCCACCACAGCGTTCAATCAGAACACAAATAAAGAATGCACAGCTGGCCATGAGTCATCCTAATGGAGGCAACTCAGTGAGCCACAGCTCTGAACAGGGGCTGATCACGATACTTTTTAGTAGTAGCAATCTTGTGACCAGTCATTCTGATATTTTTGTACCAAGCATGGGACAGGTCCATGTTGGTCACAGCTCCAGATTGTTTTGCTGAATTGGGAGCATTGCTCCCTGCTAATCTTCCAACAAATAGTTGCTGATGAATTCATGGATCTGTGTTAGTAGGAGAGGCAAAAAAACCTCAAACATGATAATGATACATATGCAAACAGTACTCACAATGATCAAATAATTCTCTCTATAGTAGGGTAAGGAAAAAAAGAATACTGAACCAATCAAATAAAACCTCTCCTACTTTTAGTTTCTCCTGGTGAGGATGAGGTTAACCTGCTGGTGCTTTCCAAATCTCCAAATAAACTTTCAAACAGTAAAGATGACCCCAGTGAAAATACTTCTTTCATCTTGAAAGATATCATTTCACTAAATTCCCTGTACCTAAGGGGTTTGGAGGAAGAAAACTAGGCTGCTTTCCATTGATGTAACTACTGCAGATATCTCTGGCAAGCAACATAATGTACCCCAGCTAATTACATTCAGTTCTGTCAGTTTCCTCAGCAGAGATAGAAAGCAATAGATCAGATGTAACTTCACCACCTAAGAGAACTCTGAAGGGCTTCATTGTGGTTTTTATATCTGGATTATACTGTCTTACTCATTTGTCTACTGAAGAAATTCAAAGAAAACAAACTCAGCTGGAGGTATGGACGTCAGCCCTGCAGACAGAAGATCATGGAACAGATCCCACTGCAAGGAGTTTTGAAACATATGGAAGACAGGGAGGTGATTAGAGACAGCCAGCATGACTTCACCATGGACAAATTGTGCCTTACTAGTCTAGTGGCCTTCTATGATGCAGTGACTGCATCAGTAGACAAGGGGAGAGCTATGGGTGTCATCTGCCTGGAATTTTGTAAGGCCTTTTATACAGTTCCCCAAATCATTCTTTCTGCCAAATTGGAGAAATACAAATTTCAGGGTTGGTTCAGTAAATAAGGAATTGGCAGAGTGGCCACATTCAAAGAGTTGCGGTCAATAGCTCAATGTCCAAGTAGAAACCTGTGAGAAGTGATGTTACCACTCAAGGGTCTGTATTGGGACCAATACAATCTAATATTATAACATTTCAAGTCAAACAACACTGATGGTGGGACTGAGTGCAGCCTCAGCAGCTTCGCTGATAACACCACACTGAGTGGTGCAGTTGATTGGTTTGAGAGAAGGAATGGCACCCAGAAGTACTTTAAAAGACTGGGCTCATGTGACCCCCATGAAGTTCAAAAAACCTAAAGGCAAGGTTCTGCACCTGGGTTAAGGCAATCATCAGCACCAGTTCAGGCTGGCTGATGAATGGATTGAGAGGTTGGAAAGGGACTTGGGATGTTGGTAGATAAAAGCTTGGACATAAACTGGCAATGTGCACTTGTAGGCAGAAAACCAAAAATACCCTGAGCTGCATAAAAACAAATGTGACAACAGTTTGAGGGAGGTGATTCTCCCCTTCTGCTCTCATGAGACCCCACCTGGAGCACTGTATCCAGCCCAAGAAAGGCATGGACCTGTTGCAGCATGTGCAGAGAAGGCAACAAAAATTATTAGAGGGCTAAAGCTCCTCTTCTGTGAAAATAGGCTGAAAGAGTTGGGATTGTTCAGCTTGGAGAAAAGGAGGCTCCAGGAAGACATTAATGCAGCCTTTCAAGTCTTAAACTAGGCTTGTAAGAAAGAACAAGGGAGACTTTTTACAAGGTCCTGTAGTGACAGGATGAGGGGCAGAGGTTCTAAACTGAAAGAGGGTAGATCCAGATTGGACCTAAAAAATGACAAAAAGGGGTGGTGAGACACTGGAACACATTGCCCAGATAAGTTGTGAAGACTGGAAGTTTTCAAGGGCTTTAAGCAACCTGATCTAATGAAGAGTATCCCTACCCATGGCAGGATGGTTGAACTAGATGATATTTAAAGGTCCTTCGTTATCCAAACAATTCTATGAAGTATTGCTTCAACACGTGGAGAGAGTATGCACAATGGAATGGACAGTTTGAACTGCATGTCTATGTCTTCATTTGTATCTGCTGCAGGTAATCCCTCAGAAAGCTGCAAGAAATGATGGAATTCAAAGGGGATGAGGAAGAGCAAAGGGAAAATATCAACAGATATAGAAAATAGTATTTTGAATCCTGTAATATTCTAGTCCAGTAAGTATGTCACTTCAGGTCTTCTGTGCATGGCTCTGATTGCTTTGGATCAGCCTGTCAAAGATACTTGGCACCCAATTAAACTTACAAATTAGGTGGGTACTGAAGTATTATTAAGATCAACTACAAGTCTCCTCAGTATTTAAGATGTCTCTGAAAAGCCTGGCAAGTATCTATCTGCATAATCAGGAGCATAAACAGCTTTGAAAAATATGCCCTTAACCCCTAGAACAGATTTTGAGAGAACAAATAGCAGGCAAAAATGGTCAAAGAGAAGGACTAATAACATGGAAGAGGATATGGATCTTAAGGAAGCAGGGATAGATAAGATATGATGACAAAAGCAAAGTTCTGACTGCTAGAAAAAAAAGAAAAAGAAAGAAAAAAAAGAAAAAGAAAAAAAAGAAAAAGAAAAAGAAAAAGAAAAAGAAAAAGAAAAAGAAAAAGAAAAAGAAAAAGAAAAGGTTTTTATTTAATGTATCAGAATAAATAACCAAAATATATATATATATAAAGGTGTCTATACACAGAAGCTCTCCCTGTTAAAATGTTGCATCTTCTCTTGTGTTTGCCACAACATATCTAAGATAGTACTTTTCAGAGTAAAACACACTTCACAGTTTTTATATATGCAATATTCATCACAAATTACAGTTGCATGGGTTCTAAAAACCAAACCTGCAAAACCAGCCAAATAAACACCCCATCTTTTTATATGTATAAACACTGCTCTTACAGCCTGCAAAGGCAATCACAGACTAATGGAGTTAAGGGAAAGGTCCTTCTATGGTTCAGTTGCTTCATAGTTGTCAGTATTTCCTGTGCTTTGTGAACACAGATATTGGTATTCAAGACTGACAAAGGTCAGATATGATCCTAATGAACCCTGTCCAGGCTACTCCAGCACAGAAAATCTCAAGTTTACATGATAATTTTTGATCTTCCCATACTCAGTAACATGACTGGTGAAAAATGCAGTGGAGGGATGGTGACAGTCCTGGCTAAAGGGGGTCCATTTGATAAAAGGTGAGGGGAGGAAGCAGAATGTCACAGACAACTTATTACAGGGTAATGGATGCAAAGACAACAGGAACATTAAGAGCGGTCAAGATTTATCATCATCGACTTGAATGATCCCCAGATTGCTGAGGTTGAGACAATCTTCCTGAATGCTGATGTTGATCTGGCTTTGTACAAGTGATTTAATGCCTTTATACCTCAGTCACTCCAAGTATACACCCTCCAGAACACATATATTCTTCTCCTAGCCCCAGTCCAGCCGTGTGGTGAGATTGAATCTGCTCTGGCTCCCTGCATTTCCTCTATTTCTTCTTGTTCACTTACCTACTACACCAGTTCATTGCATTGGTGTTGATTTTCCTATTTCTTTCTGTCCATCACTGTTTCTTCCCATTTCTCATCTGCTGCCTAACACACTCAAGGTGTGCTAAGTAAATATTTTCCCCTTTTGGTAAAAAATTGGGAAAAGAGAACAAGAAAAAGAAATAGTTTAATTTTTTGGTCCTATTCTCCTGTAGTGCAAGAAACCATTTTAGTCCCCTCCCAGGGCAGCACAGATGAGAGAAAACCTTTCCTAGCTAATCATACCTCCAAGTCAGGACTATAAAGCCTGCATTGCCTCAGTTTGGGCCATTGGGTCATCTAACACAGGCATAGTCTACAGGACAGGCATGTGTTTTGATAAATCCAGTGCTAAATTAGCATTGAACTTAATAAATCAAGCAATTTCCCGTCTGCCACGCAAGAAAGGCACTCACTTTTCTTACAATAGAACTAGTCATTCAGGAAAAGTAATTTTAATAAGAGTTCCAAGATTTCTTGCAATGACACTGGCCCAGTGTAGAATTTCGTGTTCAACTTAGTTCCCCTACATTCTAGGTATAGTCACTTAGCATCCCAGCTCTCAAGAGCATTGTAGTTTTGTTCTTTTGCCATAATTGACCAGACATTTCTAACCCACCTTCACCTAAGCAACAATGAAACTTTGCTCTTGTTAGCCTTCCTGGTCTCCTGTTATTTCTTTGGGTCCACCAATTAAGGTATTTTTCTACTTTTGCTCTGGCTGCAGTGCAGAGTTGAACACCTGTTCCATTTCCCTCAGGCATTTCCATTTCGGGGCTGGCAAAGCAATCTCCAGTTGCATAGAGCTCCTTAATGGAGAAGTACTTGCACTTTAGCTCTAAGGACAGCAGTTGAAGTAGATGGAGACTATTTTCGAGTTCTTCTACAGAGCATTCCCAGATATACCTGTGTTTGCTCCACGAGACTAAATAAACAAGGCTTAAAAGAAAACCCACTGGCAAAAACTTCTACTGCAGGCAGAGGCTGCATCTCTCCATTTAGAAATCTCTTTGTTCTCATTAGTGTGGCTTCATTTCAGGCTGCCTGAGGATGTGAAAGCCACTCACATCTGCAATTGCACAAAAAAATCCCCATTACCCCTTCCTTGAAATCAGGGGTCAGAGCAGATGTTTCCAAGAGAGCTATCAGACAATGTATAAATTCTGGTTTGATTTACAGATCTTGCCGGCACAGTTCTGTCAGTGACATTACCTTCAGTTATTCTTGCACAATACTTAAGTGCAATAAAACCTAATCCAAAGGCAAAAAAAAAAAAAAAAAGTCTTCCAGGACATCAAAGCTTTGTCACTGCCATGATAAAATGTAATATCCAGCTTTAACTCACTCTAGATCATTACAATCCAACAAGTAACACAGGGAAAAAGACAGAGAGACAAATATTTGGAGAGGAATAATGCCTTATTACCAAAGTGGAAAGATTTTCACTGCCTGTTCCTTTGTCCTTTATAAAAATATATCTCCTGATCCTGATGTTATACATTTATATTGAGACGCATCTGAACACTGAGGTCCTGGCTCTAATGTATAAATACAGATACAAGTACTATGGGAAAGTGAAGAACTCCTACACAGGTCTTTAGGTTTTTGTTTTGTTTACAGTATTTCTATGAAAAATTACCCAGTCATTTCTCCTTTCAAGATTTTTAGTAGGGCAGAGGGTGTAGAAATGATGCAAGACATTAACAAACAAAAGTCTGTGCCCAATTCTTTCTCCCAGCCCCATCTCTAACACATTTGAAAAGGAACCCTCAAATGTAAAGCCATAGTAGGAACAATTGGCTGAAGAAAAGACAGTCCGTGGGAAAATTATCCTGAAGTTAAGGAAATAATAGGCCAGAATTTTATCTGTTGTATATGTAGTAAAATGTCTTCATTAATGGAAATTAATTATGCCTATTTTTTTACCCAGTAGTCACATCCAGTGTGTCTCTCAAGACCAGATGTTTCTTCCTCTATCTCACTAGAGAAAAAGAAGTCCCATTCTTTTTCCTGGATAGATAATGTAAAGATCTTCAATGAAAAAAAGGTAAATGGATGAGAAAATTTAGACAAATATGTGATAAAGACAAGGTTCTTAATTTTATTTTTGGTGATAGCAGCACTGTCTGCAAACCATCCCATAGCTGCTGAGTGAGCAGCTGGATCAGCAGTCTCAAGCTAGGAGAGAGAGATTTACCCAAATTTTTCTGAACAAGCCGGCATATAACTAAGCATAAATTTTTTAGTTTGTCAAAATTAATGCTTGGTGGAAACTGAAAATATTCCCGTTCCTACAGATCTGGAGATAAGCTTCCTGGGGTCAAGAGTAGCAGAGTGCCTTGACAAAGACAAATTTCAGTGTTGGATAGGAGGTCCAGTCCTCCCAATTCTCTTTCCACAGACAATTCCAGACAAAGTCATGTTCAGAGTGACCATTTAGCAAGTGAGCAGAGTGAATAAAACTGGGTTCTGGTGGGGGGCTCATCTCCGTGGCAGGTTGCCCCTTCTCTGGCTTTCAATTCCTTCCCCTGAAATGAATCCTGTAATAAAATCAGAGATGTCTCTCCTCATCTTTAATAACAGGGTCCAAGTCCCAGGGGGTTTCATGTGCTTTTGAGTTTCTTTCACCAATTTCTCTAAAAAAAGCACTTGATATCTGATTTTTTTAAAAATTATTTACTTGTGCCTCTGGAGATCCCACCTTATTTGCAATTCCTTTCTGGTCCACTCAGGCATGCTGGCAAATGGGGAGTCCGAATGCATGGAGCAAAGGTCAGTGAAACATCTGCTTTCCTGGTCTTGTTATTACCAGTATGCTCTTTTCCAGCTTCTGTTGTTCCGGAAATCTTTCAAGCATATAATGGGTAAAGTTCCCTCATATCTGAACCTTCAGCTCCAGCTGACACCTCAGTAATTTGTTTCCCATAGCAACTCATTTGGGATTCTTGACCTTGATGGAATGGCTAATGCAGCCATGTGGCCAACTCGGCTTCAGCGCCACAGAGAGATTGTGAGCAAACCACGACAAGTGTGTTTGTTTTTGTGTTTGTTCATTTTATTAACCCTGGTTTGCTCTGGTTTCAGCAACAGTGCCCCATAGCAAGAGCTTCCTCTCAGATTTGTTAGTTTTGAAAAGAGACACATTTCAGCGGCTTGTATTAACATGTTGATATAAAATCAGACATAGCACTGAGGGCACCATTTTCTGAAGGTTAGATGGAATCAGAGTGTTTCAGGTTTAATTCCAACATCTCTGATGAGTTCTCTATGAGAAGTGTTGCTTACTTTGCAGAGGCAAGATGAGAGCCAAGCAATTCCAGAAGATGTTTAAATGTAAGTATTTCTGAAGATGGGTGTAGTGTAAATCAGCAGGATGAAGTTCACATTCTGTTTTTCTTTTATAGGAAAGTCTATCAACTATAAAATTAGGGAAGCAGTTTCTTATTTTCATTGATACTTTAAGTATCAATGCAAATTTGCCATTGACTTAAATAAGCCATGATTTTAACAATGCCTTACTTAAATGAACATTTTCCCCTTTTCTTTAAAGTAGATAATGTTTTTGGGTGTGTAAAAAAAGTATTTTTTATTAGTAAAACTTCTATTTTTTCCCTGAAAAACAGAAGCACCTGAAAATTGAAAAAAAATATTCTGCCAGAAAATCAGAAATTTTCCATTTAGAAATTAAGTGAACTCATAAGACAGTCAGTCCACTAGACTCCAGCTCCTGATGTCATGGAATGGATTTCTTGTTTGACTAAAGTACACAGAATACAGAGATGATAATTTAATAGATGATGACAGCCTGGATGAAAAGAAGTGTCAGAATATCATGGACAAAAGGATTTGTCATAGAGTTTGACTTACAGAGAGGAAGAGGATATATCAAGTATCAGATATTTAACTTGCATAAAGCAGAGAGAAGCATTGCCAGATTTAATAATCAAAAAAAAAAAAAAAACCAGAAAACAACCACAGATTTTTCTTAATGAGACATTGTTGAAAAAGAGGGAAAAAATATAACTGAAAATATTTCCAACATTATGTGTTTGGTGACTCCATTTGAAAAAAAAGACTTGTATATTAAGCTGATTATAAAGAAAAATGTATTTCTGCTTTAAAAGGAAGGAGAATAAATCTTTGCATGTATGTGTGTGACAGGGAACATGTTTCCTCTTCAGAGCTACACCAGGATTTACTGACAGAAAGGGGATGCGGATACTCTGGGGGAAATGAATTCCAGATCCTGTGTTAATAGGTGATGACGTTATCGATGGTTAAACTCTGCTTCATTCAACTGTTTCACTGTGCAATCCTTAAAATTTCATTTGATTCAAAAGTGGTCGTGAAAAAAAACCTACACAAAAATAGAAAAAAAAAAAAGAAAAGAACAGAAGCCATCATGCAACATCCATCATACCCACAGGATAAAAACAGTGAGCAGCCTGTGAACAGTAATTGTAACATAGACTACAGTCAGCAGAACAGCTGGAATGAGAAATCAATTATTCAGCTAGATAAGACGATGTGCAATTATTAAATTATGAGTAATTAGTATATGTTGACTTAAGTTATACAAACCTGCACTTTGAGAAATGCTCTGCCTCTGCAAAGACAGCAACAGAAAGGTTTCCTGGGTCTGCCCTGTGCCATTGTTTAGCAAACAAAAGACCCTCGGAGAGCACAGTTTTCTGCTTACACAGATAAAATGCCTATCCAGCCATGTTTGTGAAGCTGGCTTGCAAGTGGAATAACAAAATTCCATCACCTCTGTACAATAATATCAATAATATGTACTTAGTACATATTATTGTATTTCAAGCCAGAAAACTAGCATTCTTTATATAAAATCATTCACATATATACTGATATAAAATCAGTAGCAGCAAAAAAATAAAAAATCCTGTATCCTAACTCTTATCTTGGCAACCTGAATGCAGTGTTCCTCCATCACTCTCTTTCTTCCAAAATAGTGCATGTGATGTACTGATTCATCAAGAGTATTAATTATCTTGGATCTGAACTGAGACAAGGCTTGATTTTCTTAACTTTTCCTCTGGCAAAGGAGGTCACCTTTGCTTTGGCCGTTATTTGGTGTTATACTTCCCTGATTACTATCAGTTACCCATTACTATTGATTTTAAAACAAAACACCTGAACAACAGCCACAACAAAAAAAAATAAAAAGCCAAATAACTTTTCCTCATTCTTTTCTGGAACCACAAGATTACCCAGAGTGAGAGAGGGACATTGTCTTTTATACTCACAGCAAATCTTGCACTGCTAGATTAACTGGGCACAGTTTCACAAACCAGTGCCACATGGAAACGTGCATATGTTCTGAAAAGCACCATGTCATTTACGCAGTTCAAGTGGGTGCAGGTGAGAATTAAACAAACATCAGCTCTAAGCAGCTTCTCAGCTTTCCATGCATTTAACAGATTGGCCTGTGGTGTACAGAAAAGATTATTGTTACTATTTAATCTCCTTTCAGTGTAGGGAGCTACTGTTCTCTCTCCTGCACTGATAACACACAAATTGCTTATCCTCCAAAGCAGCCTTCACCTGACCACCAACTGCACTCTTCTCTTGCCAGGCTTCTGATAATCTCTTCCCACTCCTTTTTCAGTCTGTTGTGTTTAGCTTAAGGCATTTATGTGGCCCCATACAGACGGAGAATTAAAAAGGATCTTTTTTTCCTTTTTCTTCCCCTGCTCCCCTCCCTGCTTTCCTGTCTATCTGTGAGATGAAAATCCACTGGGGGGAAAAGGACAGAAAACAAGGTGATGGTGCTAGCATGACAACTAAAGCTCAAAATCCAAATCACGTTGTGAAGCTTCACATGTGCTGTGAAATAATTAGAGGGCACGAAGGGGGCCAGATTCTCAGTAGTGGAACCTGGTGATATCTCAAAATCTGCCCCAAGGCTCCTGGCTTGTCCAGCTGAAGTAATTTGGCAACAGCTAATATATAACTTTCTGAAAATAAAAGTGTCCCCTCTCTCTCTATCTTTCATTCTGGTCACCACATAAGTCAATGAGACATCCTTATCTTGAATGCTGTGTAGACAGCTTATGATCAAAAAACACACAAAAAAAGATATGAAAAGATGTGTAACAAAAGGTATTAAAAAAATCAATGAGAAATTAAAAATAGCAAGATTATTTCTGAAGAACAAAGAAAATAAAAAGGTGATACGGCAAGTTGCAGAAAAGCAAGCCAAACAAGGGTTTTTTTTTCTTTACTATGAAAAAAGAAACTGAAAATCGAAAAAATTAGAGGCATCCATTTAATAAAAGAAATTATATGAATTTTTGTTTTTTTCCCCATGTAGTTAAAGAGAATGAAGTAATTGGAGTGGGAAGAAGTTATATGCTTTTTACTTAGGGGAACTAAATCACAGTGAAATCTTGCCAGGCAAATTTGATTTACTAGAACTGATGAAACTCATGTGGCTTCCTTAATATTGATTATTCCTTAATATTACATATTCCATCTCTGCCTTGTGATGAACACACAGTGAAAGTCATCAAGACCTCTGCTGAATCAAATGAACTCTTCAGAAACTCTGATGCTGCAGAGACCCAACTTCAGATCCTCAGGACTCACTCCCTGCTCTCCTGTTGAAGCTTTTTAGCTGGAAGTCAGGATCAGTGAAGCCCAGGCAGGAGCGTCTCTCCCTCTCCAGAACAGCAGTGCAAAGAATGAGGAGTCTAAGGTCAAGCCAAAGGAATGATCTTAAGAATGGCTTCGCTCCCTCCC
Organism: Struthidea cinerea; assembly: GCA_013397865.1. Classification (NCBI taxonomy): domain Eukaryota; kingdom Metazoa; phylum Chordata; class Aves; order Passeriformes; family Corcoracidae; genus Struthidea; species Struthidea cinerea. Next base: position 112,057 of record VZTI01005760.1, on the reverse strand, counting down.
CAAGATGAGAAGAAAAGACGCAGTGGGACCTCAGAGGGGTGGCTGTCAGGGCCAGGCACAGCTGTGTCACAGCTGATCAATATTCCCAGAGTTCTGTTTGTGCTGCTTTCCGTCCCTGCAACTACCGCGAGCGAGTGCTGAGGCGCTGACTTGGAGTGAAGGAGGAGTGTGGCTCGTCACCCGAGCAGCGGTGTGGGCTGCAGAAAGCCTTCTGTGGGAGATGATTCATCCTGACACCTATGTTAGCGTGATGATATGTTTTTCCAGAGATGTCCCAAGCACTTTACCAAGTGCCAATCCCATTCCTTGGGAAAATTTCAAATAAACTTAGTCAGGCAAAAATCAGTCTGGTTTCTAGGGAAATATGACAAGGTCAGGGCAGTGATATCCTGTCACTGAGAAGTGGATAGGGCATGACTGGAGCAAGTTTGCATTTGTGCTCCTGCGTCTGGGCACACAGATGGAAGGGAGTAGGGAATTCTGTTGTCTTTGTTCCTTACAGGTCAGACTGAGCCATCCCAGAACAACCCACCTCTCACCTGACTGGATCTTTGGCACGTGCTAAATTGTTTCTGTGTTACCTTGGGGTCCTCTGCCTGCAAAGCGCCATCAGGCGCCATCAGACTGGGGAGTGGGAAGGGGCAGTCCAGGGGCAAGATGGACAGGTGTCATAATCCGGTTATTAAAGTTCTTAGAAATGCCTCTGACCCAATTAAGGTGCAAACGAGACCATATGCCAGTGACAACAGTATGGGTTTTATTTGATAATAAATATGAGAGAGAGAGAGAGAGAGAAAGAAAGAAATAGAAAATAGATGGGGGGACAGACAGGCAGTGATGGACAGAATAAGGAAAATATCACCGCTCCATGGATCCCAACAATGTTCCTTTGATTCCCTCCAGCTGGTCTTCTTGGTGGTGAAGGTCCCCCCGGAAAGCATAGAATGCCATGGGTTAATATAGCTCAGGCTAGGTAGGAAAACCAAGGTATCTCCTGGGGGGGATGAGTTTGCCATTGTCTCTTACAACAGACTCTGGGTTTGTTGCATCACGTGCAGTCCTGTGGTGCAAGGCTTCAGGAAGTGTGCTTCTGGGGCGCACTTTGGGGAGTCTTTGATGGATTATGACACCCCCTCAGCTGCCTCTCACGTGAGTGTCCTGTGGATGTGGCCTGTGGTTTTGGGGGTTCCACAGCTGGGCCAGTTTATGTAAGGGAGGATGGGTGTTCACTGCCTCTGATCAGAGGTTACACCTGGAACCTCCTCCCCCCACCTCATTTGGGGAGAGGGGGGTGTCTTTGTAAACCTGGTTTCTGCAGGCTGTGGTCTCCCCCACCCCCAACTCAGCCAGGGAAAAATTTTGCTGTGTTTGGCTTTCTTGTGGACGCATTCTTTTTCAGCCTTGTTTGTTTTTTTCCTAGGCATGAGATGATTAAAAAATGGGTTTTCTCTTTTTCTAATCTTAGTGGTTTAACTTACAGTCCAAAGCCCCAGTCAGGTATCTTCAGGGAGACTTTTTTGGTTGTAGCTTCTTTATACAGTTTTTGTTATAATGAGCAAAACTTTATATGAATGTTTGCGGCATGAACTATTTCAGTCTCTGACAACAGGACACATGAGTGAGGTCCTCATACCCTGCATATAAATAAACAGAATTGCTCTGCTTTCCTTTTATCTGAGTGTAGTGGTTTGCATGAGCACCTGCTGGAAAATGATGTGGCTACTGTTTGGAGGGAGAAAAGTGTGCACGTGGCACCAGGAATGGTCATGTGCACAAGTTTCCAGGGCTCACTATACTGCTGATTTCCAGAGAATTACATCACTGCTACCCCTCATGAGACAGCTTGGCTGGTCTCCTGGCACACTTAAACCACTCAGCAGCTCAGGTATATCTCCTTCACCCGCAATGTCAGAGCTGGTGCCACTGGAAAGGGACACCTGGTTTCTGGAAGCCAAGCAATGCGGGTGTCAGAGTTCTGTTGTGACTGTGGAGGAGGGTTGGCTGTGGCCTCATGTCTTACAAAAACTAGAGCTGTGCCTGGGATTGCTTGAAATTTGAAACAACATGAGTAACCTGATGATGCCCAGAAGGGATAAGCAGGTTGTGTTTTCAAAAGCTTGAGTGTTTGAGCAGGCCTGAGTTTTCAAAAATCAAGGCAGCAGGATGAAGTAAAATTAGCTGCTTGTGTTCTGACATTAGATCCCTTGGTCAGAGCATGGTGCTAATGATGCCAAGATCACAGGTTTGATCTCTGTATGGGCCATTCAATTGGACATAAGAGCTGGACTGGATGGGCCCCTTCCAACTGAGACTGTTCTGTGATCCTGACACGGAGCCAGCTTGGGCAGTTCTAGTCTTCCAGCTGCCTTCAGAAATGAACTGAAGAGCATGGTCAGGGCCAGGGCTAGAATGCTCTCACTTCTTTATGAGCACACTCCAAAAGCTGCAGTAGTGTTGCTAACCAAAGGATACTACTGCCAAAAGAGTGAAAATTCAGCCTCATGTCCAAAAGTTTTTTGCAATTCCCCACTTTTTAAAAAAATCTGTTTGTTTTCAGCTACCAGGCACCCTTGTAGCCGCCCAAAACCTGGCCATGCAAATCCAATACAACAACAATTTACCTCCAGCAAAGCCAGCACCATTACTCCCTTAAATAAGGCATTTGGCAGCATCCTGTCATACAACTTCATGTTGATATGACAATTTTCAGAGTGCAAAGATAAGTGAAGCACAAGCATCATAATGATGCACTTAAATATAGGTGATTTTAGCCAAAATGCCTATACTACATTTCCTAATGAGGAGGTAGTTTGGATTAAAATAAACTCCCTAGTTTTGGGCTCAAGTACTTTAAAACCAGGGTTTAAAATCAGAGACATGGGCTATGTAAATATGTAGGTCAAAGACTAATCCTACTTACGTAATCTTGAGAAAGAAAATAAAGGGATAATTATGAAAAGTCAATAGACAGTTTTAAGAGTCACACTAGTTTCCATTTGTCTTTCAGACAAATCAAAAAAATCTCAAAAAAGAAATCTTAGAAAGGAATTTGTCATTTTAACCTGCTTTTGAATAAAATCGTTTGAAGTGATTTTGTCTTCATTTTTAAATATCCAAAAGTTGTAGAAAGCTAGAATAACATCTAATATTTTACACTGGGATTAAGCAAAAATTTTAGCTCTTCCAAGAGAAAATTGCTTTTTTTTTTTTTTTTCCACATTTTGAGTGACTAAATGTTTATCCAGAACAATTTTTACACACTTTTCTTTTTTTGGGGGGAGGGGAGGGGGCAGGGGGTTTGTGTCTACTCAAAGTGAACAACTATTTGTGTAAAAATACATTTTGGTGAATTTATTATTCTATATAGCTGGCAGAACAGCTGCTTGTCCCCCTGGTATCCTGTGACAGGATGCATGGGAATGGCCCAAAGCTGCATCAGGGGAGGTTCAGACTTGACATTAGGAAGCATTTCTTCACAGGTCACAGAGAAGGTGGCCAAACACTGAAGCAAGTTTCCTAGGGGTGTGGTCAATGCCCAAGGCCTGTCAGTGTTTAGGGGCATTTGGATAATGCCCTTATCAACATGCTTTATCTTTTGGTCAGACCTGAATAAGTCAGGCAATTGGACTCATCAGGAAGATGATTGTTGAAGTCTCTTCCAATTAATCTCAACTATTCTATTCTATTCTATTCTATTCTATTCTATTCTATTCTATTCTATTCTATTCTATTCTTTCATTCTCCACTGTGATTGTTTCCGTGGAATTGCTAAGAACGTACATTTCTATAAACCATTTAATCCACAAAATACTACCAATTTCCTCAATATCATTTACTTCAGAACAGTGGCCTTTAAGGATTGATATCCTAAAAATTCAACAGTCTCAGAATATTACAGACCATGCGTCCTATCTAAAAGAAAGAGGTTAAAGAGCTCTTGTATGTACACTGTTCTGGTGTATTCTTGAGATGTGGCTACTCCTTGTGGTAAAATGCATTGGGCCATCCATTCAGTTTTAATTTCGTGATTATATCAAGGATATGGAAAAAGACGGAGTGCTAATTTATTCTAAGCAGTTTTGTTGATGACATACAGGTTGCTAGAAAAGCTAGAAAGTCAGATCAGCTTTATAAGCAATTAAATGGGGTCTGTTGGAAGGTAATTAATTATATGGTAGAGGTAGACCAAGGTGCTGCTGTAATATTTTTATATCTCTGATGATAGGAGGAAAAGAGAGTTCACTGGCTATTACATGTTTCCAAGTGTTTGTGTTCCATACCATTATTTATATTTCAGGTTTGTTCACTGTTTTGCTATTAAATAGGTTCTTCTCTTCTGGATGGTTAAATGTGCAATTTATTCATGCCCTAATGAATATTTTATATACCAAGGTCTTGATGAAAATTATCTATTCATTTAATAGACAGTGGCTATCTTCTGCTCATTAGCAATGTGACCAGCAGATGTGTATCAGGGAAAGCAAAGCTCCCTCCAATTTCCAGAGCAGATGAGAGAGGAAAAGACTGATAATGAGCCATAACTGGCTTTCTTAAAAACTGCATGTGGAAAAGCTGACAATGCAGTTAATTACTTTCACAAAATATAACTGAGATATTCTGCAAGATGTGTAGTTAGATTATACTCTCAGAGTAGTAAAAGTCAGAAATGAATATGAGAGAAAACTACTCTGAGCAAGACCAGGAACAAGAGATCTAGGATTGTTTTGTTGCAGCCTTACATCCAGCTTTAAGTTTACATATAAGAAAATCTTGAAACTTTATGAAAAATTATGAACAAATGCATTCTTTCAAACAGTCATTATCACACATACTCTCTCTTCAAAAACTAAGGTATTTTGGGTGTTGGTACCTGTGTAGTCTGAGATGCCACATTTCTTTGAGAATATTGTTAAATTGTGTATATTAAACAGATTTTCTATGGAAAAAAAATCACAAATTTAATTAACTGTTACATGAAAAAGGCATATTTTTTTTGCTAGGTCTGTCAGAAGGTGTAAAGGTGCATTGTAGGTTGATGTAATGTCCCTTATTTGTAACATCAGTCAGGGAAAACAGAAAAATTATGTTCCTAAAGTATATTCATTCTACTTTTTTCCTTTTAATGAGTTGATTCTTATTTGTTTCCTTCATAATCTCATAAGATTTTTCTTGTTTTTCACTGAGGGGACTTTCTATGCCCTTTATTAATCCTGCTGATTCCTTTAATTCGTTCTTGTTTTGAATTGTCCCTCTGGAGAAATGTTCCACCAATGCCACACAGTACCTTAGATGAGATCACACAGGACAGGCCACTATGCGGAACACAGGCAGGCACTATTACATGATCTGAAACACTACAACCTCATTCTTTGTGCATTCCAATATAAACATTTTTACTGCAGCTGAACACTGAGGAGAGATCTTTAGAGATGCCTTTGTTCCTTTCTTCATCTGCCGTTGCTAGTCTTGAATGCTGCAAGGTTTGAAAAGTGATTTAAGAGTTCCTTGTGCTTTATTATTTTAATTATTTTTTCAGCACAGAATTTCATTTGCTATCTAATAACCCATTTATGTAAGATGAAGTCCCTCTGAAGCTCATCAACAGGATCTTTGTCCTTGAGTAAGGTTGTAAGAATAATTAATATTTTGGTCTGGCTGCTAAACAAAAACTGATTTGCATTTAAACAAGCATATAAATGTTTCATTGTTTCTTTCCAAAATGAAAGCCTAGGTTGAGTAGGTTACTGTACTTGACAATACTCTCACGGAACCTCAAATTAAATACTCTGGTGCCCACATTTTGAGGAGTCAAACAAATACAGTGTTAGCTATTCAAAACTTCTGGGAGAGGTTCACCAACACAGGTTCCAACAGTTCACCTTTTGTCAGAGCCTGATGGTTACAATATTCACATAACTGAAATTTCTCTGAGGGAAATGGAATAATTAGAGTATTTCATCTCTTTATGGCATGTTCTAACTACCGGTTTATTGAAAAGAAGAGTTGAAACTGTTTGATGGTCTAGTTCTTCAGACATTTTTTCCAGAGTGATCTGATCTACATTGAACACTGCAGTTGTGAAGAAAATCAGAAATAGTTTTGCAAAATAACTGTTCTTGTCATGAATTCCCCTGTGCTTCTCTTCTTCTTTTACCTATCACCTTCACCTTCTTCTAACTTGCCACCTGTGATGGTAATTACAAACTAAACTAATCAAAAGCCTAACTAATTTTTAAGTCCTTGCTATATTGAAAAATCACTCTTTTATCCTGGTTTTCCCACTCTTTAATTCGGTTCATTGTTTGATATTAGTGTCACACCTTCTTAAAATGTCTTGTAATAAATATTTTCAAAAGTAGTCTGTAAATCTTATTTCTTGTTACTTATTAATTAAGAAAAATTAATCTTATGCAAATAAAAATGAAGCACATAAAAAACCCCTTTGGTCATCTCTAATTTAAGAATTATTTCAAGAAAATAGGAGAAAGCCAGCGATCACTGGGCCTTGTGATTGCCAGATACTGGTGGAGAAAGGGTTATTTATTTTCATACATGAGTTTCCATGGTCCATCTGTTTCACTGCATGAAGATTATTGCATTCTGAAAAATGCAAATAAACATTTTTAATAGTTATTTTCCTGTTTATTTCAGAGGCAAATGGTGGTAGTTTAGTCAGGAAGATTCACATTTGCTGTATACATGACGGTTTACAGGCAGTTCACTTCTGCCAATGACGTTAATGATGTCAGAGGAGTTGTATGCAGACAGGAAAATTTATGGGACCAGGACCAAAAGGCATGAGCCTTGATCCTTTCAAGACAGGTGTCCTGTGAAAACTCAGTGTTTCTAAACTAGGGTATTTCCAGAGTGTATCAAATATACACTGAAAAATCTGAGATATTCATAAGGTGCTAGCTGTCACTTTTGATTTAGAAGAGCAGCTTGAGTCCTCCATGAAGTGCTTTTCTCTTGTAATGCAGAAGTTAGAGCACTGACCCAGGGTGGGAGACATCCACCTTCCACTTTCTACTTTGTTAAATGGAACTAATTCCCACCTCCATCAGCTCCAAGGTAAAACCCAGTGGTGGTGCCTGAGGGAGGATGAACCCTCCATTTCTTATCATGCCACTTCCTGGCAGAGTTTGAAAAAGTCCAAGATCAATGGATTTAAATACACCGAGGAAGCATTGACTGTGTTCCCTGGTAGCTGGGATTCACATGAAAGAGCAACACAGTTTGTCTATTTCCAAACCAAAAATGAAAATAAAAATGAAAATAGGACTTAGGAATGCAGAAAAAACATTTAGAGGACAATTGGCTCAGTTGTGAATGGGAAGGAATTTCTCAGTACCATCCATGTGTACCTGTCATCACTTTGGGAGAGCAAGACCAGGCTTGCCTAACAGCAGCTTCATCCCATAATCAGGAAGATTCTTAAAAGATAACTATCCAAATCTTGCTGTCAGCTATGATTCATGACCTTTGATACAGTAGGTAAATGAACAGAAAGTGAGATTTATTTAATGCTATATAACAAGCCTTGGGGTTAGAAGTCCAAGCTCTCTGACACAGTCAGCCTTAGTCATTAGAAGGAAGCTATTTCAGTAATGAATTATTACAACCCTGGGAGTACTTTGGTCATGGTTCATCACCGTGGTACACTGAGGACCTTAATAGTATCTTACAATGTCAATATGTGCTTTATTTAAGGTTCGTATCAGTTTAGCCAGTCAGAAAGGATAAAACTCACCCCTGTGCAGCAGGTCAGAACAGGGTCTATTCATCTTGCTAGTCCCACAAGAGTCCTCAAAATGCTTTTTAACTGAGATGGAAGTGACACATAAAGCTTCTCTGAGATCTTTTGCACACAGATGGATTTCAGCTGTGAATAGGAAGGCACCAATTTGCAAATAAGTTATTTGACGGAAAATTCTGCCATCAATCAGATTCGCTAAATTACATTAATAATTCCTCTAGCCTTACCTACAATACCTGAATCTTGCCTTCTGGTATAGTTTTGGGCAAGCAAATTTCATGGAAAATAATGGCAGAAAAAGAATGATAAGAATGGAGCAGGGGATCATTTAGATTTAATAATTTGGTTTAGGCCGAAGAATTCAACATCAGGCATCCACTTTCTGGAGGATGGCCAGAAAATTAAATTTCTATTAACTCCTTAAATCCAAACTCTTTTTGTTTGAGGTCAGCCCCCTTTTCTTTCTTTGTTCTTTGTCTAGGTAATTGCCAGTATTCCACAAACAGGGGAGTTTTCAATGTGTTCTTATATAATACTAAGAATTTTCAACCTGACCTTACCTGTTTGAAAATAGTTTTCTTCATAGAGGAATAACATTTTTGTTTAGCTTATGGAACTAACCTATCTTTCCTTTTAAGGATGCTTTGAATGTTAAGATGTTAAGATCTTTAAAAAACTCAATCCAGTAACTTTTTTAAAATAGCTGATTGCATTTAAAAAAATCTATGACAAAATAATTTTTTTTTTTAAATTTTCCATACATTTTTGTGTGTTTATTCATCTTTAACTGCTTAACAATCTCTTAACTATCCTGGTGTCCAAAACGTTTACTGAAAGTGTGTGCTCTGTTCTGGCCCTCAGTATTTAAAATACCATTACTTTAAAAAAATCCACAAGAAGCAGATGTTTTGAAGAAGATATATTACACTAAACACAGTTATTTCCTACCTCAGTTTTTTACAAATAATACCTTTGTTCTGATTCCGCTGTTTTACCAAGAAATCTAAAATAGCAAACACAAACCCAAACATTCTGATTTGAAACACACTGATAGGCAATTTCATTGCTTTACCAGGCTCCATGGTTGCCTGTTGGAATCCATCACACAAAGTTAAGCAGGAACTTCTCTCTTTATATTTACTGGAACCTGAGAAGTCAGTAGTATTCCTTGTAAAATAAATTATTACAGGACAGTCCAAATATTTGGGCTGTCCAAGCCCAAGTATTTCGTATATATATGCATTTTCTGTTCACTGTTAAGAGTGTTAAAATAGCCTTGGGCAGATGTAAAATTCATCACTTCATATCCATTTTCTCCACAGAATTTTCCCTAAAACACATGACAGTTGACTGTTTAGCAGGTACAGCTGTACCTGGGATAATGCAAGGGAGAGTTGCCAGCCTTTACAGAATGCACAAGTGCAGAGATAAGGTTTTGATAAGTAACATGTTTTCATACATCTCCATCACAGAGTAGCATGTTAAAAACAGTATAACCAGAAAAGCAAAACCAGAACATCCAGAAAAGGCCGTGATAAAGGAACTTGAGAGTCACAAACCAGAACTCTTGAGGTTTCAACTGCTCTATTACGCTCCTGTTCATGTGAGGCAGCAATCAGTTCCCGTCACAACCTCTAAGGTTCTTTTAAAGCTTAAGTCATAAACCAAAACAAGTTCAATCTTTATGGTCATGTGTACAAAGACCAGCAGCCTGCTCCCATTACTACAGCTTTACTATGGCACAGGAAATAAGCATATCGAGTCCATTAAAAATGAAAAGACTCATAGTGGATCCATGAATTACTGTGAATTACTTCAATCCTTATCAATGCATAAGGAAAATGTACCTTTTTTTATGTAGTATTACTGTGCAGAGCTTTCACTAAATGTTATGCAGCAGGACTGTTGCTCTTAGTATGGGATATGACTATAAACCTTCATGCATTATCTTCCCCACCCCCCTTAAATTGTTTATAGGGAGCATAACCCTTTTTGTTCAGGCAAGTTCTTTGGGCACTCAGAATGACAAAGGTAAATAAGAAATCTTCTATGTTTACCTGTCCAGAACAACAAAGCAGTAGCTGAAATGAGAGCTTTGTGATTTTAAAACATGCAGGAATTCTTAGAAACAGAAATAAAAATATTTAAGCCCTTTCTTGAACTTTTTTTCTCCCCAATACATTCAGTGATATACTGTTCTAGTGGATAGAATGTTGAGTGCAGAAAGTCCACTTATATATAATTGTAACAATTCTAGATGGTCTTATGGTTAAAAACACAGGGCTGGAAGCCAGTGGGAATGAGGAATGGATTTCTAAACATCTCTGAGTTTCTTTTGGGACTTTGAGTTTAAAATTAAGGCAATTAAGACAATTGTCTTAATTTTCCTATCTATTACAACAGGATTAGTAAGATATGATCGTGCTTAGACTTTCTTCCCACAGGCCAATGAAAACAGAATAAGATTTTTTTAACAGTCTGCTGTAAGAGTTTCAGATTTCATCTAGGAAATGTCACTGATTGCACCAATCTTTAGCAAGGGTCACAAGACTTGTACACTGTCTTAAAAGCCAGATGTCACTCATTTTCACTGAAGTCACTGCCCTCTTCACAGTTAACTTGCAGAAGGATTTCTTTTCCTTCTGGTCTTCATCCTCCCTCTTACTAGTTGAGTGGTTTGAACTCTTCAGTCCTCAATGGATGATCAGTAAACACTAATAAACTATTTTTTATTGAAGTATTTTAATTGTCCTTAGCATTTTTGGTTATTTTGCTGGTACAATATTTTAGTTTGCTTTTGGAGTTAAGATGCATAGAAACTACTCTAAATTAAAACTTGAATGAAGTGCTCCTGCTGATTTGCTTCCATACAGAACTTCTGTGGAATGGATATGTGTACAAGAATCATTCTCCTTAATATCTTTCAACTCATTTCAAAGTAGTCAGTTTTAGTTATGAGAGGACAGTATAGTCAAAGTTTTATTCCAACATATTTAAATATTTCCATCAAATCAATTGGAAAAGTCTTCTTCAAACTCACTGAGGTTGCCAAGGATCTTACAATAAGTAAAAATTATTTCAAGGTATGCAGCACAATGAAGAATAAAATATTTTTTACCTCTCTTTTATGTAAGAGATTTTTTTAACCTACGCTAAATTTCAACCAGTGACAGAGGTACTCAAAAGTCTATCAGTTATTTTCAAATTATTATGAGTTAATTTGGCTAAATACACACAGGCTTCAGACTAGTAACCTCATAGTTTTTTTAAGTGACCCTAAAGTTGCCTTTGATTCTGCAAAGCCAGAAGTTAAAATAAATATGTAGATAAAAGTTATTCTGCTGACCAGGCTGTCCAGGTGGATGCCCCATCCCTGAAAGCGTCCAAGACCAGGTTGCATGAGGTTTTGAGAAACCTGGTCTAGTGGGTGTCATGCCTGCCCATTGGCAGGGCATGGGTTGGAACAAGATGATCTTTAAGGCCTCTTCCAACCCAAACTATTCTCTGATTCTATGGTTTGTGATCCTGATTGGACAGCTTAACACTTGGACAGCTGAAGTAGTTATAAAGACGTGGACAAAGAACAGCTAGTATTTGATAACAAAACAAAGAAAATTAGAACCTGATGATACGTTACTAAACTTTCCTTTTAGGAGCAGAAATGTGAGAAAGATAAAGCCTAGGTCCCCAATGCAACTCCATTCCTAAACACTCTATAGACTTGCTGCAGTGGAACACCAGCAATAATTGCTCTATAATGATACCAACATGTCCCAGATAAGAGTCAGGACTCCATATGGCTCAGTGTTATGGAAACACATTTAAAAGGATCAAATATAACCCTTTCTAAACATGCATACAAGACAGAAAGTGTGAGGAAGGAGTACTATTCACCATTTCTTGACAAAAACTCCAAAAAACCCATGAACCCATGACACTGAAGCAGAACCAGATTCTCCACTCCCTCCACTACTGTGGCCACCCACTCAGGCAACAAACAAAGTTCTATCACTTTTGAGACAGTATGAAATGTAAAGAATTCTATAAAGTAGATATGCAAAGCCATGGAAAGAATCAAAGACAATCAAGAAAATTAGTGGAAAAAGGTAAAAGAAGTAAAGAAACTACTATGGAATTGGCACTTCTGTGCTGCACAGATATTAGTATAACAAGAGAGAAGGAGCAATATCCAAGGAACACCAAAATTCTTTTTACAAATAAATCAGGTGAGTGATTTCCCTGTTATCGTATTGACTAAACTACTGAATAGCACACTCAGAAGAGATTCTATTTATGACAATGTTAAAAAACTGCTAGCAAACATTGTTATAATTTCTTTATCTTTATTTCCTCTGCAAAATTCAGTCTTCCAACCTTGTGATCTAGAATTCTTCTCTATTTTTCTTTTTTCTCCTTTTTTTTTACTTAATCTCTTGTTTCCCTCATACACTAGTCCTCCTGTTTCATTAAAACTCCCTCATTATTTTTAAGGTTCATGCCAAATTTTGCCTTTAAACATTTCTAACCTCTCACGCTGGTGCTTATTCCAGCTGCTAATGCCATCAACACAGTTACTGTTAAGAGCCAATCTCAGCTGAGATGCTGCAGCATCATGAAATGACACAGGGGGATTGCAATGTCACATCTGTCAGGGACCACTGAGCATCTTGTGGTCAGAAATTAATCCTGCTGAAGAAGCTGGTTAAGCGTCCATTGGAAAATAACAGAGAAATGTGAAAGAGAAAAAAACACTGAATGCCTTTTTCTCTTTCTATGTGGCCATCATAGATTATCTCTGGAAGATATGGTAAAAAAAAAAAAAAACGAACTCTTCTGTTATTCAGAAGAGTCAAATAACCCTTAACATAGAACTCAGAAGACCAAAAATTTTATTTATTTATAGCATGGAAAGGAAGGGTCAATACAAGCTTCTGGCCTCAAATTGAGAAGTACTCAGGACAGGTAATATTTTTTTACTTAGTGCAAGCACCCACATGTGTGCATGTAAATTTCATCTTTCTCTTGTTATCCAGCACAGAGGAGATGTGAACTGACTTCTAGCAGCTGCTATTGAATTTTGAGATTTTCCTTTAGCCCAATCTGACATGGCAGTTTCATTGTAAATAGGCCCTTGCTTCCCAATTAGGCCTGAGAGCAACAGAGAGAAGCATGAACAAAAGGCTCTGCTGGCAGAAATGGAAGGAGAAATTCCACCAAGAGATTTCATCTTTGATATGGCATATTGGATGAAAGCTTTACCAAGGTCTGCAGAAAATGGATTAAACACCAGTCACTCATCTCGATGGTCTCTTGTGGCTCCCTTCATCCACACATGGCCTGTAGTAATGAAAACAGACATTGTTACTTACGCTCTCAAGGTCCTACTTAGCCCAAATTGCAAAACCTGCAGCCTGCTTGTTATCCAAGTCTTTGACTGAAAAACAGGATTTGGATCCCAGTGAGGCCTCAGTTTATTATTCTGTAATAATAATAATAGATAATCTGTTGCATTCCAAAAATTTAGCCTTGATTGTACAAAGACATCTCCCCAAAACCCCAGAGAGTTATTTTCTTATTCAGGTTTTAAAGCAGTTTTAATTTCATCAAATCCCTTTTAGTCCTCCATTACAAAGAGATGCATGAGAAATAGAGTAATCAGATCACAGAAACATAGAATGTGCTGAGTTGGAGGGGACCCATCAGGATCATCGAGTCCAACTCCTGGCCCTGCACAGGACAGCCCAAGAATCCCACCATGTACCTGAGAGCATTGTCCAAACACTTCTTGAACTCTGTCAGGCTTGGTGCTGTGACCACTTCCCTGGGGAGCTTGTTCCAATGGCCAACCACCCTCTGGGGAAAGAACCTTTTCCTGATTTTCAATCTAAACCTCCCCTGACTCAGCTTCATGCTGTTTTCTCAAGTCCTGGCACTGGTCATGAGAGTGAAGAGATCAGTGTCTGCCCCTCTGCTTCCCCTCGTGAGGAAGTTGCTGACCACAGTGTGGTCTCCCCTCAGTTTCCTCCAGGCTGAACAGACCAAGTGATCTCAGCCGCTCCTCATACGGCTTCCCTCAAGGCCCTTCACCATCCTTGTTACCCTCCTTTGGATGCTGTCAAATGGTTTGATGTCTTTCTTGTATTTTGGTGCCCAAAACTGCCCCAGGACTCGAGGTGAGGCCTCCCCAGTGGAGCAGAGCAGGGCAGGACAATCCCCTCCCTTGCCCAGCTGGTGATGCTGTACCTGATGCCCCCCAAGACAGGGTTGTCCCTCCTGGCTGCCAGGGCACTGCTGACTCACATCCAACTTTCCATCAACCAGCAGCACAGCTCTCCAGCCTCTCATTCCCCAATCTGTCTGTACATCCAGAGTTGCCCCATGCCAGGTGCACGATCCAGCCCTTGCCCTTGTTAAATTTCATGCAGCTGGTGATTGCCCATTTCTCTGATACGTTGAGGTCTCTCTGCAGGGTTTCCCTACTCTCAAGGGACTTGACAGTTCCTCCCAATTTAGTGCTGTCAGCAAACTTAGTATTACCTTGAGACCTGGATACAAGTTATTTATGTAGATGTTGAAGAGAACTGGGCCGAGGATCTGAAATATGCCTTCTACCATCTTCATTTTCTCAGTCAATATTTCTCATATTGACTTTTATTTTGGGGGAATTATCCCTTGGAATACTCCCAAACCTTGTTGCACAGCTTTTGTCATCTCTCTCTGAAACATTTCTTGTTTATTACAGCTGTTCCCTCGTGCTGAAACAGTTCAGCATTTGATTCCTTTACCTAATATTGTTAATATTCAAGTCTCCCAGGATTTAGATGTTTAAATACAAAATGCTTTAGTTCAAGCCCATCTCATATAAACTGTTATTGATAAGACCACAGTCACACACATCTGACCGTCACTCAGGTGTTTATGGAGGCAGAAATAAAAATCCCATTCCACCTCAGTGTTAATCAATCTTTGTCACTCCAACAAGTTCTTTTATCTGATAAGATCCCCTGTGGCTAGGAGAAAGGAAAAAAAGAATCCTGTAAATGGAAGCCCTGCAGCCCAAACCAGCAGACCGAAGGAAATGGGAATACAGATGCATCTGGCAGCTGCTGCTTTTCAGGCCACCACAAGTCATCCAAACACCGGCCACTGCCAGAGGTGTGCTGGCTCTTTCACCAACACATCAGCTGCTCTCCTCTAGAGCCACCAGTTCTTGGAGCCAAATGTGTCACTTTCTTTGCTCAAACCACAGTACACTTCCCAATCCAGGTTTATGTCTTTCCTTGCCCTTCTCGCCACTCACCTGAGCCAAGCCCACCGTAAGCACTGTCACAGAGACAATCCCTGCTGGCTCTGATCAGCCAGCAGCGACTTGGCTGATAGAAGCTAGCCAGGAAGGTGATAATCCATCACAGGTGGCCCAGGAACTATTCCCATTAAAGGCTCATCTGTTTTTTGACAGATCTAAATTATATCCCAGAGGCTGCCCTCACTGTTGTGATGCTCAACACTGAGCCTGCACTCCAAACCAGGCTCCCCGTGGCCACTGCCAGTGTTTGCTCATATCCTGTGCTTAGCTGGGTTCGAGTCATCTCTGCCTTCCTGACAGGAAAACAGGGCACACATTGGATACAGGGACATAGAGGGTGTGGGCAGCACCCTGAGAGGCCCAGTTGGCACTGGGCAGATGCAGTCAGCAAAGAATCCTACCATATATGTATCCAGATGCAGTGCTGGCTCTTTTCCCTCTACCCACACAATGCTGAGGCTGAGTCACTAAGCACCAATATGTCCCCACAGACAGGGACAGACCTTGGGTGGTGCTCGGAGTTTTGCTAGCACTCTACAAGTCATCTTCTGGTGCTGATGTGAGGGCTAACTTTGCAGCAGAAGAGAGGAGTGGAGGAAAATAAGGCCCCTTTGGAGACTGGCAGAGACAAGAGCTACATAGAATGTCTCTAATATCTCTGAACACAAATAAGATAAATTGTACCAAATGCAAACTTACAAATTTCTTCTGGGATGCTGTCACGAAGATAAACAGAGTTCAATAACAAGGCAACTGCATGAGTAAATAGAAGCAAGAGTAAAGGAATAACATTTAAAAAAAGAGTAAACAGACAACCTGATGGGCAGCAAGTGCAGGGAAGGGGAGACCATTAATAGAGAATCCTTTAAAAGAAAGTCTCTGAGCTTTGTAGGGAAATCTTTCTGAGTGAGTCTGATATAAAATATTCTGTGGTCACACACTGAGTTTATAATTAGGGAACTGCAAAGGTGAGGAGAAAAGGTAAGAGGATTGTTTTGGGATGTACCATGAGGGAAAATAGAGTGTAACCCCAGTCCATGTGACTCATGTTCAGAGTTTTCATTCACTCTTTGTGATGCAGAAGTATATCACAGTCTGCACTTTTCCATGGGAACTGGAGCAGCACTGGATTGGACAAGGTTGGCCCAAAGTGCCCTGTTCAGCAATTTTGTCAGAATGGCTCCTGCTGGGCTAGCAAATGTTGTTTTAACATGCGGGAGACTGTGACAATGCATAAAGGCATTTGAGACACTGCTGTGCAAGTGATTATTTTAGGTTTTTTTCATGAAGAGCCCAGATGGAGACTGTGAGCCAGTGTTTTTCAGGTAGACACATGACTCAGAGCAATAAGGAGTTTGTGATAAAGCTGTGAACTTTTGGTCTCCTGACACTGTGAATGTTCTGGTCTGAGAGAGGGAAGGGGGTGTCAGCATTGCTCAGGGCAGATGGGGACAGCTGGTGACTTGACCAGCATCCACACACCAAACATAACTCATATCAATATTCACTATAGCCCTCAAAGGGCTGGGATTGCATGACAACATTTAAAATTTAAATGCTTATAAACCCCTTCGCACAGGCAATAAGTAGATTACATAAATACCATTTTGGTCATGGAATAGTTGGGAAAGATTTATCTAGTGATGTTGTTGTTTGTTACTAGGATGGATACAATCTCTGCCTGATGGTGCCATTTACCTCTGTTTTGGTGCAGTTAGGCAGACTTCATTCTACATTAATTCTTCAACTGTTTGGAAAGACAGGCACAGAGATTCAGAAGAATAATAGCTGCTGTCTGGGGCATTTTTCTTCTCCTTGAAATTACATTTTAAAATTTTTATTGTATATTAGATTGATTCTGATCAACTATTCTAGATCAAAATATTTCTCTCAAAAAACTTTCACAGATGCTCTTCAATGATTTGCTGTTTCAAAATCATCCTATTTCTCTTCATTCCATTTCTGCTGACACACCACGGACAGGAAGTGAAAAAACGGCACAAATTTTTGTGGCAGGCAGAAGACTACCTATCAGAGTAGACAACTTAAGTTGATTATACACTTTCAATCCTGTCCTGAGGCGATATTTAGAAATGAAAATATTTTTTTGTTTGTTCTATGTTATGTAGGTCTGAATTTCTGATAAAAATTGATTTGGTATTTAACTTTCTCAAATATTTTTGATAGACACAAGAAATTAGTATCAGGAATATAAAACATTAGTACACCAACATCACTTGTTTTGCAAGGATGAAAGGTAGGAATATGAAAAAGAGATTATGTAAGGCAGAAGAGAATCTGGACCAAATTATTTATATTACAAGGGATGAGAGAAAGACACTTGCTTCTAGCTTTTTAAAATAAACTAAAAATTGCATAAATTTTAATAGCTTTTTTGTCCAATTATTGCCTGAAAATTGTATAAGCACCAGAAAAAAAAAGCATATTAAATCCACAGTTCATTACAATTTATTGGGATACTATTTTTGCTTTTCGACTCCTTCTGACATTTTATTAAAATATCTTTTTCCTGAGGACTAGAATACCTTAAATGTGCATTAAAAATAACAGCTAAGATTGGAATCAGGACTAAATTTATGTTCTCTCTCACACTATTTCTGCAAGGTTGTAGCAGCAATTTCATGACTTTTGGGGGACAATAATTATTATAATTTAGTTATTGTAAATTGTTTGGCTTGCCTCTACCTAGCAATGGCTCTGTTAACAAGCCAGTTCTTACAATTGTGAAAGCCTGGATTTCAACATTTATTTTTTTAACATGTTTTACAATATTTGTTATCTAATCCAATTCCATTGATGTGTTGAGACCTATGACTTGATTATTAACAACAGAGACACACGTTTCTAAAGGGGTGAAATACATGATGTTAGCAAACTAAATGAAATTATGTGCTCATGTTTTTTGATTCTTTCATCCCACAGTTATCTGGGTAAAGCAGGATGACAATTTCTTTTTCAGATGCACAACTGAGCTGACAGCTACAACTGAAGTGAAAGTGCATTTGGAAAGTTGTTTCTCAAAAGAACAAAACCACTAATCAGCATTTTTGACAGGAGATGTCTCAAGTTCATCCAGGACTTTTAAGAAAAATGATTGGTCTCTAATTTTTCCAACCTTGTTTTGGTAAAACACATTTACTCCAACATTCGTTTGCACTCAGTGGTCCCCTGTATTGGGTTTCCATGGCAAAAAAACACAGAGGGATGAATTTCTCCCAAAAATACAGAGTAATCTTGATTTGCTCCTAAAGATTTTAGTTAGAGCTGAAAGAAATGAGGGGTTTGAAGGGTAGGTTTGTATTAAGACATTTTTCATCCTAGAACTTCACTCTAAAGTTGTGCTAGTTAGTACATGTTACAATGGGATTTTTCATTCTTCACTGAAATATTTTTTTCTTCAATAATAAAGCAGTTCATGGTGGTCCATTCATAGAATCACAGAATGGTTGAGGTTGGAAGCGATCACTGGAGGTCATCTGGTCCAACCTCTTTGCTCAAGAAAGACCATCTGGAGCCAGATTTACAGTCTTATCTTCTAAAAACTAGTAATGGAAGAGTTCTGATGTCTATCACAAAAGCATCCATCATTTTTAGAGATATAAAAATAAATATATTCTTTTAAAAAGAGTAGTGTAACCAAATGTTCTCACATAATTATATTCTGTGTTAATATTCAGAAGTTTTGGATCTGCTCCAGTGTAAAATAATGAAGGAATGGAGAAATAGAAAGGAACAAAAAACAAGTGAAAGAAATTTAAAAAAAGGTAGAGATGTATTACATTTATTCCTCACCATTTATCCTCTGTGAGGATGAAGTAAAAATAAAAAATGCCTACTTGGAGTTCTGACAAACAAGAAAGAACTTATTGATTTAAAACTGAAATTGTTCTACATTTGTCATTCTTTGGGAATAAAATCTTTCATCTGGCAGAATATAGCAGAATAGGAAAAGATCTCTTCATAATCTCAGTAATGATAATATTTGTCATAAAACTTGCAGGCAGGTTTTTTTGAAAAGGCCAGATCATCCTGACCTACTCACAGGAACTGAAACTGTTACCTATAGGCAAGATATTTTCATGTTGTGCTTGTAACATTAAATTGAAGTAAAATTAATGCATCTTTCAATCTCTTTTTGAGAATTGATTTCTATTTAAAATGTGCCATGATTTCCCTAAAATGGTATTTTCAGTCTCCAAGCTCTACACTCCTAATTTTGCTTTGAACATTTTTCTCCTCTCTGGTGGAAACCTGATTTTTACATTCCCTTTAAATGTTCCCTTAGGCATAAGCTACATACCTGCAAAAGGAGGCAAAGATATTGGAGACTGCACATTCAACAGCTTCAGCCTTAGCGAGGTCAGCTCTATGCGCATCTATCACTGCATTTTACTCTTCAGAAGGACACCAATACTTTAAGTACACTCTGCGCTCTGCTTTTTAATGAGCTTTAGGAAATTTCTAATGGAATTAGTTAAATTTGCTTTTCCTGCCTTTAGGACAACATATAAATGCACACACAACTGCTACTGCTTTCAGAGGAAACAGTACCAATACAGCTAATGGAAGATTAGGGGAAGAGAAAGGTTCAGAAAGCATAATTCACATATTTATTTGGAGGGTTTGTTGTCTGGGGGGAAAAAAAGCAACCATAACTTTCTGAGTAATGATAACAGATTTTTATCTACATATCCAATGGTTTTATTTTTATTTTTTACCTTATTTCATAGTATCACAAAATAATGTCATCTATAATTACTGACACACTACAATACAACATAAGATAGAATCATAGAATCATTGAGTTGGAAGGGACCCATCAGGATCATCAAAGTCCAGCTCCTGGCCCAAGAAATCCACAATGTGCCCAAAGCATTGTCCAAGTGCTTCTTGAGCTCTGTCAGGTTGGTGCTGTGACCACTTTTCTGGGGCACCTGTTCCAGTGCCCAAACATCCTCTGGGGGAAGAGCCTTTTCCTGATATCCAACCTAAACCTGCCCTGACACAGCTTCAGGCCATTCCCTTAGGTCCTGCCACGGGACATCTGGGAAAAGTGAGTCCCTACCCCTTCCCCTTGTGAGGAAGCTGTGGACTCCCCTCAGCATCCTCTTCTCCAGTCACTGAGTTTATCTTGGTAAAAAAAATTAAGGGCATCTGCTAGTTAACAGTGACTGAAACACCCTATCTGATAATCAATTTCTTTCCTGTTTCCTGTAGTGAAATGCTTGAGCATCTAGATTAAAGAATCTTCTACTTGTGGTATAATTAATAATTTGTATTAAAATGTTGAACATTTTGATGAAGAAAACCACATGAGGACACTGATTCATCAAAGGAAAAAGGATATTTCAATCTTTACTAATAGCAGTTGTCCTTTATGATTTGGAAAATAATTAATATAATTATTTCAACAACCACATAGTCACTTCCAGAAGTCACCTACATTAACATACAGAACAGAATTAATCACATACCATGAAAAGATGTGAAAGTGATTGAAATACACAAAATAAAAATCAATCTGTCAAGATTTTTTAGAATCTCAATTATATTTTGACCATTTTATTATTCATGAAACTTAAAAGAATGTTTTATGCCATTCTAACTTAGAATGAAAACAAAGTTTTAAATGTCAAAATTTCTTAGAAAGTCAGACCTTTTAACTTGGTACTTTTCTAGTCTTTCTTTGAATCATTTTGCACTGGCTTTTGTTTAAATACAAGGGAGACTTTTTGTGCCAAGTTATTTCAAAGCAAAATAATGGACCCTCTGTTTCTTCCTGGAATTAAAATTCTAAATTGTGGCGGGACCTTGGTTGTCACTCTCAGTCTCAATCTTTGCATTTCTTCCATTCTACTGCAGCAGCACTTTTTGATTGTTTTGTTTTCCCTGACTGTGCTGGCTTTTGACCCAGCATCTACCATCCCACCATCTAAACAAAAAGATTGTGATAGGGACTTCATACTGACTTTCATGGGAAACCACGCAAGCGAAAAACAACTGGAACATGCACATAACTCTGTTGGCCTCATCCGCCAACAGCACTGGAAATTCCAGTCCAGGAGGTTCTGCACTCTCCCCTTTAGCTGACTAATTCCTCTCTGACAGAAAAAGAACAAGCAAAATTTTGTATATTTTCTTTGTCTTCCTTGGAGTGGAGTCAAGTCCAGAGGGAAATGGAGGTCTTATGGATGTGAGCGGGAAAAGTGGTTCATGTGGCTCTTTAGGTTTTGGGTCACCATGAGATACCTTCTCACAAGGTCCTCTCAGAACATGATCAGCTGAAGGAATATCTACCTTAGTGATTTTTTACAGCTGAAAACACAAAAATACAGATTTGTTCATGTACCTGTACATGTGAGAGAAATATCACCTTTGCAAGGTGAGAACCAATCACAGAAAAAGCATCTTGGTGTGCGTCTGTTGATAAATGTCATATATTCCCTGAAGCAGTCCATGCTGGAAGCAATCTTTTAAGCCATCCAGCTTTGCTATGTGCAGAAACACAAAAGCAATTCATACTTTTGTGTAGTCTAAATGCCTTTAAAACTTCTTTCATTGCTGGGAAACTTTTCTTTGCACTCGGCTTCAGTATGCTGAATTTAATGTAGTTATTTGGAGCGCTGTTAAAACAGACAAGCAAAAGTTCTGCTCAGAAATCTTAGTCATTTCAAGATATTAGATCACTGTAGAATTCTGGCTGCAAGATAGAGATGAGAAGTAACAGGGAAAGCTTGGGTTTGTTTTTTGTGTTGTTGTTGTTTTGGTGGCTTTGGTGAGGCTTTTTTTGAGTATTCAAACTTCAACCTACTTGGGTTTTAAAGAAAATTCCCACCTGGTTTCTCAACATTTTTCTGACATTTTACATTTTTCTCCACTCTCCCAAAGAAAAGCTGATAAACCAAACCAAAGAGAACAGAGTACAGCATAGGAGAGTTTCACCAAAACCATGGAATAAGATTGCTAATAGGAACTGGATACATCAGGACCATTATGTTAAAAAGCTGGAGTGGCTGCACAAAGTTGTATATCAGTATAACTGGGATTGTAGGGCACACTACCTACAGGATGAGCTTCAGGGAGCTCACACTACTCACTCTCTGTTGAGCGACAATCTGAGCTCTGCTTTCAGCTACTTGAAGATAAACTACAGAGGTGATGGAGCCCAGCTCTCATCCACGGTGACATGAACGTAACAAGAGGTAACAGCCCAGCATGGGATGTTCAAACTGGACAATAGGATGAATCACAACACTAGCAGGGCAGTTCAGCAGAAGAACAGGTGACAGCACAGCTGTAGACCCTCCATTCATGGAGGTTTTCACACCCGGGTGCGTCAAGCCCAGCTGGCCTGATCCAGATATGTTGATGTTGACAATAGTCCTGCTCCAAGCAGGCAACTGGACCAGATGGCTCCAGAGGTTCCTTACAACCAGCATTCTAAGGATTCCACTTTAACATACCATGGAAAATTCGATAGAAAAGGAAGATTTTGTAAATTACATGGAGATTCCTTTCATATTCGATGAAGAAAAAAAAGCCTTCAGAGCCACACAAATAAAAAATGTCCTCATCCTATTTCGCAATGATGTATGATGAACATTTTATAAACAACATTAGACAATGGAGGGTGCAAAAAAAGAAAAAATGCAGTGATTCAGGCTACAATTCTCAAACAAAGTATTATTATTCCCTTTGAAAACAACCACCTTCTCATAGGGCTCCTTACTGTCTGAAAAATATTTGCCACGTGACTGATGTTGTCATGCTGGATATGAATGGAACCCATCTGGAGGAAATATCTGAGGGAATCAGCTGTTGAACCAGCAAGAAGGGTTCCTTTGGGCTACTGTGTGAGAAAACAGTAAGTCCCTCTAATTAGAACTGTGCTTAGTGAAACTTGGATTCCCCTTCTGCTGTTGCATACAAGATGAAAAGGTACCTTCCATCTTTCCACACCCCCAGGACACTCTTTCACTTGTATAATAATTGTTGCAATGCATCTGTAATTATTACAGCTGGGCAACATTTTCCTAACAAACCAGAAATAATTTGCAAAGCTTTCAGCAGTCTTTGACCAATTTCTGGCTGGTTTTCATTCAACCTTAGTCCATATTCTGAGCACATTCCCATGCCAGATTTTGTCTGAAATTCATGCAGGAATGCAGGTTTTTCAAGGTCACCTGGAAGTGACACCAGCTGGTTGATTTCCTGCTTACAAAGACTTAGCAAATGGAAATTGAGTAGTTTCAGAGGAGGTATATTTTTGAACCCCTTCAGAATAGAGCTGCTATCCAAGACTCTTGAGTACCAAACTACAGAATATAAACCAAAAGTAATAAAAAACTGTCCCTCAAACCCTTTGGCACAGAATTCCTGTGGTTCACACAGCCTCAGATGGAATTTCTTTGCTTGTTTAATTAGGTCTATATTTTTCAAAGAGCTGTTACATGTAGTTTCTTTCTTTTGCTTGCCTTTTCACAGCAAATAGGTTTAAGCCCACGAATTCTATCCCGAGACAAGTTATGCTATGAAATGGAGGAGAAAACTCCAAGTGTAACAGAATGGTCCCTTTGCCTGACATGTTTCCTTAGATTTTCATAAGTGCTTTACTTAGCTATCTGTACACAGCTGTCAAAGAAGCAATACTGTAAACAAGCCTCAGATGGTGCAGATGCTGTAATACAATTTCAGCCCTTCTTCCCCCAAAATGTCCTAGATCAATATACATGCATGTGTCTTTAATATGTGTATATATCCATATGTATCTATATGGAGAAAAAGGAGGACAGAGAAGAGAGGAAAGACATGTCCATTCACGAAGGCTCACCTTTGTCTTTGACAATTAAATAGACCATGGTCTTGGAATAACAATCACAGAACGGGTAAAGTTGGAACGTGGGTGGAGTTATCTGGGTCCAACCTCCCTGCTCAAGCAGGGTCATCCCAGAGCACATGACACAGGATTGTGTCCAGATGGTTCTGGAATTTCTCCAGTGAGGGAGACTCCACACCCTTTCTGGACAATCTGTTCCAGTGCTCGGTCCCCCACAACATAAAGAAGTTCTTCCTCATGTTCAGGTGGAGCTTCCTGTGCATCAGTTTCTGTCCATTGCCTCAACACCACCAAGCAGAGCCTGGTCCATCCTCCTGACACCCTCCCTTCAGACAGTTGTTTACCCTGTTCCCTCTCAGCCATCTCTTCTCCAGGCTAAACAGGCCCTCCTCACTCAATCAGTGAGATGCTCCAGTCCCTTAATCACCTTTGTAGCTCTCTGGTGGACCTGTTCCATGTCCCTCTTGAACTAAGGAACCTAGAACTGGACACAGTACTCCAGAATAAAAGAAGAAAACAACCCCAGATTTAAGGAAATATCGTAAATTTTGAATAAAACTGTCAGCTGCTCAGTTGATACGCATTCAGAGATTTTCTCTAATTAGCTAATAAATTCACAGAACTACTGACAGTTATTTGAAAATATTATGGAGTAGTTCCAGGGATTTAGACATGGTTTCAATCTTCCAGCATTTGACCCTGGTAATTACTGCTTTGTGAGTTAAATTTCCCACCCTTCTACACAACAGAATGAGTTTCAGAAAAAAAAATCACAACAGAGAAACAAAACCAAATCCTTAACCATGTACAAGATATCATATCTCTGAGTGACAAGCTCTGTGAGCTTGTAAGAAAAGAAATCATAGCAGTCAAACTTGATTGCTTTTCTCAAGAATCAGTGAATGAAATTAAAAGAACAACAGTAACAGATCAGAAAACATACCTGGCTTACACGAAAACACTGGCTATGGCAGCACAGTCATTAAAGTAATTTTGAACTTAAAAAGTGACAGTTCAAGCGCAAACAGGCTATGGGGCCACAGAATATTATGACAGTGGAACAGAAAGTTTGTGGGATGCATCTAAAGCAGCACAGGAATCAGCAGCATGCTGAGTCTCACCAGCCTCCCCAGCAGTGACTTGACAAAACAAGGTGAGCAGCCTGTAGGAGATATTTGTGGCAAGTGACGCTGCAAGGACCTGTGGAGTAAAAATTCCAGCAGAAAGGTGTACACAGCAGCTACACAGGCTGACAGCAAATAATTAACCTATGTCCATGTTATAAAATACAAGGTAATATGATGTCATGGCATGAGCAAACATGGCACCACGCTGGGAAAAATAACACCTGAGTATTAATCTTATCTCTGCTGCAGATTTCAGGTACGATGGTGGGCAAGGCCTCCTCACTTTTTTGAGTCTCACCTTTTCTTCCAGCTGTTGGCCATTTCATTTTTGCAAGTTCTAAATTCTTCATAATAGGAAAGATTCCTCTTCAGGATTTGTACCTTACCCAGCACACCAGGACAGGATCTAGACCACAGCCTCTGTCAACTCTATTCCATGTAAAATCATGGCACCAACACAGTCAAAATTTACTTACATCTAGTCTAGCAAGAGAATGAATCACTGTGTGATTGAAGATGACACCATATGTTCTATGAAGTAATATCCACAGTTTCCCTTATGAAGCAGCATTCATTCACTATTCATTCAAATAAGAAAGAGAAAATTGATCTTGTCTAGCAGAAAAAGATGCATTTCCCTGTTTCCCATGTATTTGTAACTGTTTGCCAAAAAACAGATCAAATTCCAAGGGGGATGGGATATTTATGGAAAGAGAAAAAATTACATTGTCCATGTTTAGACAAATGCTAACCAGTAAATATGAAGAGGATATGAAGCTTCACACATCAAAGATTGTTTTTTCACTGAGAGCTGAATTAGTTTACATTTCACACAGGTAAAGAGCTCAGTTTCCCAGGAGCAGGTGACTCACTGATATTTCAAGAGGTATATTAAATGCATGGTAACATGTTCACCTTGCCTCACCTCTCCACCAGAGGATCAGCCTACCTTGCTTCTTGCACATTCTCCCTCCCTAGACCATCTTTGCATCCACCTCATCCATCAGCAGGAGTCAAGGCTCAGAAGATCTCTGAGTTCAGTCTTTATACTCCAAACAGAGTTTTATCCAATAATCTCCATGAGATCATAAAGCTGCAGAGCACCTTGGAAATGCATGCACAAGTAAACAGAATGCCACCATTTAAATAATAACTTTTACAGACTAACGTGAACTCCTCGAGCCCAAAGCAGAATAAATACAGACAGTACATCCATTAGCTGCAACTGAATAAAACATTATTTATAAAATGGGTAATTTATATCTGATTAATGTTTATAAATGTGTTTACATAAGAATCAGATATTAACCTATAGCTTTAAAGGATTTAATTAGCCTTGGAATATTGTGTCAGTGTACAATGAAAAATAACTAATTCACAAAGGAAACGCAAAGAAAATCTGCAAGCACAAATGAGGTCAATTAATTAAGCAATTTGCATAAATTTGAGTGGTTATTTTCAGGGCATTACTGACATTTTGCACTTCCTATTCCCATCACACTGGCAAAAATAGTCTTCTGTCACCCTATTTATATGATACATCAATCATCTCAGGGGATCCCAGAATACCAGCATACACCACAGTATAACAGCTTCTACACACAGGCTTTCTGAACCGTGCAGAATCCAGCCTCCCATTTCCAGTTGTACTATCTTATCACCAGCAGATGCATTTACAGGCTGTTATAGCTTCATTCTTACCTCCAAATGGAGGAAAAAATATGAAATATGACTTCATCTCCATTACATTTTTACATCCTGAATACCAAACAGATGGTAAGAATTACAGATGGGGATATATTTCTTGCACAAGAAGCCAAATGCTGCACAGCTCACCAATTGAAATCTGGAACAAGTCACTTAATGAATTTAGTTTATCCAGAACTAAATTGGTGAAAAAGGGTAGAGGAATTTGGCCTAACAGTTACATATTCCCATGGTTACCCTGGGAATACTACAGCAACAATCTCTTCTTAATAGAGCTATGTCCACACAGATCTTTTGGTTTCTTCCTATTATCCATGTAACAATCAAGGCACAAATTAATATTTTACTATAATGCAATATTGCACATACTCCGACATTTTTTTTTTTTGCAATGCATTTTCCTGTACATTTCATGGACTGCACTATTGAGAACTGTGATTAATTCCCTGAGTCCTTCTATTTTGTCCCCATCTGTTTAACAGTCACAAGTGAATTTTTCAATGGTGTATTTATTTATGTAGCAATTCCTAGGCCAGAACTTCAGCTGATGCAGACAAGCATTTTCTTTACCGAAGTCAATGAAATAAAACTGCCTGACATCAGCTGAGAACCAGAATTTTGTATATGATATATGTCAAGTGTTAGCATGGAACTGAAAATGAAACCCAAATATAATTAAAATAAACAGGCAACCTGGAAGAAATATTTTTCATTTTCTCCATTTTGTATCACCTGGAGATATCTGGGATTTTTATAAAGGTCTATTTCAAAATATATGTCAATGTGAAAATATTGAAACCTTTGCTGAAATCTGTAGAACTTTCAGAGGCTGAAAGAATATATTTGGACTGTTTCATAATTTTGATTTGATCTTTATTCTTGTCAATGACTACAATTCTTTGTTGATCAATAGAATTTCAAAATCAAAACAACTTTAACTGCAATAAGATCAAAATTGTTTATTTAGAAAATCTAATTTTCATCCATTTCAACATTTGTCCCCTTGCTTTTTTTTGCCAGACTAACCCTTTTCCTAAAAGCACTTGTGATGAAACCATTCCAGTACTAGTGAGGACACAAACAGATCTGTTTCTCTCACTTGCTGCTTTTTTTCTGTTACATGAAATTGCAAAATTCTTACAAACAGCCCAACAAGTAAGCTTTCTGTCACTTTATGCCTTGCCAACCCATTTTACTTTCTTTATGCTGCTAAGTACCACTAAGTCTCTCAGGTATATTATTTTAATTGTTAAAAAATAGCAGCAGCAGAAGTTACTTCAACTTCCACATACCACTGGTTGCTCATCGGAGACTGTTTTTTCAGAACCCACTGTGTTTCCATCTGTCTCAGGCTCAGCCTAATCATGTAGAAAGCCAAATTTCCAAAGAGCATAAAAGAATAGATATATTAAGAAAAGAAGATGTGATTAAGACAATCAACAGCTGGTAAAACGACAGAGAAGGTCCATGAGATCAGGAGATTTGCTTTCACCATAATTTTTCTGCTCCTGCTCAGCTTGAGGGCTGAGCGCATTTTGGTTTAAACTGCCCAGCAAAACCTATTTTATGACACCGTGGATCACTGAAATCAGAATTTCCTCCTCTTGACAACTTCATCGTCAAGTAGAAATCCTTCTGACCCAGTTGGAATTTGTAGTGATAAACATGTTAAAAAAGAACAACCTTTCAGTACTCTCATCAATTTGGCAGTGGAACAATTCGCCAGGGTGCAAGTGTCTTGTTGAATCCAGGATTTACACACACTTTGGGTGAGTGCTAGAAGTGCTAACTCTGTGACTATGGTATGGGTATTATTCTACTATTTTCTCACCCCCTTTTGTGAGAAACTTTGAAGATTTTATCATATTACTGGTAGGGGAAAAACATCAACAATAATAAAAATCCAAAATATCATACAAGATGGTGAGAACATGACCTTCCCATCTGTGATTCAATGTACATTCTTATCTGAGGTATTTAAAAGCTGCAATATCTGCTATAAAGTTTACAACCCTCTGGGAATTAGTCCTTGACTCCCATTAGGAAAAAAAAGCTGAAAAAGATGCTTCGTGGGCTAAAAATTCAACTGCTCTGTGGAGAGAAATGGACAGTCCAAGCTAGCCTTTTCAGGATGAAGGCAACATTTTATCTGCTGCACTGTTTAGAGAAAAATTGCTGACATCCTCTGATAGAGGATTAAGATTTAAAGGACATATTGGCTTTCTGGAGGAGCCAGTCAAGAAGGACAATTCAAAATTGTCTAAGCTATCTGCCTGTATCTTTGGCCCTTCTTATGCCCTTAAAGCTCATGCTGGTCATTCATTGAAGTGTGGAGGATAAATATGCCACAAAGTCTTGCAATACATGAGCTGCATTCTGACACAAGTGTCTCAAAGAGCACGCAGAGCTCTCTACAAAAGCGATCACAGTTCCTGTGCTATGCTGTCACAGAACACACAGTCCCGGTTCCCTCAGACTTATCACCTCCATGGTATTCACTCTCCTTCCATATTGCCTCTTCTCCCAGAACAGCTGGAATCAACACCAAGCTGGTATTTTACAGAAAGAGGTGCCATGATGCTTGCAGAGTACAGTTCTTGCTCCTGGGCATCCAACGGCGGCTCCCTGCCCTGGCTGTCCATGTAATAAACGCATCTGTTAGCAAAGGTACCGACTGCTGCACCTGCAAGTGTTGGAAATCTCACCAGAGCACTGCTGAGCACCGGGGCAGACGTAGTTCCAGGCAAGGATATAGAGATATATTTAGAATTTGGCAAAAGTGATTTTGGTCTGTAAAGGGTTTAAATGCACATACTACCAAGTTTTCCTTCAAATTCTCCAGCTATGTCTTAACTGATAAATCAGAGACAGAGCAGAATTCTGAGCACTGTCCTGAGATTGTCACTACAGATTAATTGCTACCACGGTTGCTGGAATGGGTTTTGCTCCAGGCAAAGCTCAGGTATGTTCTGGGATTTGTCGCAACAGGCTGTAAGGATGAGGCTACACTGTTTTGAAGGGGGAGAGGATTAAGTGTATGAATGTGAGCAGTTATGTCACTTGCCTTCAGAGCCAGAAAACAAACCCTTTCCCATACTGTCTGTTCTTTTGACACAAATATCCTCAGTGTAGGGAAGAAAATAGAGTGTGAGAGTCACTTGAGAGTGTCAGAGGGTTGTGCAGGCACAAGGCACACAAACCTGATATCACCTCACCCATTCTAGAACTTAGGAGGGTTCATGCAATGAACCGTGCCCAAAACTGGAACTAAATTTTGTTTTGTTGAATTGATTCACTCCAAAAGAAAACTCAGAAGGTATTTTTTGCAAATTGGAAGAGCAGTGGGTCCAAGGTGTCGGGTTGCACTGGTGAGATATTTATTTAGCTGCAAAAACCCAGTGGACCCTCAGCTGGTGTAAATTTTTCCCATTACTATCAAAAAAACATCATCTATGACTGAGGCAGCAGGGCTGTTACATGAGGGGGTGACAGGGATTACCTGGTCTTTCCCCTGAAAAGTGAGATGGGATTTGGGGAAGCCATGAAGCCTTCCAAACCCAGGAATAAGCCCACAGAAAAAGGAGAAGGAGCCCCGAGTCAAACACAGATGATGGAAACTGGAGAGGGCAGCAGAATAAAAAAGAAATCCAAAGTTTACCAGTAATCCTGCCTAACGCCACCAGATTGCCTCTAGTAGAGTCATGGCTCAAAAGAAATCGAAGATGACTACATTGACTGAGGGCTCGATCCAGGGTCCTTTCACAAAGCGTTGTGTAGAGCTGAGAGAAACTGATGAAATCTTCTATAAAAAATAAGATAGACTCTCTCACCTTTGTGCTAAAATTCTTTGATAAAAGGAACTCCTCAAGTGTGTTTCAATACTTTAATCTGAGCAGTGGCTAAGCATGAAATGGATGTTATTGGACTAACAGCTTCTGGGTGACTGTTCAGAGGTAATGGAATAACATCCAAATTCATTGAGAAGGAAAAAAATTTGCTGAGAGAAGTGAGTTTGGGGTGATTTATGAGTGAATTTCTGGATTTTCAACAGTACTAGAGAGTTTCATAAAGGCCTATATGAAGGTGTGAGTGTTTTCATCTATTTATAATGCAAATTAGAGAAACAAGTATTGAGAGGAGAAGAAAGATACGTTTCTTAATTAGAAATTTATGGAAGTTTTTCCCACAATGAAAGCAGTTATTTGAACCTGGGAGGTATTTGTAATAGTGCAGGGACTCAGTGACACCTTGTACATGATTTTGTTGTGATTACACCAGCTCTGTTACAAGCCCCTACATCAGATGACCTCTAAAATATGAAAACAATCACTCTTCACTAATGTTTTCTAAGTCTCAGCTCTGGCAGACAGACTCATCAGCCTCAGGTGCTACTCCAGCCATCTCCCCATGCCTTAATCATTTCAATCTCTGCTTGAATTGTAAGCCTGAGAGCCCCTGAATGCCCCCTGGCTGGTGGCAGCCAGACTGACTTTGTGAAGTCTGGAGGAAGACAAGAAGCTGGTTAAGCTTGTGAGCTCAAATTAAATGGCTGACAGTGAAATCTGCTAACGCTGCTCCTTAGAAAAGCACAGGAGGGTTTTGGATAGTAGCTAGACCTGACAGCTTCTTACAGATTTGTGGCTTGTCCTTGGAAAGAAAAGCAACACAAAAACAAACCCTACAATACCACCTTTTCCAAGCTGTGCTCAGTTTCATACTAGCTTTTATGGTTTACTAAAGAATCTTCAAAATATCCTCGTGAAGGCCATTATCAAATGTCTTTTGGTAACACTGAGCACTGCATTTTCCAGAGGCATTTGACAAGGGCCAGTAACAAACACATTTGATGAGTTTAATTTGCCATGGGACAAGAGGGAACATTTTGATTCTGAGATTTCCTGAGCTAGAGGTTGTTTTTTAAGAGTATTGATGACCTTTTCTTCCCTTCCTTAATTTTTTTTTCACTTATTTTTTGGTCACATGAAAGCTTTTGGCTTCTGGAGCATCAACTTTAACAGATGATCTGTTTGCAATAGCAAACACAATGAACTATCATTTCCTATTTATCTTTTCCAGGCCAGTCATGACCATACAGAAATAAAATCCTCTTGTGTTCAAGCATCTCTTTGCAAAATCATTCTGCTCCTTTTTTTCTTAGAATCTGCAGCTGGCCGTTTTCAGAGAAATTCTACTGGGCTACAAGGATTTATAATGTGACCAAAGAGTGAAGTTTATGCTCACATGTCACACAAAACTATTAACTCTGTCCATACCAGTGCTGAGCTGTAAAGACCGATAGCTGTAGAGCACTATCCTGCAGATTATGGCACCACTCCCTGTAGCCAAGGGGGAAATGTCACCCTGTCCCTTGGCTGTAGATTCCCTGTGTGGAAGTTTTGCTGCCATTTGCAGCTAAAAGGGCCTCACAAAGGAGGTGTCCATAGTCTTTGGGTGGTCCATGCTCAGGTTCCCCACTAATAGAAACCAACACTGAGGCACCAAAATTTAATCCAGAGGAGTTCCTGTTTTGTTTTACACCATGGGGCAAATATGGAGTTTATGAAATCTGACCTGAAGTTAATTAAAGTCATCCCCCCTTCAGCCTGTGTTCATCATTCACTACTTACTGTTGCTTTTTTGGGGTGTAACCCACTAGGGAAGATCACAGGTCACTGCCTGGCTGAAGTTAAAGGTCTTCTGCTTTCTTCAACATTGAGAGGTTTTGGGGGATTTCTCTGCTGGATTTTCTGCTATATAATATTGTTTAAGTGCGGTATAACCTACTAAAACACTTATCTGGGGAATTGCTGATGACTCTCCATGGCTTCTTTATTAACTTTCAGACTGACTGGCCAGCCAGGTGCTGTAAATCCTAGCTGATATCCCTAAATGCAATGTATTTTCTAACACTGATTTAACCTTGTATTTACAAACAATTAATAGTGCACAGACTCACTTTAAGACCTGCTTCCACAGATGAATATTTTAAGGGTTCTTCATCAGATCCATGAGAGGTTTTAGGTGAGCCCAAGTAGGAGCTGAAGCCATGAGCCATGTCTGTATTAAGTTTAGAGTTGTTCATTTTCACAGTTCAACACTGCAGACAATCTCACCAGATTTCTAAGCAAAGCACAAGAAACAGACTGCAAATAAGAATGTCAAAGTCACTGTCTCTTGCACCAGCCTTCTCTGACACTTGATATTGTTGAAGCCTCAAAAATAAAAGAAGGGTGACATTCGCAGTATTCCAGATTAATGGGGATATATTTCGCAAGTCACACATTTAAAAATATGTTTCTCCTTTGTATAAAAAACTAAAGCCTCCACTTTGGTATGTTTCATTTTCCTCTCCCAATGAAAGATTTCATGGTTTTTCCTTAATACTCAATCTGAAGAAGAGCTCAGATTGATTGAAGATAAAAATGAAGGAGAAACAAAAGAGGAAGGAGATAAAGATGATGTGAGCAAGGTGATATGTACACATAATTTTACTTGGTTGAGTGTGGAACAACCACAGTGCTCCTGTACTACAGCTACAGGAGATTTATCCACATGATCTGCCATGAGCAACCACTAGACCATGAAAGGTCTATTGTACACCCACAGTACTTTCTAATTCAATGCTGCCTAAGCAGTACTGCACATCCATACCACTTTCTCCTTTCGTCTATTGCATTTTCAGTTTAGCATGGAAATATTTATGTGGTAAATCTCAAATAAGAAAATAAAAAAAATCTCAGGGGTTTTTTGTGGGTTTTTTTTTTTTGGTAAGATGAAAACTGTGCAGAAACTAGAGATTCATTTTCCCTGCTGTTTGCAATATTTGTCCATCGGTATTTCCAAAAGGTTCTATATTTTATTTTAATTATAGAAATCTTCAAAACATTCCCAACACTTACTAGGTTTCCTCTTTCCATTCACAGCTCTAATGTATTTCAGGGCAGCTTTGGAATTCCCTTTGACACGTTTGCCAGAAGACTGATACTGCATTGCTCATTTTTTTCATCCTCCTCATGATTAAAATAGCATAATATTAACTAGCTCAGATAAGGTATGTTTTTATCCCAATAAAAGAAATCTTTTAACATGGATGGGCAAACATGTTTGACTAATGAAAATACCCCCAAACACATTTATACTGCAGTCAGGGAGCCGGTTTAGCATTCTTTTGAAACAAACCGAATTCTGAAGCCGTTGGGAAAGATTGTTTACAAAAAAAATGGGAAAAGAACTTGTAAAAATTATTTTAAACAGTCTTATTTTAAAAGCCTTATTTTTTCAAACCTATGCATATCTGCATACATTATGCAAGATCAGTAATGAAGGGGTATTTCTAAACAAATCCAAGCAGAGATAGCCAACAGGCTTTTAATCCACAGATAAAATCCAAATCCATTAAGAAAATTTATATGGGAGGTAATACCTCTTTTTGTTTTTTTTTTTTTTTTTAATTTTTCTAAAGTTATTGCTATATATTGTGGGGAGGAAAAAAAAAGACACTTTTGAGCTCAGATCTGCTTAATGTCTGAAACAAATAGTAGAATTCAGGTTGAGCATAGGTTTAGAGCCTTAATCAGATCAACAAATTGACATAAGTACAGTTGGTACTTAATCAAACAGAAAAATTCTTGAGCATGTTAGAGCGACACACAGAGAAAAAGGGATTTTCACAGCACTTCTAACCACAAGCAAAAATAAACATAAAACGGTAGTTCTTTAGAACTGAAAATTTTCCATAAAATATCTCAAGGGTGTAATCAAGTGAAGTGTGCTTTGTGGGAGAATGACTCTATGTATATTTGTGTTTTTTTAGTCAATAGCCAATATTTAAAGCCATTAATATAAAATTGGAGACATACATTCAAACCCTTTCCTGACTCAGAGATATGGGGGTGCTACATATTAAAAGTAAGGCTCTGAAATTCTCCTGGAAAGAAAAAATCCCTCTTTACTCTTCCATGTAATATGTTAAGAATCTTAATTTTATCACAGAAAGGGAAGGACATTTCATAAAATTTGAAAAAAAAAATCAGTTGTACACTGGGAAAGTCATCTCCTCTGCACCTCCATCAATAAGAGCATTAGATTATAGGTCCAGGGGAATAATTTCATGAGTGGGTAGAAGAGCTGTTAGTCTCCAGTTAGCCAGCCAATGAGCTGGGACATAAACCAAGCTTTTCCTATGTGTATGTCATAACAATTTGCCTGCAGTTTTTTAATCCCTGATTTGAAAGCATCAGAAAACTGAGGAGTGAGGAGCAGCTATTTTAATGAGATTTCCACTGCAAAGTAGTGTTGGAAAGTGTGCAATTAACAGTGCGCATTGTCCTCATTTTTTTCTGAAGTATTTGAGTCAGGGAAAAGAACCACCACCACCACAAAACCCCCAAACAGCAGCAACAAAATACAAACAAACCCCACAAAAACAAACAAACCAAACACCCCACATGAAAATCAAGACTGCAATGGTATCCTAAAGCAAATCACCGGAAAAACTAAGATTAATCAAACACTATATAAAATTTGCATACCAGCATTTTTCACAATATAGGTGGGGTTTTATTTACACTCCAACAGCAAACATTCAAAATTCCTTTATAGGAGTTAAGGGTCAGCCCTATTTCTGATCATGCTTCACTAGGTTTGGGCTCTGCTCACTTAGGACCTAGGTAATTTGGACATCCTTTTGTTGTATTTTGATTTATCTAATTACCCCCTCCTCATTCATAAAAGTAATATAAGTCTATCACTTTTGCTTTACCAAATTTATGACAGTATTCTCCTTCTTGGCACTTGGAAGTGTCTGGAAGTAATGATATCAAATAAGCACTCACCCTTGATAATTACTTTCTGTATTTTATATGTAAAATGTAAGACCAACAGAAGGCCATTTTATCTGACAAGGAAAAAGTAATAAAATTAACTTTCTATTGATCTCCCCCCGCTGCCCTTGCAAGAATGATCAAGGCATAACTCCAGCAGGTACATTACAGTTTTGTTGTCATTTTGAACCTAGAGAAGCATGTTACCTGTAATGCTGTTAATTAAATGCAAAATGTATTACGTAGCTCTCTATGTCTTGAAAGGCTGAGTAACCCCAACTCTCTAAACCTGACTTCACAAGGGAAGTGTTCCAGCCCTCCCTATTGTTTGTGGCCACTGCTGGACCCACTCTGGCAGATCCTCATTTAAATTAAATACTCAAAGTGGGGGTTTCACAAGTGGAAAAGGAGAGAATAATTTCCCTTGACCTGCTGGTCACATTTCTTTGGATGCAGCCCAGGATATGATAAGCTTTCTGGGCTGGAAACAAACTTTTCCAGTCCATATTCAATTTTTTATCTACCAACATCACCAAGTCTTTCTTTGCAGGGTTGCTCTCAATCCATTCATCACCTGGCCTGCACTGGCACTGGGGATTGCCTCGACCCAGGTGCGGCGCCAGGCATTTAGCATTTTTGAACTTCATGAGGTTCACCTGGGCACACTCTTCAAGGCCGTCAAGGTCCCTCTAGATGGCATTCCTTCCCTCCAGCAAATCAACCACACCACTCAACTTGGTGTAATCTGCACAGGAGCTGATGGTGAACTCAATCCCACTGTCTGTGTCATTGACAAAGATATTAAATATTTTTTGTCCCAATGTCGACCCCAGAGGGACATCACTTGTTACTGATCTCAATTTGGACATTGACCTTCTGACTGACACACTTTGGAGGCAGCCATCCAGCCAATTCCTTATCCCTTTGGCTATCTACCCATCAAACCCATGTCTCCAATTTAGAAGCAAGAGTGTTGTGGGGGACCATATCAAAGACCTTACAGAATTCCAAGCAGATTACATCCATAACTCTTTCCTTGACCACTGAAGCACTGAAGCAGTCACTCACACGAAGGCCACCAGATTTGTCAGGATGTGTTGCCCATGGTGAAGTCATATTGGCTGTTTCTAATCACTTTCCTGTCTTCCATATGCTTCAACATGTCTTCCAGGAGGATCTGTCCCATGTTCTTACCACACACGGAGTTCAGGATGACTGGTTAGTAGTACCCAAGCTCCTCCTTTTGACTATTTTTGACAATGAAAGTCATGTTTCCCTTTTTTCAGTACATGAGTCTTCACCCGACTACCATACTTTTGAAATATGTTAGAGAGTGACTTGGCAACTACAAATACTGGTTCTCTCAGGACTATGGGATGTGCCTCATCAGGTCCCAACATCTCCCAAGAGTGTTTAACCTTCATGCTTTGATTTACCCCTGACAAAAGGGAGAATTTAAACGGGCCCCTTGCCCCAAACAGACTAAAAAGCATTTGCTTTTTTAATAACTAAATATTACACAAAGAAGTCAAAACCCATTTGATATATTGCATTTGTCAGATTATTTTTCATAGCACAGGTAAATCAATGTAGTAGTCTTTCAATTAATGGGATACTAAAATGATCAAACGTTATGGTTGTCATCAGATATATCAAATTAATCATAAGAATCGGTTTCTACAGTTATGGAACCTCTTAACATTATCAATCAGTATCCAATGCTGATAATAGGAGGAATTAAAGGGATAGAGTTATAGACTTGAAAATCAATAGGACTCATCAGATTTCATAATACTAAATAAAAGTTAATCAAGTCAAATTCAATATCTCATTTTTGAGAATAAGGTCATCTCATTTTGCTAGACCGAGACTTAAGCAAATCTTTGCTCAAAATGTTCTGTCTCAGCATGTCTCTAGTTGTTTCTAGTTTTGAATGCAGTGCAGCAGGAAGATATGTTGTGTGTTGAAAAGATTGAATGCCTGAGAAATAGATTTTCTTTAATTTCCATGTAAAATGCCAGCTGGAAAAAGCCTTTGTTTTGCTTTGTTTTACAAAATCCAGGAGCAGTGGGGAGGAATTGTTTAGAAAAACATTGAACAACTATAACAGCTTTATGACTTAAATCTAAAACAGGCATAGGAAATTTTCAGTATTACACAAAGGGCAATGAAATGATATGTACACAGGATTGTAAGGAATTTGTATCCAATATATCCCTTTTCAGCTGCACATTTCTGTAGTTTCTATGAGCTAACGATATGTTTAAAGTCCCTACTTTGCACATTCATAAACAAGTGTAGATGTGTATGTTTTCTTTCCAGTCCATTACTTTCAGTTTTAATTATCTTGATGTTCTCTCCTTATAGTGATCAGAAAATATATATTCTGCATGGAACCGTAGAGATTCAAGGTGTTGTCCAGCCACAAGTAAGCAAGGAAGAGGAACCATAAAGAGTTCTTCAGCAAAACACTGCAGTACTGGATAACAAAGATAACTGCAGAAGGATCTGTAAATTGTTAAAAAAACTGAGAAGCTGTATGTATCTAAAATGGAAAAGAAATCACACAAACCCCAAGTAAATAGTGTCTTCAACTGCTCAGACTGTGGGAGTAAACTCTGACACATGCCATTTCTTTAAGAGCAAATGTATAGGCAAAAAAACACTTTTCTCTGATTCAAAGAAAAAAAAATTCTAATATTAACTCCATAAAATTAAATATTCTGTTTTGGACATACTGTATAGGAAAAACAGATGTATTGATTTTCCCAGTAGAAAATGAAGTTAACAAAGTAAAATAAATTATAAAATTAAATAATAAAATTGTGAATAAAAATCATCTGCAAAGTCTGAATTTTCACAGATAATATTTTAATTCTTGTTTAATGTTTTTTATTAGGTCTTCACATTTTTCATTTATAACATTTATGTTCTGGTTTGCAAAAAAACTTAGAGCCAAAAAAGAAGGTAGATCAGCTGAACAGCTGAGAAGTCTTTGCTGACCAGCCAAGATTCTTAAACCCAAAGCTCGATTTACTTTGCTGGAGGACTATAGAATTCAGATACCAGAAGTACTGAAACAAAAAATAGCCTGTTTTTCATATAAAAATTTGAGGATCAGTTCAGTTGCCTGGAAAAACAAGACATCCAGTGCTGATTAAGGTCAAGAGTATCCAAAATATTCACAAAGCAGTTGAGTGAAACAAAAGAACTGACAGAGACTTGCACTTCTTTTGGACTAGTACTTGGAGATCAAGTAGCATGGGCTTTAATATAATATACCATAATATAAATATAATT
This sequence comes from Struthidea cinerea, assembly GCA_013397865.1. Classification (NCBI taxonomy): domain Eukaryota; kingdom Metazoa; phylum Chordata; class Aves; order Passeriformes; family Corcoracidae; genus Struthidea; species Struthidea cinerea. The sequence continues at coordinate 73,182 of VZTI01005760.1, read as the reverse complement.
TTATATGATCTGATGTGATACAATATAAATAATAGATTATATAATAGCCTAATATAATACGATATTTTATTGTATCACACTATTCCCTGCAAAATTGACATTTCCACAGGGAATGTTTTGATTCTTGCTGATTTGGTTTTTTATAAAGTATTTAAAGGAACTTAAATGTTTCTTTTCCGGAAAACACCCTTGGGCTGTCTCAAAAGATCACAGATGCCAGTCACTAAATTGATCCCTTTATACTTTTACATTGAATAAAACTGAATATAGCTGAAATAACGTACAGTTTCCTACACACCCATTTTGGTTTTCTGTGTTTCTGTGTTAGCAAGTCATCATCTCCAATACTTTTCTTCCTCTCCTAGAAGACCTCTTGTAAAAGGGGTCTCCCTGCTTAATTGATACTGCTGGTATCCTCTAAAAATAAATAAATAAAAAAAAACAACCAAAACTGATAAAGAAAACCTGTTCTCCTTCGATGATCAGAGTCCATCTCCAAAAGCACCTGGCTCATAGGGAATCCCCTTCAAGCAGTGTAGACCTATTTTAGGCACCTAAATGCCAATTTATCTATACTTACATCATAATAACAACTGTAAAGTGCACTGGGTTACTGTGCTTCGAATACATGAAAGCAGTTCTTTGTGCATTTTGGTAAATAGATGTTTCCAGCCCCTTTCAAAAGAATGTCCCCTGAGAAATAGGTTTTGTGTACATGTTGGCTTTTGTTTGAACCCATTACAACACTCCAGATTTTTTTTTTCTCCTTTTTACAGGCTTTTTCATGAGTTTTTAAAAGCCTCATAGTTACTCTTCAATAACTGGAAACAATTCAGAATTTCTAATTGCCTATTAAGGGAGGTCAGAAGTGCTTGTACTACAAAGCAGTTCAGACCCAAGGGAGATTATGCTATTACGTTATTTTTGACACTTTTGCAAATTGGCAGATTTCTTAGAATAGCATGGCTATAGTTCTGTATATTTTTTTTTTTTTTTTTTACTGGTAGATACATTCATCTCACACTAGCACAGAATTCCAACATTCGACAGCAGGATGTGTGTAGGAATTCATAATCATGAACAGAGCCACAGATAACAAACCTCAGATAACAAACCGTGCTGGGTTAGTGTTGGTTCCACAAAGCTCATCTGGAGGTTACCAGGGATGGAAGAATAGGGAGAAAACAAGGAAGCAGAAACAGCAGCAGTTCCAGAAATATTTCAAATGTTGTTGTTTCATTTTGGTTGTTGAGTGAAAAGTGTTTCACCAGATACTTGTGAGGGGTGGGTTGTGGTGAAATTAAACTGGGTTATTTTCAGCCTAGGTCAGCTGGTTTTGACTGTTTCAAGTAAACTAGCAGAGGATTTTGTAGGTACAACATCCCAGGTGTAGTCATCTCTTTTCAGTGGGGCTTGCAGACTAACCGTACTCTGAAATACCAGATTCCTTCTTGCATTGCAATTGATGAACAAATGGGGGCTAGAAATCTTCACTTTCAGTTCATGCTGTTTCTAATCCTCACCTCATTGAACCAATTGCTGAGTAAAGCAAGGAAATATGTGTAAGGAAAAAAAGCTAAGTAAAATATCTTTACAGACAACATAAACTGTGTTATTTGAGCACTTCAAAACTGTTAATGGACTTTATCTTGACAGCTTCATTGCAAAGTAGAGAAGTGATAATAAATTTTAAGAATAAAGACCTGAAATATGGAAAGACCAAGGGTCATTACTAAAAACAAACCAACCAATTAATATACTACAAAACAAACAAACAAAAAAACCCCCACCCAAACAGGAAACAAAGAAATTAACAAAAAAACTTTAAAATAAATATAGCTCAGGCCCTAATCTTTCTAGACTGCTGCTCTGAGTTTTGTATTCTATGATTAACATGTATGTTTGGGACATTTTGGAGAGAAAAAATACCTGGATAACTTGCAGTCATGGTCTTTCTTGAATGTGGACTAAATTACAAGGCCGTTCCAGCTCTCCTTGGCTTTAGGCACCAGACAGTTGGTGTCTGATCCTGTACCTGAATTGCATCACTACAAATATTTATCATACTCTGCGTCTTTGCAGTTGTTTATTTGGTATTTGTACAGACCAAACATAGTGAAGTCCTACTCTTAGGGACTCAGCTTTCTTGACCCTAAAGCTGTAATAATCAAAGGACCTTCTGGACCATATAACAGCTGAAGAAATAAGATCTAAGTATTTGTTACTAAAAAAAAAAATTACATATGAACACAGGACATATACAGGCTAAATAAAACCCTAGTCCATTCTGTCCAGGAAATGATTCTGGGAAAGAAAAAAATAATTAAACACTGAGAAAGCAGAATGTTTATCTGATCTTTCCTTTTATCCTGATTGTTTCATCCAGACCCTCAAATTTAAATCCTTGTATTTTAAATCTTAGATTTTTCAGATACTCGAAAATCTATGCTTGTTTAAACATACATTTATTGCAAGTTTTTGGTTGTTTATTTTTTTATATACAAAATACTTGGATTTGATTGCAGATATTTGAATATTGTTACATGTGTATTTGAGATTTTATGTAATATTCACACCTACAAAATTCATGGTGATTTATATGCATATACATAAGGAGGTGGAAACATATTTAAAGGACAAAAATACTTAAGTAAGTAACATTAGCTATTAATGGTCCATGAAAGTTACTGGTACCCACTTTCTTATTGAGAAAACTTTTCTCTGGGTATTATTGAAGGGCTGTGCCCAACAAACACCTCAGCTATTGAGCATCCTGTGTCAGTACAGTCTCATTGATTTTGGTAAGATTTTGTGTTACTGCATCCAGGTGCAGAAGTGGAGTCAAAGTCAGACTAGAGGGAACATTGATCCATGATGGTATTGTGATTCCTGTGTGCCTGTGCTATTGAATCATGTCACGTCTGAAAGTCACTGAATTAAAATTAATATGCCTGCAAATAAATGTGAGGCTTTTGCAGACCACAGCACAAAGTGTGTCGAATTACCCTCTGAATGAACAGCCAAAATTTCTAAATGGCTGGCTCACACAATCCATGGAATTTATAATTGAAAGAATGCAGGTGCATGAATAAGGGTGCGTTTTTCTTGGATGTGTTTCAGAGACCTATAAAGCCTCAGACATTACTAGAGATGTGCAGAATTAACCATAAATAATTCAGGTAGCCCGAGAACCTCCGCATCTGCTGTTTTGCAAGGAATCTGCATGTACTGCTATTAGCTTTCCTTCTACTCACTGCAATGATTTTTGAAAGAGAAGCTTGCTTTTTAGATGTGCAGCAGTTATTTGAAAGAATAGTTCTTAAAAAAGTGCTATGTGGAGTTTCTCCAAGATATGTCAATACATTTTTTGGGGTCACAGACTGATGTTATGTGATTCTAAATGTCAAACATGAGAAAAAAAATAAATTACTTCTCAGCTTCAGATAGACAGACCTGTTCTTATACGTAATATTCTATCTAAATTCTTGATTTCTTTATAGAAGATCATGCCCCTCGTAACAGTGCTTCTCCTTCTGCATTTCTGACTTTGCCTTATCGTTTTTGTTTTCCTCCCTTTGGTAAAAGTGATTAATGAGGCACATTTGGTTCTCATATTCACTTAGTTATCCTAGAAGTAGAGTAAATGCTGGGAATTAGTTAAAATTAAAAAGATGGAACAAAGCAAAGCAAGCTACTGTAAACACAAAAGAAAAAATTGAAAGAAATATTTTGAGCTGAGTTCAGCTGTATGATCTATAATCTCTTGAGTAAAGATGGGTGAAGTGTGTTTTCCTCTGAAAAATACAGATTTGTGTCAAGCGTAGAAGCCATCGAAAAGTAACTTAAAATAATGCTTTTTATTTCAAGACTTTTAAAATAGCAATGATATTTTTTCCCAAAATTATTTTTGCAAATGTACTTGTGAAAGCAATTTGAGGCAAAAAAAAGTGTTTTTTCTTTTGCAGATCTTGAAATTAAATGTATTTTTACTTAATGATAAAAAAATCTTTACTTTTGAGAAAAGCAACATAGTTTGTTCTGTCCAAAATATTTTTTTCCAGAGCTCACACAAACTCAAAATTTAATTATTTGCTCAGCCCCAATCCTGCGTTTAAAGATCTCGAAAAGCTTTGTATAGCCCAGATATCTTTTTGATTCCTTTTTTCAATGACATTTTTCTTGACTTATATATTTATATATTTCTTATATGTATTAACTTATATATTTATATAAGTGATATATTTCAGGAGAGGAAGATAATCTTGAGATGACAGTCTGCAGTAGACTACAGTGATCTCTGCTCAGGTTCCAAGGTGGTCTTAAGGTGGTTTTGCATTCTTATGTTTGTACAATACCCACCAAAATTGACTTATTCACTCGAATAATTGCACATCAGCTGAAGGTTGCTGCCTCTCTCAGGTCAGGCCACCCAGCTGAGGTTCACAGTCCAATTCAAAAACTGGTTTTAAAATGAGGCAGCAAAGGAGACCCTGCTGAGAGGATGAAACCCTCCTCTGTCTTCCTTCAAAGCACAAGTGTGATGACACTCTGCAGCCCCTAAGGAATAATTTTTTTACCAACAGCTATACACTGCATAAAATATGTTTACTCTAAGTAAGCAAAACTCTGACTGAGGGAGATTTGATCACTGGAGGGAATATTAAGTTCTTGTGCTGCTTCTGGGGTCCCAATGCTGTTCCTTAATGATGTTTTGGACCTCCGTTTCCACTGTTTGTTCCTCTCTATCTCCAAACCTTATCACCACTCTGTTTAACTTCTTACGTACACTTCAGAATTAATTTATCTTATTCAGTTTCTTTGGGAGGTTTAATGACTCTCAATCCTCACAGCATATTTACTCCAACTTGTAGTGTTCATCACTGACTCTGTTCACTTCCTGTTGCCATTACATGAAGTGCAAGGTGAGTGACACGTATTTATATTTTTATAAAGCTTTTCCCTCAGTTCTTTGCTTGCCAGCTTAGGCTGGGTGGTTCTTAAAGCCTCCCATACCACTGGAACAATGTTTTTCCATTGACTCTGTAAAGCCCATTTATTAATCAGGAAATGTTGCAAAAGAACTTCTAGGAAGATCCACTGAACTGGCAGGATGCTGCAAAGTTTGGTGACTCCATCACCAGGGGATCAGCAGGGGATTCTTGGGGGACCAGAGGGAGGGATGGGGGCAATCAGGGGCAGCCCCCAAACCAGAGCCCTCAGCACTGTGGGAATGTTGCAGCTCCACAGAACAATGAAGTAATGCCATTTTATATCAGTTGATCAGATCTGATAATCCCTTTCCAAAGTCTGAAATAAACAGGGAAAGGTCCAAAAGTTACTCCTTTGGAAGAAACTGTGGTCTATTTCCCTGACAGAAATCTTTTCTGCAAATTAAACCCATGATTTTCTTAATATAGGCAAAATAAAAAGGCCTCTGTTTTTCTCTCTACCATAAAGTAGTTTTCATAGGACGTATTCTAGTTATGATCTCTCAGATTGCGTTTCCCTTCACTATATAACAATCAATTCTGTGATAAGCTTTTTAAACTTTTAAACTTGCTCAACAGTTTTGTATATAAGTTGAACTGCACATGTGTATAAAAAAGTACACATTTCAAAAGATACATATTTAATTTTGAAAGCCTTAGGGTGTTTCAACATTATAAAGAAAATATAAAATATTATGAGTGAGGATTATACAAGGGAATATATGACCTATCTCGAAAAGAAATAGAAACCTGAATTATAGAACACAGGAACCCTTAAAAAAAGGCAAGAGGCTACTGAATATGGAAATCTAAGGATTTTCAAGTTTCTGACTTTCCTCATCTTTATTTTGGTGAGCATTAATAGTGAAATTGCCCTGGCAATGTAAATCCCAGGAGAACTTGCAAACCTTGAATCAGAATTCATTTCCCTTTGTCTTTGGTGTAATAATGAGTATATATGGAAATAAATCTCCCATTTCTGCCTCCTTGAAGTCTTTGAAGATTGGTGAGGGGGGATGTTTAGCTAGATGGCAAAAGAACATGCGCAGCTCATGGTTCTGTATTGCACATTTGCTATTTATTTTATAGGGGTGTATGCTGGGGGCAGGAGACCTCTGATTCACAATAAGGGAGTTTTCAGATTCCAACATTATCCCAGGCTGGACAAAGTCTGTGCAAACCCAAATGCCAAGTTATTTGCCAAAGGTCACAGAAGAAGTCAGTGGCAAAACTCAGGAAGAACTCTTTTTGCACCCAGGCAAGGTTCTTAATGACTTGATGGTGCTGGTTTTCAATACCTGGTATTGGAGGATTGTTGCCTATGTAAAACCTTTGATTTTAATGATGCAATTCCCATGGGAAATTCTGATCCATTAGGATTCAGCCCAGAGCCCAGACCTGTTGCTTTATGCCTTTCTGGTGATGAACTTCTGGACCTGGTTAAGAATGCACCATCCTTTCCATGCTGAATTGAAGCCTGTCTGTACGTGGTCCATGTTTTCCTCATGTGTTTGAATAACACCAACACAACCTCACCTCAGCGGTGGATCTAAGTGTGAGCAGAGTAGTAATAATATTCCTGCTACTGATGCCTTTTCCTGCTCTTAAAATCAAGAATCAAACACGGTTAGAAGGGAAAAAGGAGTTTTACCTCAGTATTTATTTTAAGGATCCTTAGGTGCACCATGTCCAGGTGGAATGCACCAAAATGCCCACTGCAATGCACACACAAGTATAACATCAAGTAAAACATTATAGGTCTTACTAATTAGCATATCTATCAAAGGTTCCCCAATGAGAGTCTTGAGTGAGCCCCCGTTCCCCAAGGAACCTTCCCCTGGATGGTTCTATCTTAGTTTACAAAATGTGCTCTGGAGAGGACCTTGGCGTCTGGAGCTTTCTGACCCCTAACTATGAGGCTTCTAAGTTGTTTAGTCTCCTAGCTTAACAAAGTCTAAGAATGTAGGCTGAAAAACACTAAGAATACAAAAAGCTATAAAAAGGTATATAAAAGGGGTATAAAAGAAAAGGCAAAAGATCATCATGGCATCACTACCACTGTGTTGATATTTTCCTGGTATTGCTTGGGAAGCTGGGCAGAGGAACTAAGAAGCTTGTACTGCACTGATGCTTGAATAAATCATTCTCTCAAATTAGGTTGTACTCAAACTCATATGTTATTACTCCCCTAGTTCCCTGGAAAACAGAGGGGTTAAATAATTTCAAGATTCCACTTGCCTTCTTTCTGGGTACAGAATTTCAAAATAATTTGTGGAAGAGAGGGTCAAAACCTACAAAATGCAACTCTCCTCCCATATTTATATACAACCTAAGAGGAAAAATGCAGACATTAGCCTGAGTGCAGGCCTTTTACACCAGGAAAACTATCAGGAACCACATTATTGTTATAATCACTGTCAAAACATGAGATTTAGAGGTGAGAAAGAAAAGAATTTAAATTTTAAAGGACTTTTATGAAAGGGCTTACATTTTCCCAAGTAATATCTCCCATTAATTTAACATGTTCATTGTTCTCCTACCCATAGCCATCAAATTATTCTTCCTTTTTCACATATAGTGCTGATATCCGCTGATGGATTAGTTTGTTTACAAAGTCTGCAGCTCAACAGATTTTGAAAAGTGCTGCAATTCAGTATTTAATAGCTGGTTCTCTTGAAGTGGAAGGTCAGAATTAAAACTGTGTACCATGAGGCTGTCACTGTGAGTATGGGTTTGGTAATGGTCTCTGAGGCACAAACAGAATACACTACAGCAAAATTTATTAGATAACTTTTAAACACTCAGGAATATGTTTGAGATTGATATGTAGGCATTGGAGGCACTTAAAAAATGGATCATTTTGGAGACCATTTTGACAAATGATGCTTCCTTCAACAATTGGCCAGCAATGGAAGCTGTGTCACTTCTAAGTGCATCTAAATTGCCTAGTACTATTAAGAAGTCATTTAAGCTTCAGCAGTGTTTTGTCTGATTCTGAAACTGAGCACTTAAAATGTATGTCTTGTCCAAACACACAATGAAAACATTATTTTTAACTTTCTTTTTAAGCCTGTCTTTCTCCACAAATATACACACATCCCCAGCTGAAAAGAAATAAAATAGTAAATGATGATGACGTGTTCTATCAAACGCATGAGTGGAATAGGATCTATCACTGTGTCAGTCTGGTTATAAGAGCTTTCTTCTAGGACTCAAGGGGATATTAAAATAAGAAAGCCTTTTTTTATCACTTTACGTGATTCATGATTTGGACACAACATCCATGAGTTTCATAAGCCAAGGAAAAGCTTAGGTAGATATAGAGTAATACAGAAAAAGTGAAATAGATTTTTCATTTAACAAACCACTCAAATGGACATAATAATTTAGACATTTCTACAGTAAAATGAGTGGGAGAAAGCTTCTGTGGAAGTTTCTAGGTATAATTTACAAAGTCATACAGACTATTGCAATTTATTTCTCTTCTATCCCTATATATTTGTGTAGTGCTTAAAACTGGTAAGAGTCAAAGCATTGATGGGTATAAAAAACAAATCCTATATTCAGTAGCCAATGGAAACTGAGCTTTTTTCCTCTGATCAATTTTATAGCTATTTTCTCCACCTCTTCCAATGTATGGGGAAATGTACAGGCAGTTACAACACAGCCATTGCTCAGTCTTGCAGTGGTGCACTAAACAATGTAGAAATTGCTGACAGCATAAGTGTTGATAAGTGGCAGCTCAATGAATGTAAAAAAAATCTGACAGACAGTCTATTCTTATGAAAGAGTGCAAATAATAATGTGTCGGCTATATATACATCTTACAATGATTCCCATTGCATTTCCTTGAACTCTACTTTTCAAATGTGTCTTTGTATACTGAGTGGGAAGAAGATTTACTTGTTTGAGCAAAAGTAACTACTTTGTTCTCAGTGTTCTTCTTAAAATTCACTTTTGTTCTTACATGAAACAGATAAATGAACAGCAAGTTACTGCTATGCCAAGAAACAATCCTGGCTTTCTCAGGGTCTCCAAGCCGTCTGTATTGCTGAGATTTCTATTTAGATTGCAAGATTTCTTAGCTAGAGAAGGCCTTCTTTTCTTCTTTTTTTTCAAATTCTGTGCGGTCCCCACTCCAACAAGAACCTTATTCCACAGCATGGACTTCCAGGCAGTACAGAACTTGAAACACCTATCATCAGGAAAGTGGTGTATGAGTACTTGTTAAGTGAGTGACTCCTCATGCATTGATGATAACTCGAAGAACAGTAGGGATGTTCAGAGAGCAGTGGGATGGCACGGAAATTGGCACGGCAGCAGCTGTGTTCCCGAGATTGAAGACTTTGTCACTAGAAATCTGCAGCTATGAAGGTACAAATCCAGAACTATCTTTGGTTTACCATATGCAATTGCTGAAGGCAGAAGAAATTTTAAAAAAGAAATAAAAAATTATGTTGCTTCAGTGGAGAAAGGAATGTAGAAAAGAAAATGTTCTTTTCCACGCAGAGGTCCGGAATCATCAGTGATTTAATATTCAAATCAATTATAGATCCTCACATGCTTATCTTAGGAATTAAATAAATTGTTATTTGCTTTGCTGGATCAAAATCTTTGCCTTTGAGAGGCTAACACAAAAAAAGCAAGGCAGTGCCTAAACTCGGTAGCACATAATTAACTTGCCCTTGTTTTCCTGACCACCAAGTTGGGATCTTTTAATATGCCTTTTCTGGAAGTCTTCTTGAACAGCATACCTTCTTAAGAAGAGACTTACATGCATGTAGGAAATCTGTGGAGAAAAAAAAAGATATTTCAACAAGCCAGCCTTAAAGCCACAAGAGCTCTTGCTGATGTATATTAGAAAACATTGTTTTTTACAACAATATCTGATGAAATGCAATGCAGTTTGAAACAAAAGCATTGTTTATAGCACATTACAGTGAAACTGAGAACCTATCTCTAATTATCCTTTGAAATAAAAACTGCACGGTGTACCATAAAAAGGCCTACATAATAAATGAAGACTTATCACTGTACTGTTGGACAGCTATTTTATCTATGTCCAATTTATTTATTTACCAGTTAAAATTAGAACTAGATTCTTTCCAGAAGGTTTCAGTACCTGATCTGCTCTAAAGCACAGTATCAGAGCACTGAATACAGTAAGACAATATGCTTTCTCTACAGTAATAAGTGAAATTCAGCACTGACATGCAAACAGGTTCAGCTGAGTGTCTCTTACTTCAGCTTCATTAGAGTTCAGCTTACTAATCGATAACTGAGTCAGCTCTTGCTGCAGGCAGTCCAAGGAGATGAAAGTGAGAAAAAATACTGTTCTTGAAAGTATAATTTCCAGGGGGTATTAGCTCAAGGGCTCACAGTTACATGCCACCAAAACACTGACTCAGCCACTCATCTAAAATGTCACTGGAAGAATTTATCCTTGGAGCAACGTGAAATGTCTGACTATCTACGTTGTTCTGGTTAGACTTTTCTATTCAAAATGCTCACAGTGGACAGGAATATGAGAAATGCTAAATTCAGATAAATCAATAACTTATCTAAGAATTCATCTGTATTGTAGGCGTGTGCTTGTGAATCACTCAGATTCACCCTGCAAAAGAAAATAGAAAATATACAAATCCTACATATGCACCATTAGAGTAATCTGATTGGTCAAGCATCCCCCAGTTTATAATGAACTGTCTGGCATTGACATAAAAGCTCCAGTTTCTGCTATTGTGAAACAGGTCAGGAAGAAAAATAAAAGAGACATATCTTTTATTATTTATTTATTCTTCACTTTCCTTTAGTTTTTCATTTCAACACTTACAGGAAATCATGAAACCTGGGCAGCAGTTTAAAATAACCAGCTTGCATTTTTAAAAACTGTCACAAAAGGGTCTAGTGAGCTTGCTTACTCTTTTTTTTAAAACTAGCAAATGTTTAAAGTACTTACTTGAGAGCCTGAACTAGGATGTGGCAATCATGGCATCAGCAGTTCTGTCTGTGGTTTTGATTCCTCTTCCCCACTCTATGGCTTCTGGCACTCTTCCCTGTACTCTGCTTGTATCACAGCGTCATTCCTTTTCCAAGGGCCAGACTGTTTGCTGTGTTGCAAAAAGCTGCATTCCTGCAAATCTGCAGGAATACAGGAATATTCTTAGGGTTTGTTTTTTTTTTTTTTTAGCAGAGAATTGTAGGAAATTACAAAAATAAATGCAGAAGAAAACTGGGAGTAATAACCAGGGTTCTCTTAACATTTCTGTGATGAGAGCCTTCTGCATCTATTTCACGTTCCTTAAAGAAATGGTGTTCATGCAATTACACATCTTTTGTGCACATTTGTGAATAAGTTTACCCTATGTACCTCTGGAACACAGTTTTCACATCCAACTAAAAAGACCTTTGAAAAAGATCTTAGCTATAGTTCTCTAGTTCCTTAAGTAGCACCTAAAAGGTGCTTCAAAGAGAAGAAAGGCTATTCACATACGTTTCCTTGCTACAATATCCTGTGAAAAAGCATGACACAAATCCTGTGACATGAAACCCTCGAACCTCATGGCAAGTGCAATAGCAGTACTCATTGCCAAGAGAACAAGGCTTCAGTATTCATTTGTTCCATGAGACAATCATTAGTTTGTGGACAAGTGTGTCTAATTTGAATGTTTCCATAAAAACTAAAAGGATCTATTGAAACAGCTTTTAAAGGTAGTTAGCTGTCATCATTTAAGCAACAGGGAGATTGTCTATTTTTAAATGGAATTATTTTTAAATTAAGCTTAATCATTTGTGATATTTGGGGTATAACTCCAAAAGTGTCAGGACATAAGGGGGGGTGGCCGTTCTCTGGGACTGGGGTCAAGGAGCCATGGAAACTCTCCAAGGGTGGCAGAGTGGTAGCTAAGGTCAGTCCCACCATTACAGTCTGGAGCAGAGCAGCCTAGGGTCATCAGGGACAGGAGAGGACAGCACCAGCCCTGAGCTCTGGCACCTCCCTGGGGGTGGGGGTGGACTAAGACCAGGACATTGTCCCATTGATGGGATTGTCCTGGTGCATTTTGGCCAGAGGGCAGGGATCTGCCAGAGCTAGAGACCAGTGTCCTGTGGTGTCACTGAGTCAGGGATTGACAGCCCAGAGGAGCTGAAATGGACTCCGGAGCCATCAGCAGAGAGAGGGGAAGAAGAGATGCCCTGGAAGAGGTGCAAAGTGTGAGTGTCTTCTGCACTATGGACAAAAAGTCCATAGAGACTAGAGTTTGTGCTAGTCATTGCAATATTTGTTTGCAATCCTTATGTGGACTAACACTATGGAATGCCACAATCTTTAACAGGATTGCACTACGATAACATCACAGAATACAGAAATGATAGCCTTGTATTTTATAGACAGAAACCTGAGACACAGCCATTTCAGAAGACTGTGAGAAGAAAGAGATTTTAATCACCGTGTTCCCTGTCATAAAGAAATAGACAACCATGAGATTATCATTTTGGGCTGAGACAAACTGCTCTGGGGCTGTGGATGGGATGAGGATTGCAGGGCTTGTATTGGCTCCGAGTACAGCACTGATCCCATTAGGGTGGTGGGGAAACCCATGTTGCACCACAGTTTTTTTGGAACAAAGAAGTCCACAGGGCTTTTGTGCCATTCTTTAACACTGGAAAAGTATGTGAAATTGTGCTTATTTCATATGCATTCTAGTTCTATTTCCAAGTGGTCAAGTCCTTTGGAAGGGTAAAAGTACATGTATAAACTAATGCAGGTATGATGGTTCTTCCCTTCTGCGATGAGATAGGACACAGAATCAGTTCAGTCCCATGAGTTCTTTCTAGGATCTGGACCATGTTTTTCAATTCTGGGAAGCAAAGAATCCATTATGCATTGAGTTATCTGTTAGGTCAAGAAAAAATTGAGAGGGAATTATTAACCAAATGAAGCCAAATCAACCAAGGCATCAATTCAGGATCAAGTTAAAAAAATAGATTGTTCATTATAGTTGGCCCAACTATTTGTCTTTGCTTGTTTTTTAAATTTATTTTCTTTTTCCTACAGGCCAATCATTGTCACCTGTCTACTTCTTGTCATCATAGGGCATGAATAATAAAAAAACAAAACCACTTCAATATGAGAGACCATTCCCCTTTTGCAATGCTCTTCTGTGTAGTGGCTGTCAGAGTTCAGCAATATGACAAAACATAACATAGAATATAACTGGGATTTTTATTTCATTTTCATAGTTAAAAGACCTCTCTTGAAATTGCTTTTCATTGTTTATCTTGTTCTCACTTAAAAAAGACAGGACCACCTGCATATAGATAACAGGAAGGGAAATGAGTTTTGGTATCTCCTGTTTAAAGTACAAACATTGCTCTTTATAGTCAAAATCTTCTAAGGGATTGATGGTATCTTGACTGTATTTGTTTTACTTCTCCTCAATTCAATTTACAGAAAATGTCCTAGTGCAAGAAGCAACAGAGTAAATACAGTGATGCACAGAATAACAGCATTAAGTTTCTCTCATTTCGATCACATTGCCAATACTCCACCTGAATATGAAATGAAGATTCCAGTGTCTCAACAATTCAGACTCTAGAACTTTGTGACTTGTCTGAATCACTTAGCAATTCTAGGGCAGAGAACATAGAAATGAATCATTTTGGACAATTAAAAGTGTGTGGTTTGTCATATAAATCCAAGTGTTCCCATCATTTGGCTGGGAGACCTGCAGATCAGCCCCCCATGTCTGTACTTTACTAGTGTGAAAATCATATCTTGAAAAAGGATGGAAAGGGAAAGGAAGTAGATGGATGGCATTCACATATCATTTTGCTATGGAGCTGGGATATTAGTCAGGACACCGAGTCCCTGAAACTAGAACTCAATCCTATTGTTGTGGTATATACGTAACTTTGGCGTCTAAAAGTACAATTTATACCCTGGTGCAACTGGGATCTAAAACCAACTTCAGTGATCTAAAATAATTTCTTAAAGTCTCTTCTTACTTAGCTTGGAATATTCTGTGTCTGGAAAGCACGACTCTAAACAAGTCTAGATCTCGTTAATGTTGGATACCTCTTGCTCCATCTTAGTCCCATGGGAATCAAGGTACCTCAGTATATTCTGCAAGGATTCTGAAAACTCCTCCTGAGGTTTTTGTTGAGGCACAAAAAGGTGTAGTGACAAAGCATTTAGCTTTCTAGGTGACTTATTATCTGGGACACTTAACCTGGGTTTTGGCCTTGCATCCAAAAATGACATCCACTTTCTGGCCCAAGAACTATTTAAAGTGAACTGTGTCAAATTGGAGAAGCAAGACCTATACTCAAAATCTTCCATATAATTCAGTGGCCTTAGCACAAGGCAGAGAGTTCTTCCCGTGCCTTTTTTTGTACAGCTTATTCTTCCACTCTGTACTTGTGGATGTCACATGTTTTTACTGCCAAGAAGTGTATCTACAGTAAGAAGAATAAAAATAAACTTGCTTTTGATTGCTCAAATTATTCTGCTACTAAAATTGGAGAGAAACCTAATGTCTTTAAAGTAAATTTTCATTGGAACACAAACTAATACCATGCTAAGTTCTGCTTTAGATCAATTCAAGACTCCTTATTGTCTTAGTATATTTTTAGATTTTGTTTTCACTGGATTACCTAAATTCATCCTGGAATAGAAACAAAGAAATTGAGCCTCCTTGAGAAGAGATATTACTTCATTTTCCCCAAGAACATTATGAAAAGGTAAGAATCTTCTACAATTATTAAAAAAACAAACACTAAAGTATATTATATTGTGAGCATGACTTCATATACTTTGGAACTGAAGTTTTTTAGTGTATTCTGCTTCTCTTGTCTCTTGTTTTCTCTCATACAGTACATTTGCTATGAAATAGTAACAGAGGGATGGGGTTTACTTTCCAATCAAGAGCACTTTATAGTTATATTTTTCACTTTTCAAACTTTTTTTTTCCATTTTAATTCCTTCAGTGCTAGGTAAAGCGCTCTAAGTGTAGGATAGTAAGTTCTGAATTTGGATGATGTTAGAGGTAGCCTCAAATGGCTGACTTTTGGTATAAGTTCTCCAATAGGATTTATCTTTGTATTTTGAAAAGTCCAACTGACTCTTGCTCATGAATCACATCCGATTTAAAGAAACTTGGCAACCTGAGAAACTTGGCACCTATTTACTTTTTTTTTTCCAGCTCTAATCTTCAAGTGCTCTACACACCGATGTAAAGTGAGATGTTACCCATCATTTTCCTGCATAAATTGTAGTAAAAAAGAAAACTGCTTAACAAATCTGCCGCTAGGTGTGAAGACAAAAATAACCAGGAGTCTGTGTTCCTTTGAAATCAGTACTTCCTTTCACACCAGCCACTACCAGGTAGCTGTACTTGGACTGCAGATTTAGGCTAAATTAAACCAATGGCTTAGTGGGATATCTTCATGTCCCATTAGCCAGACTCCCTGAGTCCTGGTTGCTCCTAAATGAAATGCCAGTTATTTTATTTCGTTGACTGGGTTAATGGTAATGAAATACCATTATGTCAGGAAAACTTCTGACCTTTTGCTGCATCTTTTTGAGAACTGCACTGCTAATGACTGTTCATATTAATTGGAAATCTGAAAAACAGATGTTTCAGTGCAATTCTTCATTTCATGATGTTCAGTCATCCCGCCACCCATCAAGAGATAATAGACTCAATACATTGTAACAGGAGTAAACCAAGTATTTGACTAACATCAGTTTCTGGTCTCAGCCTGTGCTGGATAACTCACCCAAACATTTAAAGAAGTTTTACTTTGTTCACTTTGTCACGACACACATTGAAGCTGACCCTCTCAAAAAGCCTATCATGCTATCTGGTGCTTATAAACCAGTGGAACACAGGAACTGAGAACTTAGTACTCACTCAGATATACCAGTCCTCCTGTCAAGGCAAAAACCTTTCTTTAAAGACCAGGATAGCCTGGGTAATAATTCCTAGAGAACTTCCACATATTTCATCTCAGTTAACATTTTTAGTTACTGTATATAAAAGTGGCTCAGTTGTTCAGATGAGCTGGATCAGTTCAGTTAATTTTGTCTTTCCCTGGTTGTTCCCTTCAAAGGCTGAAAAGACTAAGTGTAAACTCATCCTGCACCATAAAAATGAAGAAACACATCTTTCAAACAGTATTTTGATAAGATATTCAAAATAGATTCCTATTTATTTCACTAGAGTTAATTTGTTTTTAAACTTGGAGAGCTTGAGGTGTATCCCAGACAAAAACTTGGAACCATATTCTTTTTAGATCAGTTTCACCAAATTTTTAGTATGTCCTTTTACAATGGCTAACAAAGGCCAGTTCCCTGTTCATACCTTTTTTCATCCCATGGATGTTTTGACCTAGTGAGGGTGCTCTTTCATTTCAGGGATACAAATTCCTGTTTTGAAAACTCAGAGGGGTGGGGTCTTTGCTTTCAAACCAGTTGAACATCTCTACATTTTTGAGGGACTCATGCATTAACAAAAGGATAACATAAACCAAAAATTAACTAGTAATATAAACCCAAAGCTAACTCAAGTTAATATACTTTATTTTAAGACTAAATTAAAATCTAAATTAAAATTCAGTTCTGTCAACAAATATGGAAGCAGTGGTGGTGAACCTGTGCCTATAAGAGCCCTCATGTATATATTGGAGTTTTACTGTAAGAAATACTATTGCTAGAAGGTGGAAGAGGTAATAGCAGTTGTCCTGACAAATTGCCTCCCTGACTATATAAATAGCACACTTTTACAATATTAATTGAAGAAGGATCCAGGAATAGTAAATACACATTTTATTCCATAAATCAGTTTGACATACTATGGCTCACTTGAAACATATCCATCAGTGGTGATCACAAAATTAATTAATATAAGAAAAGGAAAATGAGAACAGAAGAACAATCCTGGAAGATTGTTCAGATTTCCAAAGGAGCTTATTAACAAAGATATATTCCTGTTGTCAAAATTTTTTTTTCAGCCATCTTTCTTCAGGGCTTGTGCATAATATCTATGAATAGAACCACAGCCATTTACAGGAGAGCTGAAGACATATGGCAAATCTCTTACCAGAATGTCTCTCTAACTTCACTGTGAGACTACACATATTTACATAACTTTCTGAGCCATAAATCTTTAGATCAGGAAAAGAACTTTAAGTTCTTAAGTTTCATGTAAGACTCTACTGCTTCTTATATACTGTGTGATGTGTCTCATAAAGTTTTTGTCATGCGACCCAAATTCAGGGAACATCCCTGCCATCCAAGCTGGTGATGCCTGAGGCAGAAACAGTTTCCAGAACAGGCCAAAGGCAGCAGTGGCAGAGGAAGAGGAGGAAGCCAAGGAAGGAGCAAGCAGCAGAGAAACCCCAAGGGGGATGGAGGAAAAGGAGGGGTAGAGGGGCTTCAGGCCCAGAGCAGGGATCCCTGGTAATGGATTTCCCCATCTTTATCTCAACCCACAGACTCTTCCACCCTGTTGTCTTCCCCATCCCACTGAGGACAGGGAGTGAGAGAGATGCTGTGTGGGAGTTTGACTCTCAGCCAAAATTAACCCTCTCTGGTCCTGTTGACTTTTAGATGTGGTGCAAGTTTAAGGGTCTCATAAGAGAAAGGGAATAAGACAGTTCCCAGTTTAGAGTGACATCTTCTGTGTGTTTTACCACTTGGACCTCCTATGGTCGTGGGCTCAGATTTATGAAGTACAGTCTTTAAGTCTGTAGACTTGGCCTTGTGCCAGTCAATAAATAACATGAAGAGCCTTCATGACTGCCAGAATCCCCCATTTCTGTGCTCAACAACTTCAGCTCAGGTTCTCATGCTGAGTTATAACTCTTAGCAAGTAAAATGTTTCCTTCTTCATCAGCTCCTGCGTTGGTTTACCCTGCAGACCCATACAAAGCACATTGCAGTCTCTTTCTGTAAAACTACATCACACGGATCTCAGCAGCACCGGTAACATCTGATGCTGTCAAAATCATCAGAAAGATGTGAAGAAAAGTTTTGCTGACCAGTTCCAAATTTGACTAAAAGCATCTGCACAACTATCAGACTCCATTAATCTGTAAACAGCAATTATTGTCTGTTCACGTAACAGAACATTAATTGCAAGAATAAATGCTAATGTAATATATAATTAATGTAACAGGATTCTGAAAACACATGCACTAGCAAAGTAAGAGTAAGTCAGTCATACCTTTAATTATCTATTTATGTTTGGGGTGTTTTCAGTAAGACAGAAACATAGATTATAAAATCCAGAAAAATCCTCCATTTTCTCTAGTTTGTTCAGTACCAACCTGTATATTTGGATTAATATGAGAAAAGAAATTACTTGCCTACAGCAAAATATAACCTGCAGACATGTAAATCTGATATCAGAGTCCTGTTACTAGTGAACTAGTTACTAGTCAAGTCAAGTTTGTATTCCTTAAGAATTTAGCCAGTATTTGCACCACTAGAACTAAAAATTTTTCTTCATTTTGACAAATTGCAGAAACTGTAACTATTTAGCATAAATTAGGTTGTGAAAGAAGCACAGCCATGGTAAACCAGTGTTCTCTAATTGTGATAGAGTGTACACACAGACACTACAGCTCTCAGGGCTTGGGGTTTGTTCTACACAATTCCTACACCTGTCAACAGGAATTATGTGGATGTATGTACAGCAGAATACAGCCATATTTCTGCTATAAAGAGTAAAATTATAAACAGAAATATTAAAGCAAAGTTTGAACCATCTTTTTGTTGAGAAAGAATGATTGAAGAAGATGCAAGGGCAAACAGGGATCGGACAAGGGGAAATGGCTTTAAGCTGAAAAAGGGCAAGTTTAGATTAGATACTAGGAAGGAATTCTTTACTGTGAGGGTGGTGAGGAACATGTTGCCCAGAGAAGTTATGGATGTCCTATCCCTGGAAGTGTTCAAAGCCAGGCTGGATGAGGCTTTGAGCAACCCAGTCTTGTGGAAGGCATCCCTACCAGAGGGGGTGTGAGAGGAGTTTGGAAATAGATGATCTTTAAGGTTTTGGTTCAGCACAGCCTGGTTTTAGGTAGCAGGGGGGGCCCCAGAGGTGGCTCCTTTGAGAAGCTCCTGGAAGTTTCCACCATGTCCAGCACAGCCAATCTCTGATGGCACTGAAAGATGGACATGCTGCTGGCCAAGGCTGGGACAATGAGAGAGGATGGTAACACCTCTGTGATGACATATTTAAGAAGAAAATCAAATCAAAGTCACACAGTTTTGCTTCTAGTCAGAGAAGAGGAGGAGGTGAGAACATGTTGGGGAAAACAACCTGGCGGCACCCAGGGCAGTGGAGAAGGAGAAGGAGGAGGTGCTCCAGGGGCCAGAGCCGAGATTCCTCTGCAGGCCGTGGTGCAGACCATGGTGAAGCAGCTGTGCCCCTGCAGCCCATGGGGGTCCACGGGAGATGCAGAGATCCACCTGCAGCCCCTGGGGGAGGTGCCCGTGCCGGAGCGGGTGGATGCCTNGTGGGAGGGACCCCACAGCCTCACAGGGCAAGACTCCTCTCCCGGAGCAGCAGAAGACAACCTCGGTGACAAACTGACCAAACCCCCGTGCCCTGACTCCCTGAGCTGTCGTTGGGAACGAGGGAAGGGCTGAGGGGGGGAAGGTGTTCTAAGGGCTTATTTTACTTCTCATTATCCTCCTCTGATTTTATTAGCAATAAATTCACTTTGTAACTTTAAGTTAAGCCTGTTTTGCCCTTGAAGTGTTCTCTCCCGGTCCTTATCTCAACTCATGGAGCCTTCCTTCGTTAAGTCTTTTTTCTTTCTCTCCTCTGCCCAGCTGTGGCAGGGGAGGGTGAGCAAGCGACTCTCATGGGTGCCTGGCACCGGGCCAGTGTCAAACCATGACAAAGGTCACTTCCAACACAAACCATTCTATGATTCTGTGAATCTGTTAATTACAGGACCAAGAGCATTTGTTTGAAAAGACAACAGCTGGAAGCAGAGGAAGAAGGGACAGAGAAAAAAAAAATGCAATAGAGGTCTGTAAAATCAAATCTGGCATGGAGAAGGTGAATAGGGAAAAATGGAAAATTTGGAGAAGACAAATGTCTGCATTAATGAATTTCTAAGATAAGGAACTTTTTGACAGGGATTAGACAAATTAATGAGACAAATATCTATCAAAGTCTATTAAATATGAAGAAAAGTCTTCTGATTAAGGAGGTCTCTGAATCACCTATCATTGTGCTGGGAAAGTATTCCAGAAATTATTGCAATATCTTTGTCCCATTCTTGTCCCTTTTTCTTACACCATTCACAGTGGTCGAGTTTATAGACCCAATATGAGGCTATATGAGCTTTTAATCAAACCCAGAACCATTTCCTACTGGAAAAAAAAAATTTAAAAATATTATCAATAACACAGAGTGTCTCATCTATATGCATAAAAACAATCATTCTTTTGTTTTCAGTGAGCATTGCAATGCATCTTAATAACTTCAGTAAATTAACTTAAGTAAAATAACTTAAGTAAATTCATCTTGATTACTAAAATCTATCCTGGATTATCACATCTTTTTAAGAACTATTGCCAGTTAGTACTAACAATTATGATGCAAACTGCAAAACGTCTGCATTTTAGCAGGTAATATTTCCTAAGTAGCTTTTTTCGGTTTCAAATTTTTAAAAGTTGCTCGATTCCTAGCAAGTCTTATCTAGAAATGTTCCTGGAATACTCTCAGAGATTATTGTCAGAGTGAGCAAAGGTCAGGCGAAAGAAGTGCACTATTAAATCTTTGAGGGGATGACAAGAGTGTTCAGCAGATATATTCAGATGGAATTATGGTAATCTGCTTTTACTTACTGTCCTGGTTTTGGCTGAGATAATTTTCGTCCTGGTAGCAGGTGTAGTGCTGTATTTTAAATTTAGGATGAGAATAGTGTTGAAAATACTTAGATATTTTAGTGGTTGCATTCAGTCAGGGACTTTTCTTCTCATCCCACCTCACCAGCGACGAGTCTGGGGGTGCACAAAGAGTTGGGAGGTGACACAGCTGGGACAGCTGACCCCAACTGGCCAAAAGACTGTTCCAGATCATACTGTCTTATGCAAAGTATGTAAAATGGGGAGGGAAAGTTGGCTGGGGGCCACTGCTTGAAATGTGACTGGACATCGATAAAAAGATGGTGAGCAATTGCATTGTGCATCACTTGTCTTGTAATTTCTAATTGTTTTATTGTTATTATTACACCTTCCTTTTTGGTCCTATTAAACTGTCTTTATCTCAGTCGATGAATTTTACATTTTTTATCCTAATACTCTCTCCCATCCCTGGGGGCGGGTGAGTGAGCAAGTGACTTTGTGGTGTTTAGATACCTGCCAGGTTAGACCACAACACAGTTCAAACATACAATTCCTCCAGATGGGCCTTGAATAAAGTGCATTTTAAACAGGATAAACAGCAAAGCTTATCTTTCTGCAGGGAAGCTTCCAGTAATGATGTCTTACTGAAGTGAGTGGACAACCTGCGTAAATGTGTGTGTACATTACTGCAGGAATGTGCATAGCATTGATCCAGCGTGGTGAGAGGAGAGTGCTGTCTGCGCAGCCAGAAGCTCACCAGGATGTTGGCACATATTGGAAAAGAAAAGCTTTTCAACAGTCTTATCCACGCCCATTTAATATACATACTCATTTACTCACATGCACACACTGCTTTGATTATATGATAATTTCTCCATTTTTAGTATTGCAAAGGGCTGTGAGGTAGAGAACTTGTGACTATGTCCTTTTTAATGAGAGAGTAAAAGGATTTTCCATTAGCAACCAAGCCAGAGAGAGATGTATCCATACTCTAGGCCCTGACTGGCAGGTCCTGCTTCTCCCAGTTTCTGGAAGCTCGTTCTCAAAGTGGCTGAAAAAAACCCAGTCACTGACATTGAAGGAGATAGCTCATCCACTTATTCTCATTTATTAATAATCTCTATGATGTAGTTTAATTTTCAATTAAATTCCAGCATGTGCAGAATCAACATTTTGAAATATGCACTTTAATAGATAAAAAGCCTTGTATCTTTGAAAGCTCTCTGTTTTATTACATTTTAGTTATTACAATGAGAAAAATCCTCTACAATTCTATTTGTCTTTCTATTCTTTTGAAAGGATCAAAATCTTTTATACAGCTAGAAATATAAAACAAACATAGTTCATATTAAAATCAATACTCATTGACTTTTCAAAGCAAAACAGTTTCTACCTCAAGACTCTTGGTTTATTTTTGTGTCGTATCATGAAACATCACTTTATCTAGCAATCCATATTTTTACTAATAATACTTATCCAGCACATTTTCACTTCAATTTATTTCGTGCTGATCACCCAAGCATAAGAAAACACTTTGTGAGCATTATCTAACTTCAAAAAAATGAAGAATGTTAGTAAAAATAACACTTTTCTTCATAGTTTTTTCTCCTTGTGTGTTTTCAGAGACAGGTCTGTTGATTTAACTGGCAGTTGCATATTTTTCTTACTTTTATTTATATTTTTCTTGCACAAGGTTGTGAAGGTACCACTGTAATATTTTTATTATTACAGTGAATCTATATTTATGCTTCTAATCTAAATCTCCAGGTCTGCTGGAAACAGAAACCCAAACTGAGCTCAAGACCTGTTTTATTAGACATTATACAACAATAGTGCAAGGATGGGATTCATATCTTAGCTTTATGATAAGTGATGAAGTAATAAACTGTTATTACTGCCATGACTACTGAGGATGACAAAACCATCACAAAGGTCCTTTAAGTAGGTAATACTCTAATATTGCTGTGAAAATAACTCATAATTACTGTAAAGAGACATATACGTTAAGAATTCATTTCTGTTATTTGCCATAGTTAAATGGTAGTGCAGGTCCTAAAAAAAAAGCCCTTATGTTCATCTAAAATGGTAGCTCAACATCCATGTCTTACTTCCTCATATTTTACTTGCTGATGTAACTTTGTTCACATTTATGTTATTTTTATGTTTCAAAATGTAGAAGGAATTTAAAAAGAAAATACATGGAATATTTTGGTTTCTGGACAAGATATTTTTCGGCTTTGTATGTAATAAACTTTTTTCTAAGTTAGTGTCAATGTTTATTGCCCTTCAGGATAATTATTTTCTTTTTCAGCTTAGATCAATATTTGTAATGTTAAGTCAATACGCCGTAACAAAATATTTGAACTTTATGTGTATTGCTTCAAAATACATTTTACATTCTCTGTAAGGCAGTGTCCAGTTCAATAATGGACAGCACATGCCAAGGTTAGAGTTGCCTGTGCAGTTTGGAAAATCCAGAAATGGTCAGTGAGCATTCAGTGAAACTTCGCAGTTTTTTTCCATTCACAGAATCATATAAACACAGAATTATAAAGGCTGGAAAAGACCTCCAAGATCATCAAGTTCAATCACCACCTTGTCAACTAAACCACAGCATTAAGGCCCATGTCCAATTGTTTCCCCAACTCCTTCAGGGATGTTGACTCTCCCACCTCCCTGGGCAGCCCCTTCCAAAGCTTAAAGTCCATTTCAATGCTTTCCATTCCATGTTGTGCATTCCACGTTGTCCATGTCTCCTCCTTGTGACCCAAGCAGGTTTTTCTGACAATTCTACTCTTTGTCACTTGCAGATCTTTGGGTTTGGTGTTTGCTTTCTGCTTAACTTGAATTCCCTATAACTCAGTTCATCTCCAGATGAACATGAAAACTTAACTCTCTCTCTTTCATCTGCCTACATATTTACTTCCTCTTTTGACCCATTCCATGATCTTTTATAGCTGAACACTAACTCCATAATGTTTTACTCCCCACTTGTTAAAAATAAATATTCAATTCCCTCATTTCTGTGCTGTCTTCCACTTAAGTTTGTCTAAGAGCCACACAGTGGAACTCACCTCTTTTAACTGGATCTTCTGGTTAGATCCTGCTGTAGCAGAAGCTGTAACTATGTCTGCAATTCTGAGCTTTTGTGTCTTTTAACAAGGTGACAATAACTAAAGAAATATTTGCTCTGTGTCTTTGTTCCTCTTCCTGCATATAGAACACTTCAAAGACCTCCTGTTTCATTAGGAGAGCAAAACACAGCAATGCAAGCTGGTATTTGTACCAGCAGTTAGTACCGAATTTCTACTCTATTGAACCCTCAACAAGTGTAGATGTAAGCCATGCCCGAGAAAAAAGGACTAGCAGCAAAATGCTTCACAATCCAAGCTGGAGGACACATATCATCAAGTAGAATAAGAAAAATAATAATGGTTTTAAGGACTGAATCATGAAGTATCAACAATAAATGGGTAATATTCTTCTAAGGGTAGGTAGAAATGAAATACCATACTGCCTCAAAAGGTAACTCAGTAATTTCACGGACTCATAGAATATCCTGAGTTGGAAGGGACCCACAAGGGTCATCAAATCTAAGTCCTGGCCCTGCACAGGACAACCTCAAGGATTCCACCATGTACCTGAGTACGTTGTCTAAATGCTTTTTTGACTCTGTCAGGCTTGGTGCTGTGACCACTTCCCTGGGCAGCCTGTTGCAGTGCCCAACCACCCTCTGGGTGAAAGACCTTTTCCTGATATCCAACCTAAATCTCTCCTGATACAGCTTCAATTTCCTTGATGCACAGCCCAAGCAGATGAAAATGGTCTTTCCCAGTTATGACAATGAAGACAAAATCTGCCATTAAGGTTTCCTGAACTCAAAAAGAATACGGATCAAGGACAAGAAAAGATGCACATGCATTAGCTAGCAAAGTCCAAGCTCACAATCACTATGAGACAGCCCTTTTAATTAAAGAGGTTCTCTTAAAAATTTTTGGGCTGCTTCTTATTTTTTTTCTCAATTCTTTTTCTATTCTTTATCCCGGTACAAAAGCCTGAAAACCGCACTGCAAGAGTACTTGGATCCCCAGTCCATGTCACAAAGATTTTTACTATGACCTTTTCTTTTTTGTCACAGGTCTTAAGTGGCTTTGAAGATAATTAAACCTCACAACAAAAACGTAATATTTTCTCAGAGAGTATAGACAATGCAATTTCAAAGGCAAGACCTAACTAGGATGCTTGAGAATGATTTAATGAAACATCTTTTTCCGCTACTTTGAAACCATGTGTTTATTGCAGCAGAGAGACTTTATGAAATCAAATTATCAATAAAATTAATACCAGAAAAGGTTTCTTGGGGTGCAAAATTTCTGCTTAGTGCAACAGACATATAATAGCCTCTGAAAAACTTGATGAGGAGGACAGCAAGGCAGTCTGAGGGGGAGGAGAAAGCAGAGCTGAAACTGCCCCTAAATTGTCATCCAAAATGAATTCCCACAACTGTACCCTGGTGTAAGGGTCTCACAACTTCACTTGTATTTCACACACACTTTGAAATAAAGTTCTTCTTACCAAAAAATTGACAAGAAATAATTTTTCTCACAGCTTGAAACTTTCACATTCTTCCTTTTACTACTCTTATCTAATTTATCAAGTTTTCACATGATTCCTGTATTTTGCATATGGGCCACCCATACCAGAAATGCATGCATTTAATAGGCCTCCTGTGTTATATCTGCCACAGCCACGGATATGGATCATGAATACCCTAAAGCATCCTAAGTAGCAATAGGTGTCTGTTTACAGAAAGCTGAACTGAAGCTTGAGCAGAAATACAGGAGTTCAGAGAAACATTCAGCTGACTTGTCAGTAAGTTAAATTTCAAATAATTTTCTCCCTAGTCTCAAAGTACTCAAAATCCCATTGAAAAAAAATGGGGAAATCGGGTATGGATGGCATATGAGGACACCGACACTGACCTATCTTAATGTGGAGCTGAAATCCTAACTTAAACTTCAAATTCATTTTAGACTTTCTATTTGATATCTCATAAGTCAGCAATAGTTTTATACCAAATATTCTCAATTTAATACTTTTCTGGAGAAAGGCACTGTGAAGATATATGTTGTTCTTAAAACCAAGCGATGTAAACAACCTAGATGCTTATATTTTTTCAGAAGTACCAGTTATCTGCAAGGCGTCACTTATGGAAACATTTCTGCCCAACTCTCTTTGTCATCGATGACAAAGGCTGTGCATTTCAGGATGAAGTGAATAAGAATACAATACTATGAAGCTGATGATCTGCAGTACTGCTCTTGAACAAATCAATAGATCTATTCAGCTTTGAGAACAGTGTGCAGCGTATGGGACCCTAAATTATGTGCAGTCAAACTACCAGCCTACAAATCCACTAGTGAAGCAAGGTATCATTTCACATAATTCAGTGAAGTTCTTGTCATAAGGTATTTCCAACAAACAAACAAACACAAAACAAAAGGCATTGAGGAATTTTACATAATTTGGTATCTCAGTATTCATCTCATGGAATGCATGGTATCAGCAGGATTTTATGAGCTGTACTAGATCACTGCTATACCTTGTGGAGAAAGACAGATGTTTTCTCCAGCAAGGCATTTGGCCTATTGTAGGCCCCTACTTTAGGAAAAAATTCTGTCCTTTCTTTTCAACAGATAGTCTTTTACAATATATTTTCCTATAACGACCAATAAAAGCTTATAGACAACCAGCTCAAAGCATTTATTTTATGCTCAACAAGGTAAGGTTTCCTCCATATGAGTGTTTGCTGTCATTTTAAGCATTGTGGGACTGGAGAAGAATTTGGCTTTCCTGAGATCTATGTATCATTTGCAATCTGAGTGCAGATGTCTTTAGTATCCAAGAGCACTGCTAAAGACCTTAAATGCCCACTTTAAAACAACTTGGTTTACTCTGGTGAAGTCTGTCTTGGTCAAATGAAAGTCACTTCTCTCTTGCTCAGCGCATCTAGAGCAGCAACTTGTCATTCAGATTTGTGTTACTTTAAGCCATTTTCTACATCACACCTAGAACAAAATAAGACTGTAAACCAGGAATTAGAAAAGAACCAAATGATTTCTGATCACTTACTATACCCAAAAAAAACCCCAAAGTAAAACAACAACAATGACAAAATCAGTGATAAGGATTATCTCAGAACAGAAGGAGACAAAGAACATTTCAGTTTGGTCTGCCAAGCAGTCTGTTTAATTTGAATGGACTTAAAAAAAACCAAATCCTTAGTGGAGTCAGAGTACAGATTTACATTTTTAAAGTAAACATATGCAAATATATGCAAAATTAGACACTATATTTTAAATTCATGTTATTTTCTTATATTTTCAAAATATAGCAATTACCCATTAATTTTGGTTTTGATTGCTGCATTTGTTGCCTGTTGAAAGAGAAAAACTGAAAAAACCCCCATCATTAACAGACCCTATATATTTTCTGCTATGCAAAAAGTACAAAAATATTGTATTCAAAACCCTGTTGTGGGCAAAAGGAAACATAGCTTCTATGTAAAATCATGAATGTGTAATTGAAATCTTAACAGCCTACTCAAAGAATTGTTACTAGTCTAGACCAAAATGAGACAGGAAAAAGTACATATAACATTTTATATGTATTTACTGGTGCTTTGCATCTGCTGTTTTCTTCTGTGATTTTCTGCTCCATGTTAGTGTTGAACCTACTGTAAGTGAAGGGTCTTACCTTTTCCAACCTAAATGATGTTGAGATTCTGTGAAGCTGTGGTCTGTTACTGACAATGACAAAATAATATTTACTAAACTTCAGGGTTACAGAAGTAATGTGTAATGGCATTTTCATGGTTAAGGTTGCTTAATACATATACCATGACATTTGTAGTTAAGACATTTTAATTCCTTTCTTTACGCTTTCCCAGATGGATCATGACTTTTACCTTTCATAGCTCAGTTTAGTGTCCTAAGAAGCAGAACAATATTGCATTTGTTGCAGAAATATCATAAAGAACAATTAAATAATGCTTCAGAAGGATTTCAAGATCCTCTGAAGAGCCTTTATCTTGTGAAGTGCAGAGCACCACAGCTTTAATGCAACATTTGAACACATGTTTAGCTTGAACTGCTGGGGCTTCTCATATGTTTAAAGTTGTACACAAGAATAAGTGTAACAAGAAAAAGAATCAGAATACACAGAATACAAAGAACCCAGCAGGGTTGAACTCAGAAAGATAACTAGACAGGATTAAAGCATTATTTGAATTGTGTTTTCCCAACCAAATCTTGTCAAGCAACCATGAAAACCAATGTGGACTATGACTGATGTCCTGTCTACTTTAATCTGTGATGAGCATCAGTGAGACAAATTTTGCATGCCTTGTTCCTCTGAAGCATTTTTAGGATGTGTCCCAGTGAAATCATTAGATAGGTACTACTGCATAAACCACATTTTAAAATTAGCATCACCATCATAAGGTAGCAAATCTGCTTTTTTTCCTTTTTCCCCTCTCTTTTAATTTTTCTTTTGCTCTATAATTGTCTATATTTGACTATATATTTTTTTTAAATTTTTTTTTCCCATCTCCCTCTCCCTTTTGCTTCATCTCTCCCCTGTTTTTCCTTTTTCTTTTCCCTTTCTCTTTCCCTATTACTATTATTCAAGCCTTCCTCAAGTAAAACTCACACTGAAGTCAGAGTGGGAAAAAGAACCACAAGAACCACAGCAGCCAAACAGGACTTGTCCATTTATACAAGAATACCAAAAAGATACAAGGAAATCCCTGGGGTTTCCTCCTTCAGTGGCTTTCAGCAAAGGTAATGCAGGCATTTTCCCAGGGAGGAGGCACTGTCAGAGATGCAGAGCTGCCATCACATCCCTACATTGCCCACACTACAGCTCAAAACTGACTCTTTGGAGGGATGATGATGAGTGGGACAACTAGGCCTGAAGTTATGGAAGGACAGTAGCTCCTACTGCAGCAGTGTCCATAAGTGACATTTTGCCCAACATCATTTTCCAGAGAGAGCTGGTTCTATGGAAAAATAACAAAACAGACCAGAACATGTCATTGTTCTTGGTTTTCATGATCACACATTGCCCATTTTCAAGCAAGAAGCATCTTCAGGACAAGAGGAAACGGCCTCAAGTTGCCGCAGGGGAGGTTTAGCTTAGTTATTGGGAAAATTTTCTTCACTGAAAGGGTGGTAAATCATTGTAACAGGCTGCCCAGGGAAGTGGTAGAACCACCATGTAGGAAGGATTTGTAGGACTGTAGATGTGGTGCTTCGGGGATGGTTTAGTGGTGGACTCGGCAATGAGGGGTTAAGAGTTGGAGTGGATGATCTTAGAAGTCTTTTCCAACCTTAATGATTCTGTAATTCTGTGAAAGGCTATGCTGCTCACTGAGCACAGCTGATTTAGGGGAACATAAACAGAGATATTGCACTTGGCTTGAGAATCCTAAAGGACACCACCATGCCCTTCAACCAACAAAACCCAGTGGGGAATTAGAAAATTTAAGTGTTTAAAAATGTGCCTAATCTGTTTGCACACAAGCTCATAGTCATGCCACAGACAACGGGCTTTCAGTGCCAGCAGGAGATGGGTTACCAGTCCAAGTGCACAAACAATGCACAGCAGAGCCCTTATCTGCCTCTCTGGGCTGCTGGGCTATTGGAGATTTAAAGCTTCAGACGTCATTGTGTGGATCTGTGATGTGTGGATACTTTTCAACACAATCTGTGCTGTTATATTGATTAAACTATTTCAGTTATCTGGGCCATCAGACCACAACTCCAAGTCATTTATTCATTGCACAAGGGTGAAGGAAAAAAGGTGTGGATTTGTTTTCACTGGTTTTATCCCTTTATCACTGCAATTGAATTAACATATTATTTTTACATTTGTAAGACACGAAGATCTTTACTTTTCACCCAGATTTAGAGAGAAGAAGCTGGTTATTTACAAGTTGAAGGTCTTTACTCAGCTCAAAACCATGAAACTGCAAAATTTTAAGTACCCTTGGGGCAAGCTGCTCTGGCTCTATTTTTGAGGAAGAAAAGAGTGAATTTAATTTGATTAGGTTTTCAGTGATTGGACAGAATTTTAATATATCCACAGAGATATTTATATTTCTAAAAAATAGAAAATAAATATAAAAAAGAAAAGCAAAGATTATCAGAATGAGAAATTTAATGGTGTTTTAAGTTTTTGTGGAAAAACATAGATAAAAACACACCAAAGTAAAGTAGTGCCATTGAGTGTAACTGTTTATAACTACCTAAGGAAAAAATTCCGATATTTTTAATCTTTTTTCTTCCTTTTTACATCTACCTACATCCTAAGACCTCAGAGTTAGAGGGAATGATTATAACATACAGAAACAGGGCTCCAATCTGTTGGCTTTGAAGTCTGTGGCAAATTTCCCATTAATTGATAAAACCACAGGCAGTAAGACAGCTTGGTGCTTGGTCTGGCCTGCTGAGAACCAGGATCTCACAGGTTCGTCTTTTTAAGGAGATGAGCCAGTATAATCAGGTAACCAAATACCTGCCTTCAACAAGTATGGCAAAAAGATTAAATTTTGAATAAAACAGTGGCAATTCACATCACCAAAGAATACAATTTTACCTACCTGTGAAGTTCAAATCTGGGTTACATGTGTAAATCCTCACTTTCAGGCAGATAAGAAAGTATGAGCTTCATCTTCAATGGATGGACAAATCATGCTCCCCCTTTTCAAACTCAATTCTTATTGCCTTTATTGTGTTTCCCTTTTCAGAGAAATACAGCCTAATCACTGGACTATATGTCTGAGGGTGGGGACGGAAGTATTGAATCAAAACCTTCCATTTTGCAGAGACATGGGATCTGGTTAAGAAAATGTTGTATGTAGGAAGTGAGAAATTTGGTTCCAGTCCCCACATCATTTTCTTCTATATTTAAGACAGTGAAAAAGGCTCTTGTTCCACACTGGATCCTGAATATACAGTTACTTGTGCCTCTTCACATTGTGCAGAAACCAAGGTAAAAGATTTATGCCTCCTTGGCTCAGCCAGGTACATGATTTCTTCATCTTTTTTATGAGATAGATATTTTTGGCTGGAGGGTTTCAAAATCTATACCATGTCTTTCTGCTGTACTGATCAGTGTATGCTTTGGTAGGTAGAGGGGTAGAAGAACACTTCTCTGGGCTGTGAGGTAGATACAAGTCTCTTCCTCTCTGTAGAAATGTGCTGACTTCATGCAAAGGATGAGTTGTCACTTTGTCTGACCCCATTTCCAAATGTCCTCTCTGAGCCTGCTGCTTGACCTGCACATTTCTGATAGAGGAAGCTGTTGTTTCTTCACAGAAACAAATTGCCTTACCATGAAGTTTCACCAACAAAGACAGCAGAATTGGAGAGCTCTGGCAACTAATTATTCACCAGCCATAGATGAACCAAGGGCAGTATTCTTGCTGAAGAACTAACAAGACGCCTAAAAAATTTGTCAAATGCTTTTTGGCCAGAAGAATGAAGGAAAATGTTCTTCAGAAATTATTTGTTACAAGTTACTTCCTCAGTTCTACTTTTAATCTTTACTCTTCAAAAAGAAAACTCTGCTGCTTTTGAAGGTTTACAGTCTTTGCTGTACCCATTCCTTATGTTTACCAGTCTTTGGATGAGTCACTGCTTAGTTACTTCAGTATTTAAATGCGCAGATGTCATTTCTCTTAGCATCCTACATAGAGTAAGACATGCAACAATAATCTGAGATGATCAACATATTTCACACAAGAGAAGTAGCAAAGAGGAAATTTTAACTTACATGCACAATTTCCTTTTTTCCTCATGTTTTTCTGCCTTCTGTCAGTTCCAACAGAGGATATTACTGTCTTTTTATAGCTCACAACTGCCTTACCATCACTGCTTTTCAGCCTCAGGTGTTTTTCATCAATACCTGATGGTCTGTACCTTCATGTGTACTTCTAGGTCTGAAAGTGCATCCTTCAGCCAACACGCTTGGCTGTTCCATCACTCCTCATTGACTCAGAAGTGACACCCTTGTTACAGACATTCACCAATCCTGCTGTATCCGCCTAGGGTTTTCTAAAAGCAACTTTGTGAAGTGAAAGAGACTTTATCAGATACATTTTCTCTGGGATTTTATTTTTCAGTCAAATTCTGTGATCTATTATTCTTGCTGAGCTAGAATATCTCTGCTGCTGGACTCCTCTCCTGCAAACTACTGGGACATTTATTTCAGGAAACAATTTATGGTCATCATATATTCATATCTTCAGCATTTTAAATACTATTCAGATATAACCATAAATTTATTTCAGCCTTCATCCAAAAGAAAGGATTTAAAAAGGTTAAATATTTAGTACCTTGATACACAGCTTCCTCTAGATGGATATTCTTGAAAGACTGTATTATATGGAAATTCTGTCTTTTTAAAAAATTCAGTATGACCTTCTCTCTCCCTTAATCTCTATGAGATTGCTTTAAGATGACAAAATGTTAGAGTATTGCCTGTCTTTTTCTCAATCAATGATCTTTTCCATCTTATTTTCTACCTCTGTCCTGTTGATGAGGGGGAGCGAGAGAGTGTCTGGGTGGTCTTCTGGTAGCCAGCCAAGGTCCGCTGTCCACGGGGTAAATATATTTTTAATGTTTGATTAAGGATAAAGAAGCTTGTCATCGACAGAACATTTAGGAAGCCTTTGGAGGTCTTTTAATGTGAAACAAGAAAAAAATTAAGCAAATAAGA
Source organism: Struthidea cinerea (assembly GCA_013397865.1). Lineage (NCBI taxonomy): Eukaryota > Metazoa > Chordata > Aves > Passeriformes > Corcoracidae > Struthidea > Struthidea cinerea. The sequence continues at coordinate 40,548 of VZTI01005760.1, read as the reverse complement.
AAGAAAATTGCGGGAGGTTGTTAAAATAGCACAAGGTGAAGTGTTGCATCTGTGTGCTAATGCACACAGATGTGTATTCTACACTGTAAATTCATTTATTTGCTGTTGTCAATCTTGGAGAACTATCTGTGCTCTTTAATAGAGATCTCTGTTGCTGAATTGTGCAAGAAAATGTTTTTTTAATTACCCCTTGACAGAGAAATACATTGGTATTTAGGCATTTTTAATGTTCTTTAAACATTTTTAAATTTTGGTACATTTTATTGGAAGAAAAATATTTATTTTCTCAAAAAATAAAAAAGTAAATTATTAATTATAGTACTTTATAAAAGAATTTAAGACCACACATGATCTTGCTAGAAGTAGAAAGTGGAGATTTCAAATGTTATTGTCACTAAAAGATATGCTCATGTTCTACATTAAAAAATCAAAATACTAATGTAGGCCACCAAGAAGAAACATTGGGGACATAAAACTAGACATGTCTAGTTGCAGAACAGCCTTCCCAATGTTTGCAAAACCTTTCAGTCTTACAAATTATCTGCTTCCCTCAGGCAGACACTTTTAGGGCCTTCTTGAGGGACTCATCCAACAAAAGACGTCCATAAAGGAGACACACTTTTGCCATTGACCTGTTCTGAGGCTGGGCAAGGCAATCTCCCTGTTTGCCTTTCCTCACCTTTGGTCAGCTTTGCCTGGGGGAAAATACACCAGAAACTCAGGGGGCTGCTCTTCATGCGAAGCCTGGTCAGTCTCAGCAGCAGCTTAAGCCTTTCCCAAATTCGGTCAGACCACAGGTTCACAGCTGTGCACAGCTACAGGTAAACAAAACATGCATAAAATAAATGCACAAATGTTCTACCTGCCTCAAGTCATGCCAGTGAGCCCAATCCTGAAATTGTGTCCAATTTACAGGAAAAACAACACTTAATTGAAACTTTAAAAGCAGCACACACAAATTAAGGGGATTTTAAAAAAATTATTATTAATATTCTAATAGAATTCGGTAGAAAGAATGTTTATATTGATTCAAATAAACTGGTTCAGAGTCACATGACATGTCTTGGCAGTTTTTTCTTTTTAGCTTCTGTAAAAGGCAACAGATTGCAAAACATTAAAGTATCACTCAAAACATTCCAAAATTACTCCTCACAAACAGATCTGGACAAAACGCCTTTCTTTTCCCCCTTTCATTGAGATTTAGTAACATGCTTTTATTAAATTAAAAAGTAATCCTATCACAAGAAGCATGGAAGTTTCTCTATTATAGCTTATTTCCAGCAATTGACTTACCATGCATGTGTGATGGTGAAAATAACAGCCCTTAGAAATCTATTTTGTCTCATTAATTTTGACATAAAATTTAAGACTTCAGAGTCATAAAACATAAATCAGGTGTCATACTGCATCAATCCTTTATGGAAAAGGAAGTTGATCATTCTTGGTTTATTTCACTAGGAAATTATTTGACTGGATTACTTGAATGTTTAATTAAATTGTCATATAACATGAATAAAGTATAAAATATCAAATAACATAGTCTTTTGCTGTGACACAACATTAATTTTCTGTCATCAGAAGTGTTTATCTTGTTAGCTGCCTAACTTAAACTTGCTCAGCACCAATTAAGTCTTATATCTGAATACACTTAGAATATTTAAATTCCTTCTTTTATTGCCCTCTTGTTAAACTTTTAGTTTTCTTTTTTGTTGCAATTAGCATTTAGGGAGGTCAATTTCTTTAATAGTCTCCCTTTAATTTACATTTTATATTACTCTACTTGTTTTTCATGTGATCAGTGGAGCAACTGCAGATTTGGCTAGTGGAAAAATAATGTGTAATAGTATACAGTTTACAAAATATTTAATTCACTTTATTTCCTAATAAGGAGAGATTAATTCATTAGTTTTTTTGGACTTTCTGTGTTCTGAGCCCCTATACCACTCATGTCTGAGAGCAATATTTAGTGTTATTCAAATCTGATAGAAAGGGATAGATCTTAATGATAATCAGATTGCTATCAACACTCCCTAGAATATTTTCTGCCCATGGCAGAATGGTCAGAAACAACTCATCATGGTACAGAAGTTAGAACATGTTGAGGGCTGTTTCCAATGCACAGTTTGTTGTCCTTTTTGGAGACTAAGGAATTTCATCAGCCACTATAATGGAAAACAGACTTTCATGGCTGGTCAGCCAGCCAGAGAGTCCCAGGCATATTCCATGTACTCTTCATGTCCAGTTATGCCTCAAGTATCACCTGCATTGCAAGCTCAGATCCAGGCACCTGGATTAAGGCAACAATTAGGCAGGATATGACGTGTTTAAGTGACTCGTGTTTCAGAGCAGCACAGAAATAAATGTGGAGTGTTCATGGTTTTGCGGCTGTATGAGGTCAATGTCCAGACCAGAGTATGTTCATAGTTCATGGTGTCTCCCAAAAGTACAGACATCCCAGGCCACCATCTCTTAGTGTCAAACATGTGCTGATAGGGATAGCCCAGCCTTGTCTGAAGTCAACTTACTCTTGAGTCTAACACCCTTAAAAGATGTAAAGTTAGACAGTGCAATTAAGATCAAGCTCTTTATTCCATCTTCTCAAGTAATAACACTTTGGAGAAATTTTTGAAGCTTAATATTTTAGCATACTTTGAGATTGCATCTTTAAGTGGTGTTACAACGGCAGACAAAACCCTCAGAATACATGGCTGCATGTTTCAAAGTCAGGAACACATTCATTGCTTTAAATTAACCCAAGAGCCAAAGCACTTGGATCTACTTACTGCCCACTTGTTCTAATTTAGCAGGTAAACTTCCAGGGAAACTCAGTCATTTTCTCTCCATCCAGAAATAAGGTAAATGATAGTCTTCCTTTAGTCATTGTCACTCATTAATTTTGCCCAGGCATTTAGAATAAAAAGTTTTTGAGAGAAATTGGCGTTTGGTGTGGTTAGTTTTAATTAGTTATGTCTCTTTCCCCCCAGTCACCATTATCCAAAGTAAGCACTATTAATTTGAAATTAATGGGAGGATAATGATGCAGCACAGGTTGCAAGAGCAAGGAGCTTGACTGTGCTGGAATACCAGTTTCTTTTTCTCCTTGCTGGAGGCTAACACCTGGTTGAGAAAAAACCCATTATGGTTTGTTTACATAACACTCAAAATTGTAGCAATTCTGCTGGTTACAAGAAATAAGAACTTCTTGCCTCTGATTAGCCTTTGAATGGACTTTTATGCAGGAAGAGGTAGATGTAGTATGAAGAGGGGGTGAGGATCAGCTCAAACACATATTTCAGGGTGAGCTGGGTAGATTTTAGACGTCTTGAACTAAACCCCACCCCTACAATCTGAAGTTGAATCCCACCCATCCAGTCTGTCAATGCACTTCAGGGAGGGTCTTCTTGATCCCCACTTGATCCCGGCCCAGGTAACCTTGCAGCTTCTGTCTGTTTGCAGTGTGACAATTGCAGTAAGTGGTTATTAACCTCGGCAGCCATCATCCCAGCCTCTTCAAACTCTAACAGAGACTTCAGGAACAACTCCCATATTGCACGTTTCACACAAAAATGCCAAGCAGCATAGAGTAAAACAGCACCAAATTGCCATGCAATACCAGCATGTGAGAAAAAGGCATTTAAGTGGGATTAAGTAGGATTAAATGTATTAACTGTGCTAAGCGGGACACATGATGTGGGGCAAAAGTGGGTGTTTTGACAGTCGGTCTTAGGAACGAAAAGCTTCTACTGCAAGAATCAGACAAAAATGTCATCGTTTTTATTTCCAAATTTTAAGTGATTTGTTCTAAGATCGGTCTCATTTGAATTGTCATTGAACGCATTTGGATTGCTTAAGTCCTGACATCTTGAACAGAAGCTTCCCCATGTTGTGGCATAAAAACTGCAGGCATTGAAGCGAAAAGACAAGCTGTACTCTTAGAAAAGCAGACACGTCCATGTCTTTCATAGCCTTACTCTGGTAAAGAAAACTTCAAACCACTGGATCTCTATATGAATGTGACATATTTTTCTCCTGAAAATGACTTATGCTCTATGAACAGCACTGATGACACAGACCTTGTTTACACCTCAGGTTTTTGAAGCATTAATTATAACTCAGCATCCTTGAGTCACCTATCAAGAGACAATAGAATGTTAATTTTTTTGTTCACAGCTAGAATCTTTCAATATTCAGCTATGCTATAAGATTTTTGCTCTGAGTTTGTTTTCCTTTCTTATTCCAGACTCATTTAAAGGCACAAGCTGCCAGGACCTTCTGCTGGTGATGTATTAAAAATTATTTTACTAACCCTCGATTGTAAGCATAGATTGAGACCCAGAATTGTGAAAGAATAGTGTATCAGGGAAAAAGTAAAGAAAAACATGTGTGTCTATTATAGGCACAACTTGATTCACAAAGCAGCAAAACCACTGGTGTGTCTTAATAAAGCCAGTGTCCTTCTCAAGGGAATCCTCCAACAGTCTTCCCCACCAGAGCAGACTTTATTCAAGCAGGGAGATCTTTTGAAATACATTGAATAAGCTCCCTCCCACTACATGAAGAGGCTTATTGGTAGCTCCGAGATGGCAAGGGGGCCCAGCAAATATTTCTGCTATTGTTGCAACCCAGCTGCAAAATTTTAGCATAACTCACCACAGTGGGTGGTTTCTAATACCAAAAGGTCACTGAGTCACAGGAAGCCAACTGGCCCCACTGTACCTTTTCAGCTGACAAATATTGTGATCTATTATTGTTCTCTGTTTATAATAAATACATCAAAGTCTTGAAAAAAAGCATCTATTCAGAGATGTAAGAATCCTTGCCAAAAATAAAGTAGGAAATTTAAATTAAACCCAGCAGCTGCTCCTAGTCAGCAAGCCAAAAAGAAATAGCCAATAGTAATAAAATGAAGTCCAGCCCATGCCTTCATTTCATGCAAATTTCAGACCTTAATGTGTCACTTCCTGAGATACTGCCTAAAAAGACCACAAGCAATTCCTTGGTGTTTGTTTTATTTAATCTGACCTGCAGTACCAACTTTCTCTTCTATTTAACAAGGAAGCTTTTTCTTTTACTGCCAGATTGCATTCTAGGTCACCTTTAAGATGTAGCTTAACATGCCATTTATGTGATGCTCTGGTCCCAAGGGCACAGGAGCACAGAATATAGCAACTAAATCTGCTTTCTTTCCAAAGCTGACTTCTTTGATATTGCTGTTGTGAGATTACTGAACAGCAGCTGGGAATTCAACAAAAAAACCCAGAGGTCAAACTTCAGTAGTTAAACAGGTGCTAGATTGAGGGAGCTTCTTCTGTCTCCGCTATTTAGTCAGTGAGGGCCAGCTAATCATTGAGTGTTGTATCCTCTGTGTGGCTGGTCTGATGTCTCATGTAAGAGAGATAAATATGTTATTTAAACCTGAGTACCAGAAGGATGCCAACATTACAGTAAAATGTCTGCTTTCTCACCTGTACCCTTTTATAAATCCTGAACAGAAGGAAATGTGGTACTGTTTTGAAATTTGTATAGAAATGTCCTTTGGAATGAAGAGAATTTGTACAGATCTGGTTTCTGGGAATAATAAGCCAAAAAAGACTCCAACCCATGCTGACAGCTGTATCACTTTCTGTTCCAATCTGGTCAACATGTAGCCAGCCCTTACCACTATCAAAGGAAATAGAGGAGATCTAACGTTAGCAATATAAAAATCCAGTTTAATTCATAGTTGTGTTTACATTGAACATTCATACATCAGTGCAAAGCATAAGTCCAGCAAGTGGTGATAATTTGTGCTAATGAGTTTCATAAAACACGTCCATCATGTAAGAAATTCTTTTAATCACTTTTTCAGCTTTCTTGTTGAGTTTGCTGAGAATCTCTTTGGTTTTATATTATGGCAAAGTATAGTAACTGTTTTCTATGGTATATGCTCTGTTCTTTGTATTTGTCCTCTGAATTACCACAACAGTTGAGCTCTGTTTTAAAGACTTACAAGCTAATATAACTAACAAAGCACTCGTACATCATTTTTCATGAAACTTTCAGGGTTCACAAACCTGCTCCAAAATAGCTGTCAGGGAGTTTTATACTCAATAGTATATCAGATAAAACTTGCAGAAACAATTATTGAAAGGAATCAAAAACTTTCAGTGGAATTCCTACCTTTTCACTGAGGTACATTAGAAATTTTCCTGAAGGTTTTTGTTCAAGAAAACTTGTCATTTATGAAAACCATTTTGTAACATTTTTACAATCTCTTCAGTGGTCTTTATGAGGAGGGTTGGCTTTATAACATTTCTTCTATTTCATGACATTCAACACTGCAAAATCCTGATCTCACTTCTGGCATTTAGGCACTACTTTAATCTACAGAACAAATCATCCAAGGAAAGAAAATTGCAATTTTAGTAACCTTTTCCATGAATGCTGTAAAGTGTCCAAATGCATCATTAAGGTCAACACTCCTATATTTGTTTCCTTACTAAACTGATTTAAAACTTAACATTTCTCTCCTATTGTCAGCCTCTTTCCACAACTTTTTGTTTCTCTTTGGAGCTTGTATGAAGCCATCTCAGTTCCAAGTATATTTTAACAAGTATATAGTCTTTGCTGGTTCTGTTTAGTTGTTCCTCTAACATACCATGATTTTGGTTATTTTAATGGCCACTGTGCTTTAGAGAAAACTTTCCTTCCTGTTCCATTTTCATTTCAAAATGGTCCTTCCAGGAAAGCATGAGCAGTAATGAAAACAGAGTTTGAAATTCCATGTGCCAATGGGAGATGAACATAGAATGGATACGGTGTTAACAGAGCCTCGAGCGGCAGCGTTTCAGCAACGGAATGAGGCAATCAACCAGCTGCTGGAAGCGTGATTCCTGATCTGCTGGTATTCCAAATGTACCCTTTTCATTTGCTGGAGTCATCTGAACACCAGCCTCAGATTTCACACCAGCATTTCTCCAAATTTCCAACAGAAAGTAGTTTGGTTTTCCGGGCTTTTTTTAAGCTTTTCATTCCTCTTAGTTGGACAATGTTCATTGAATGTCAAAGTGTTATCACCTTAGGGATAGCATTGCTTTCTTTTTGTTGCTATGTCTATTTTTTTTGTTTGTTTGTTATTTATAAATTCTGTTATTTCTATTATTTCTCCTGATTTCTGATTTTAATATTTAACATGCTGCAGCTGCACTTAAGAAAGCCCCAAATGCCTGCAAATATTTGCTGATATTAATGCACATGACAGAAATTTGAACAGCTTTCTGATTCTTACCTCACAGCAAGGAATTCTTATTTTTCTTTACTTACCCTTCTTCACTCTTATTATTTTACTAGTGTTTGCACTTTTTTTGCATCTATTCTTCATCGCTACAGATAGCTTAGTGCAGAAGGAAGCAGTCTCAGCTCTGTTCCTGGGAAGCTATTGACACAATCTCTGTTTACTACAAGCAGGGCTTGTTTGCACTGAGTATTTATTTATATCCAACTTTAGCATAAACTCCATTTTAAAAAGCACTGAACTTTCACAATTTCAGGATTCAAGTTACCACATGAAAAAGTAATATTAACACAATACACTTAGCAAATACTTTGCAGTGGTAAGATTCATCAATCAATCATGTGAATTATAGATTTTGAATTTAAATAGATTAGGTAATTGTTATGAATGGATGATGTAGGTTTAAATCAGTCCCTGCCTTTTGCCCAGGCCTCTGGTAGCAGGCAGTCATGTCCAGCACCCCAAAAACCCACTTTCATTCACAAGTTCTTTAATAATGGCTGATTTGGTCTATTATAAAATTAATTATTTATTAATAGACACAAATCTAACAGACATAGGACTTAAAATAGACTATTACTACACAGGGATGAGACAAAAGGGGATACTAGTATTATACACGCAGGGTTAAAAGTACCATTAAATTTACAGCTAGCTAAGAAAAAGTATAACTTAGGATCCAATGTTTCTTACCACCAAGTTGTTGAAGGGGCACACATCAAATTCGTTTCCCTCAATTCCTGGAAAAGTAACCGCGAAGTTGTGTCTAAGCTTCAGGAAGAAATCTTCTCACACATTTCCAAGGAGTGTGTAAGAGACTTCTGCCTCTGTGATAATTTGTGTGGGCTTTTATAGACACAAAAACTATGTCCTTTGGTCACCGATGTTTATTTTCTTTTATCTCTTTCCACATCTGCTCTCATACCAGGATGTGTACTCCGGGCTTGGGCTGAGACTCTCAGGAGCCTGAAGGTGACCTCCTGCTAGGCTCTCTGGCCTCCTGCTGGGCTCTCTGACTCCTCACTGGGCTGTTAATCTGGCCTGAGTTATCTCTTCGAAATGTCCCAGCCATTTGGAGAGGGGGGGCATCCTGCCATAGTAATAGTAACCAAAGTTCCTAAAAGGGTATTTTTTTAGGTAGAGAAAGAGGAATCAAAGTTAAGCACAGCCACGATTTGTCCCTCTGTGAGTAAAGCCAGGACAGACAAAGCATTGAAAAGACAAACTATGTTAAGATACTAAGGGAAGTTGTTCTTTCAAAAGGCAATTCTGTAAAAAATCTCTTTACAAGATAGCCTTGACAGTCTAGATGAATGAGCCTAGGGCTAGAATGTGAAATTTAATGGCCTGTGACATAAATGTAGCTATATCAGGAATGAATTTGGGTGAACAGAATGCATTAATACACAGATAATTCCCAAAGTAAGGTGAATCAAACCAGTATCAATAAATTAACAGGCAGACAAATTTGATATTCTGTCAGACTCAGTGTTTGTGCTGGAGAAGTAATAGTCCTGAAAAAGACTAGTAGGATGTTTAAACAGGATCCACTTATAAGACTAAGCATGTTTTGATATATCCAAATAAGATAGAGTACAGGTTACAATGCTCAATTTCAGATAACTCATTGTGTTTCAGAAATCAAGTTGCCCACTTCACTAAGGAAGAAGAAAATAGTTTTTCAGGAGCTATTCACAGGAACTCACTCCTATGATTTACCTTGCATATTCAAGGTTTGCTCTGTCCACCTGAGAAAAAGGGAAGATGTAGCTCTGTGCAGAAGAATGTGTGCTGGCACAGCTGATCTCTATGGCCTATAGGTGAAAAACTGGGAAAGCAGGATCTGGCTCCCAGTACTGCTGGGTGTAGATCATTTGGCCATACTATAAGAAACCTGAATTTTCAAAGGACCATAGAATACAGCACAACAGGAATGAAATGGGAAAATGCTCAGAGCCTTTTGTAGACAAGTTACATATTACAAATCATTGTTTAATAACTTCCGGAAGAAGAGACTCTGAAGAATCTGACAGAACCTGGCTATGGTGACAGTTCAAGATTCTTACACGTCAGGTCCTAGAAATCTGTGGGTTTGCTTGTCCCCAAACTATATAAACCATTTATTTTTAAAATCGTAAAGTCAATTTTTAGAGATTTTCCAAGTCAGTGAAGAGGAAGGACAAAATTCTAAGAGTTGTTTTCTTTCTTTTATTTTTAACTTTTTTCTCCTATCTGAAACCTGTAAACAAATTGGTGCATTCATCCATTTAGAAATTTTAATGTAGAAAGTCATTAAAACACTGTCAAAGAGGAACCCAATGAGGACACAATGCTGCCTTTGTACCATGTTTCAAAAGTGTACAATTAGGACAATCAGTTTTGTTCAGGTTTGGTCCAATTAAGGTTTTATGGGGTTTCAGGTTATTTAAAGCTAATGTAGTTTTTTAAGTCTTATTTCCCCTTTCCATCTTTTGTAATATTGAGCATATGTAGCAAAGGGAAGGTTTGTGCCCTTTTAGTGTAAAAAATCTCTGTGGCAGGTTGAAACAAGACATGAAGAACAGAGCACAGTAACTTAAGAACTGCTTTTGTTGACCAAAGAAACAAGAAATTTGGAGCTTTCTGTTTTCTACACAGATTTAGGAGGAACATAAATATGGAGATATGAAAATTTTAAAGTATGCTGGAGTATAAAAGGAAAGGTTTTTATTTACTCCAGCTCAAAAGCCCCATCCTATAGGTAAACAGGGTTTTTTAGCTTCTAAAATTGACAAGCAAGAAATTTTCACTGTTGATAAAATTAGAGGAAATTGAGAAGAAATAAAAGATTTTTGCTTGCTGACTTTGAATTTCCACTACAGTAGTACATTGCATTTATTTTGTGGCCATCCAACTACCATTAAAAGGGAGTATATTTATTTCAGTGGTGTTATCAATGAAGCCTTATGTGACAATATGAGATTTCCGAATTTTTCAGAGAAGCAGCGACTTTCTTTTTTAGGAAGCAGTTCCTCTATAAAGTGGTTTCATGTATGAAAAGTGCACTCCGAATATTTACCAAGCATAAATTTTACAGAATTTATTTGTGAAATGTGTCACAGGAGCATTATCTTCATGGATATGTCAATGCATTTAAGATTCTGAAAATTACTAATAGAAAGCTAAATACTGTCTACAGGAAGCTCTGTAACATTTGAGATATCAGAGTAAGTCTATAAATAGATGAAAATTCATGTTTAGAATTACTTGACATTTTAGAAATGTCTATTTGTCACTGTCAAATTTCTTTTAAGACTTCTCAAGTACTACAAATTGCAAAGAGCAGCCAGGAACTAGTTCAATATCTCTTCATTGCCATTAAACCAATGGCTCTATTTTCATCCAGAAAAAAAACTCTTGTTAGTTTTATTTCAGTTTCAGAATAATAAAACATTATGCCTGTAGACTGTTAAATTGTCTTCGTTCCTAGTCTCACTGCTGTGTGTCCAGTTGGAAAGTTGAAAATGACTCCTGGGTTTCTTGGTGTCTAGCATGAAATGTGGAATTCTTCATAACACCTTTAAATTAAAAAATCTCCAAACCTTTCCCAGCATGAGCCTGCAACAGAGTGAGTGATATATATTATATTGCACAGATTCCCCTGACCCTCTTCAAAGCAGACAGGGCTATAAGCAAGTGACAGAACAAGAGGAAAATTGCTCCAGGAGAAGTTCAGACATCACAGCAGAAAGGGTTGTGAAGCATTGGAACCAACTGCCCAGGGAAGCGGTGGAGTGACCATCCCTGGATGGGCTAAAAATGTGCGTATACAGCACATGGTTTAGTGATGGACATGGTGGTGGTGCTGGGTTGATGACTGGACTTGATTTTGTGATTCAGCCTAGCTGGAAATTCGTCATTAGTCACCTATCTATGCATAATTCCTGTTATTCCATATTAGATGACCTAGAGTATCCTGCAGCTCTGTGTGTGCTGGAAGACATAACACACAACCAACATGGAACCTGTGTGATGCAAGATCAGCAGCTGAATGCCATGCAGGATGACAGAGACATCTCAAGCAAAATTAAATGTTTCTGTTCAGACAACTTCATCATGCTCTTTAGTTCAAAATGATTTCAGATGGCAAATAGCAAGAATATACTATGAAAATAAACACCTTTCTACCACTATACTCTGTGTGTGCGTATCTGGATTTGTAGTCATTGATACCTGAACACGGAGTCAAGAAAAAAAAAGAATTTGTGAGGGTGTTTGCACCCCTCCAGGGAGTAAATCTCACTGGTGAATTTGAATCTTTCTGAGAGAAAATCTAATCAGAATTAATACTAAAGCATGAGCAATCAGATAGTGAACTGCTGCACAAAACATCCAGGTCCGTTGCTTGCATTGTCACCTCAAGCGGAGAGGCACTTAAATGCCTCCATTTTCTCCTTGACCTTAGAACAGAATCAGACTTTCATTGTGCTCCATTCGCAGACACCCAGAGTCAGCACTTGTAACAAAAGTGCCCAAAAAGTTCAGAACTTAAGGTTCTAATGTTATTACTGTACCAGAATGTACTGATTCCTGCCCATGAATAGCCCTGTTGAATTAGAGAACAATTATCTGCAAGAAAGAAGGTCTAAGGTTTTGGAGGACATGTAAGAAGCAGTGTGACAAAAGCTCTCCAATATTGCAGAGGAAAGCAGAAGCGCTTTTATCCATCCATCAATGCAAAGGGCAAACCAAGAAGTTGTTCATTTAATCATAATAATCTTGCTGCCACTGTCATATTTATTTTTCCTCCTTGCTAAGCTTACTTGCTACATCAGTCATTCTGATGCAGCACAAGCGCGTTCCCCTCTGTATATTTTGTCACGGGGGAATGTTGGCACTCGTGCCAGATGACTGTCTTTGCAGCCGTGGTCTATGTGTATGTCTTGAATTGTAGAGGAATGTCTGCAGCATATGGCAGTTGCCACTCAGAAACCCAGGCTGGCTTTTAAACAAATTATGGTAGCATTTTGTCAGTTTGGTGAAAGCTTTTATATTGAGCTCCCCCATTTTCACATAGGTTCACTGCACAAATTCTAGCATAAAGTAGCACTTAGAAAAGCTTTCTGGCTCTCAAATGAGAGATTTCAGAAATATGGTGATGTGGGGGTTTTCTCTCCTCATTTAATTTTTCTTGCTGTAATATGTTTTCTGCCATTTATATTCTTTTCTCTTTACAAAGGTTTGCAGATCATATGCAAACAAGATTGGCTCAGACAGAGGAGAGAAATCAGCTACAAGAAATCCCTGCACTCTTTCTTCCACATGCTTTTTATGCAAGTTCCAACATTTCCCAAACTCTTTTCTTGTTTTCTAATTTTTTGTTTTCCTCCTTATTTTGGTCTTTTCTTTCCTAGTATGAATAAAGGCTGCCCATGTTCTTTGGCATATCCCTGTCCTCCCCTTTTCCCCCTTTTTTTTAACTCTCCCTCCGAAGATCAATTAAACCTGAAACAGTTTTGTTGCTTTTTTTAACTGGTTGGTTGGGTGTTTTTTGTTTTTTGTTTTTTTTTTGTTTGTTTGTTTGTTTGTTTGTGTTTTTTTGTTGTTGTTGTTGTTGTTGTTGTTGTTTTTGTTTTGGTTTTTTGTTTGTTTGTTTGTTTGTTTGTTTTTTAATGGAATGAATCTCTTAAAAATCTGAACAGGGTAAGTATGTCTTATGTCAGTGCACAAATGGGGTTGGGGTACTAAGTTATTCTTTGCTGCTCAAACTGTCACTGAAATGTCTGTTTGTGTATTATGGCTCTGAAAATTTTAGCTTGTCTAAATGAAAGGGTGTACTAGAGCAACCAAAAATTAGAATTAAGTCACTTTGCTGTTGCCTTGCAGCATTTGTGAACTGCTGAGCAGAGATGATTTTTCTTTCATGTCAGATGTAGTGCTGGACATTCTGGATAAGGTATTTGCTTATATTAAATCTTGTGGTGAAAACATTGATAAATCTATGAGAAGTTACAAAAAGGCAGTGTTGTCATTTTATAACAATCATTTCCTGCAGTAATTACCAGGTACCCCATGCATACAGCGCTGACTTGGAGAAGTGAAAAGCTGCATAGAATTAATCTGTTTTGTTGTAAAACTGTGAGACATGTTGAAAGAAAACAACAGATTCTCTTAATTAATTTCTAATATATAGAAATAAATGTTCAAAAAATTAAAGTGCATCATGTTAAGAACAACATTAAAAGAAAATATTTCATACTTTAAGTATGCAGTTTGGTGATCATCTTGGCTTGTTTCATCACCTTTGCTCGCTTTAAAAAAAATAAAGTTAGAGCATTTCAAGAGTACTTCTACCTGCTCTAAACAGATACAAAACCTATTCATTGTTCAAAGAATAACTATGAATCTCTGCTAACTGCACAGACCTACAAGGAATGGAAAAAGCCATATTTTTGCCACCTTCTTATAATCTCCTAGGAAGAAGTGGTTGGGAAAGCGACAAGTAGCAACGAGAGGCTTGGTTTCAAGAGTGTGCAGAGTGGCTAACCAGCTACTCATGGCTGAAGCTGTATTCAATTGCATTTTGAGAAGCAGTTATGGAAAAGTGTAACAATAAATAAAGGTACTTGGCATCTCTTATGAAAGAAGAAATAAGAGCATAAGGTATTCCGAGGAGGATCTGGGGCAGTGAGACACAGGAATCCTCTCTCTCATTAGTCCACTCAGGGTATGTTAGTATTCTTTCCTCAGTCATAACTCCTTTCTGTCTGTAATTATTACAGAAATCTGCACTTATTAAGAAAGTTCCTTTTTGTTTGCTGACTGATACTTTTGCTGATATGTTACTTCCAACAGGATTTTCTCCTTTGTTCCCAAATTCAATGGCTGTGAGATAAATTTCTTCCACATGTCCTCCTTTTATTCTATAAAATTTTATCTCTTCAGTAATTCAAGAGCACAGCCAAGATATGGGTTTGTTTTTCTGTCTAAGGCCAGCTCTGCAGTGCAAATAAAACATTATCAAATTCCTTTTTTCTTGTTACAGAGTGATTACACTAAATCCACTAAATCATTCAGATGAGGAATGTTAGCAGAGGATATGTAATGTAAATATGTGCACAGTGCAATCACAGATTTGCCTCTTCTGTCAAGCAGTCAGACAAGTAGAATTTGGTGACAGAACTATCCTTGTCCTCTTTTTTTTTATTATTTTACTTTGTTTCTTTTCATTAGAATCTTTAAAGCCAAATCATGTTAAAGGTATACAAATATAGTCTGCAAAGAGTCACGCTTCCTCTGTTCATTGTGAATCTCCAACATCCTTCACCAGCCAACACCGTCTTAAGTCTTCTCTGGCATGCTGAGTCCTATTTAAATTAAAAGCTCTCTGGGCTACAGATGTCAGGAGTAGAAGTGGAGTGCCTACCGTACCACATATGTCTTCAAGGTGTTGAGTTGTTATCCATACAACCATTTCATCAGATGTAAGAATGCTGCAGTCAGACTGTGCAAATCATAAAAATCCATAGAGAAAAAAAAAAAAAAAAGGCTGTAAGTCCTTTAATTATAATATTAGCATAATGCATCTTCCACTTAATAGCAATTGGGACTGGTTTCATTAAGATAGTAATAAACTGTACTGTGAAGATTTCTCACCTCAGGGGGGAACAAATAACTTTTTTGCATGTGTTTTTTGACCTCAGTTACACAAGCAGTTGATGCTTTTCCAGTGTCTGGAATTCAAAATACTGATGTGTCGGAATTTGGCCCTGAGGTCTCTGCCACCACTGCCATAACCGCTTTCACAAATCTCTAGGATTTTTATTTCCAAAGCATATGGGTAATATGTTCCTGTGACAGTTCAGCTGTAATGTGAATGTTTCCTGACCATGGCAACACTTCTGCAGGGGTGTGGGCTGAAACCACCAATTTAAGTCATGCAGGCCACGGAGCTTTTTTCCTTTGCTATTACTCCCTTGAACTGGTGTTGAACTATGTTACCCAGAAGTTAAAAAGCTGCTACTGATCCCCAGAGCCTCGTGAGACCATCAATGCTAGCATTTATTCGTACAACAGCTAGTTCCCGGTGTTTTTACTGTAATTTAAAGGATGGCACTGAAACTTCTGCCATCTGCAGCTATGCATCTAAGGAATGGCTGCTTTATTTCCCAGTAGTATAATGTATATTAGAAATATAAAGCTGTGCTCACCACAACCAGCTCTGGAATTAGATAAAAATACACCAGCTGGGACAGTCACTAGCATGAAGAAGGCATTTTATGGGGTTATACATGTATTCTCTATCACTTTCATAGACACTTGCCTGATATTAATGTCAAATGGTATAAACATGTTTTCTAAGCCTGGCTATGCTTCTGACTTTCAGTCACCATCATCTTATTAGCATTCTTCAGGACTTTTTTTGCAAGTTTCCTGTGACAGAGAAAGTCAGGGAAGTTTTCTTCCCACACCTTTGAGGTGTTTTAATAGCTGTCCGCAGATAACGTGTCCCCTCAGGGTGATGTGTGTGGTTGTCTCTGCATGTGGGTCTTTATCTAACCCTTCTTTCTGCCTCCCTGACTCACAGCATGCATTTTCCACTTTTCTTCTTTTGGGTAATCACATTTGCTTCTTTCCTTAGCTTGCTCATACTAGACTTTCTCTAACCCAGTTTCTTTAGCTGCACATGCTTCATTAGTTCTTTTTCTCTGCATGTGTTTGAATTTTCCTGACTTTTTCCCTAAACAATTTTGTTAGTTTCATTCTCTTTTTAATTCTTTCTCCCTTCCTGTAGGCTCTGTAGTTGGGCTTACTGAAGGCCGAAAGGTGTGCAGAAATATACACAACGCTTCTCAGTCTATTCCCATTTTTCTCAGCAATCCTACAACCTTCTTGAAGATGAATCCAGAATATTATAAGCAAAGACGTACTCAGCCTTCCCAGATTTCTCAGAGGGGCCAGAACCAAGCCACAGGATTTGTCAGCTTGGATACAGACACTACAATCCAGTTAAACTGAATATTGGATCATGATCCAAATTGTATCATAGAGGGAAAGAAACACTTCCTGAACCACACTCTTAGTCATACAATTTGGCTTTAGCAGTCCTGCAAGGAGCGGGAAGTCAGATTTTATGGTCCTTTTGAGTCCCTCCCAGCTTGAGATATTCTATTATTCTGATATTATGGGTGCTTCTTGTGGTCCTCAAGGCTTCACCTCCCAGTTTTTCCACACACTTCAACATTGCTGTGTCCAAACACCTTATTCCTTTCATAGCTCCTTTTTTTAAAAGCCAGCTTCCTTGGGGTATAAATAGCCAAGGCATAAACCATGTCACAGAGTTGCAAGCCAGCTTCAAGGAGCAAGCTCTGCTATTTTATTTCACTTTACTCTGTCACTTCTCCAGTTTCAAAATTGAAATCAGATGTATCCAAAGATCTTATGCATGCAGTTTTTAAAAAAACTCAACATCTGAAATCTGAGTAACATTCTCAGGTGAGCTCTGTCCTTATTGAGGTATTAAAAAAAGAACCGAGCAGAACAGATTCAAGTCAAACTAGATATCCGAATAAGCTCAGTCTACCCATTTAGAGAAAGGTTTTTAGGAAGCAGATTTGCTTTCTAGGCATGAAACAAGTGCACATATAGAGTCTCCGTGGATGCTCTTTCAAGTATTAGTGACTTTTTAAACTTTACAATGGCCAGAAGGATTCCATTACAAATCAAATAACTATCCACTCACCCCATATTCATCCTCCTAATTTGTATTTTTCTAAAGTATATTTTCTAGCAAGTTGCAGCTTCTAACAACCAGAATTGGAGAATTTCCTGTCTCACTTACTAGTGGGTTTTTTTCAGGTTTTTTTTTTCTTTTGCTTTGAATTAAAATGGATTTAAAATAGTTTCTATTTCCATAAGTCAATATAGCCACTATGTCAGTGAAAGCAGTAACAGCTGAAAGTCATCACATCACAGAGGCCCATCAAGTATGTGACAGAGAAGCACAAATAAACAATTCCTGTAAATACGTGATAGTCTCCTTAAGCAGTGATTTTGAATGCTAATTATGCCTGACTCTAGATAGGTATCAGTACAGACAGTTTGTGCTCCTCTCAACCTGCAATTAAGAGACCCACTTAACAAACTTGAAATTGCAAGAAAATACATTATTTTGTCAAATGTTCCCAAAGCTGATTTCTTCATAAATGAAAATAATTTTAGCAGCATTACTTGCTTTGTCACTAGAATGGCTCAGTGTGTTCTTCCTGGCCTTTAATATCTTTTTGATAAATAATTATCTGTTCTCCCATTTCTATGAGGTAGAGAATTTGTTATAGAAAAAAGAATAGCTTTGATTATTAATTACATGAAGGTATCCTTAACCCCTTCACCTCTTTGAAATGTAATGGAGACATTAAAGAGAGAAAGACCCACTAAGAATTACCCTGTAACTTGCAGATGATTATAGAAATAAAGTTTTAACACAAAACTCCATTACCAGCCCTGGGAGTGGTGTGAAGCCTGCTCAAATTTCAGTGTTAAAAACATAAAGACCTGGAACATAAAAATGGGAGAAAATATAGTAAGACTTAATCTAGTTTAATTTTACGCAGGAGCTGAGGGAGCTGGGTGTGTTTAGCCTGGAGAAAAGGAGGCTCAGAGGGAGCTTCATTGCTCCGCACAACTACCTGAGAAGAGGTTGTACCCAGGTGGAGGTAGGTCTCTTCTCCCAGGTAACAAGTGACAGAACAAGAAGAAATGGCCTTAAGTTGAACTAGGAGAGGTTTAGATTGGGTATTAGGAAAAATTTCTTCGCTGAAATGATGGTCAGGCACTGGAACACACTGCCCAGGGCAGTGGGTGAATCACCATTCCTAGGGATATTTAAAATACATGTAGATGTGGCACCTGGGCACATGGTTTAGTGGTGGACCCAGCAGTGATGGGTTGGAAGGTTACACTTGGTGATCTTAGAGGTCTTTTCTAATATTAACAATTTTTATGATTATATTATTCTATATTTGAGAACAGTTAAAATACATTAGGCAAATACATTAGGCAAATACAAAAAGAAACTGGAGGGCTTTTGACAAGGCTATGTAGTGAGAGGACAAAGAGCCATGGCTTTAAACTGAAAAAGGGTAGATTTAACTTAGATATTAGGAACAAATTCTTTATTGTGAGTGTGGTGAGGCACTGGAACAAGTTGCCAGTGAAGTTGTAGGTGCCCATGTACCTGTATGAAGGGGATGGTGGTTAATGGGCTTGTATTGAATAGTGTGGGACCTGACATGATGTAAATTGTATGGAATAAGGAGTGTAATGTGCTGGATTTGGCTGGGGTAGGGTTAATTTTTTTTCGTGGTGGCTGGTATGGAGCTGTGTTTTGGGTTTATGCTGAATACAGGGTTGATAATACAGAGATGTTTTTGTTATTGCCAAGCAGGGCCTACACAGAGCCAAGGCCTTTTCTGCTTTCTGTACNGGGGGGAAGTGAGGAAGGGGGGAAAGAAGGAGGAGGAAGGGGGTGACATTTGTAATGATGGTGTTTGTCTTCCCAAGTCACCATTATGTGTGATGGGACCCTGCTCTCCAGGAGGTGGTGGAACACCTGCCTGCCCATGGGAAGCAGGGAATGAATTCCTTATTTCAATTTGCTTGTGTGCCTGGCTTTTGCTTTCCCTATTTAACTGTCTTTATCTCAACCTGTGAGTTTTCCAGCTTTTACCCTTCTGATTCTCTCCCAGATCCCACTGGTGGGAGAGTGAGTGAGTAGCTGTGTGGGGCTTGGCTGCTGGATGGGGTTAAATTATGACAATGCCCCATGCTGGGAAGTGTTTGAGGCCAGGCTCTGAACAACCTGGTCTAGTGAAAGGTGTCCCTGCCCATGACAGGGGTTTGGAATGAGATGATCCCTAAAGTCCCTTCTGACCCAAACCATTTTTTATTTCTGTGATTCTGTGAAGTACATTGAGCAACTGAGTCCTAAGACCTTTTACATTACATTTACTGTGTCTGAATGAAGTGAAACCCAGCTGTACATAGGCAATCTAAAGGAGTCGTTTATGCAGGTGAGCAAACACTGCTGGGCTGGATTTCATCTGACCTGAATTTGGAGAGAAACAATTCAGCTCCACACTCCACATGTGTAGAGGTGCACCACTGATGTAGATGTAAAGGAGCTGATTACAATCAGTGATAGCTTAGTGTTTGAACTCTGGAAGAGGAAATCTGTATCTCCTTTCTCTGAAGTGAGTGCTCCTCTGACCAGATGACAGGATACAAAAGATGCTTTTCCAACACTTTGTTTTGTCAGCTACACTGGTGAAATAAAGGAGACAATAACTTTGGGAAGGGCAGGCTTTATCTCACATTTAGCTGAATTGTAAAATAAGATTGTAAATAGGATTCCTTTGGTTCCCTGCTATATGCAATATCCCCTGAAGAAAAGATCTTGCTGAATGTTTGCTTTGTTTTTCTTACCACTCTCTTCTTTAATCAGCTTAAAGATTAGACTGATCTGCAGATTTAACTAGTAACAAAAACATACAATCACACATACATGAAAAAACAACCCCCCCCAAAAACAACCAAAGAAACCCAAATCAGCATGAACTCTGTAGTTTACTTTGCATGTATCCAATATTATTGAAGACAGATTTTTAGCCAAATATATTTTTACCTTCAGTGACCAATTTGTCTAAAAGCTTGTCCATGAAAAAAATGTGTCATAGAGAAAGCCTGGGTCCTGACATGTGTTTTGACAGCTACATATAAAGCAGTAATCCAGGCATGTGGAAATTATGAAAAAAGAATCCTCTTAAATTCATGACAACCTGAAAAAATTGTATGCTGAGAAGAGTTTTGAAGTCAGTGAAGTTGCCACTGAAACCCTCTGCAAATATGCTTCTTAAAAGTTACACTGAACCGTTGCAGTCATGTTGCCCGTTAGAACTGAAAACTACTGTGATGGCTGAAACTATAAAAGGAATATATGTAACATCTGAATCTATTTTTTTCAAAGAGAAAATAACCTGATATGTCACTCACAAAGGCAGCTGGACCTTTTTTGTCAGCAGCCTCCTCCAGTGGTCTAACAATTTCATGGCTTTCACTAGACAAAGCTTTGCCAGCCTTGGGAACACTAAACAATTTTTTTAATGTGGTTTAAAAAAGAAAAAAGGTACTCTCTTGCTTGTCTGCAGTCTATGGAAGTCTATGTGTTGTCTGACAAGGAACCTATTATGAATTTTCAACTTTCACTTATGTTCTGAAATGGTCATTTGTGACATTTATTTATAAATATGATGGTTGAGTCAGAAACTCAAAAATGTGAAGCCTCAGTATATGATGACATTCTCTGTATTCATTAATTTACCTCGAGGATGTTAAAACATTTTGCAAGCTATACACAAAACAGAGTATTCTGCCTTCCCAGATGGCCTGCAGCACAGCCCAGGTGCAAAACCTGAATAATGGATAGTAACATATTCAGCAATGGATGGATGAAAATGAAAAATAGTGTTTCCATGTTGTTTAGGGAAAAGAATTTGAACCAAAACAACAGAAAACCCACCCGTAATGTATAGTAAATGTGAGGGAAAAATTTTAATGGTTTCTTAATTATTTTATTAGTGTTTTATTAAGTTAATTACTTAATTTAATAATTTCCTAAATACTTTAGATTTATCTTGTTTTTGTCTTGCTTGCTCATGGGCCAGTTTATTTTAGGGTCAGTACTCTGCAGATCGTTGATTTGGCCTGCTAAGGAAGCAGCATCTCAAGAGGATAACTGGATAGACCAAGGATCTACCTGGTCTGATAGTGAGTGTTAGCTGATGTTTGATAGTGGGTGTATGGATTTTGTTAGGACAGGAAAAGATTTAGTCATGACAGTTTCTGATAAGCAGTAGTTTAGGGGTTTCTTGAGCTGGAAGTTTTAGTGGTGTTTTTAGTAGTGTTAGATAAAGGTACCTCCTTGTTTTGTTTGATTTTGTCAATTCATGCTCTTTCACAACCCATAATACCCTTGTAAGTTCTGCCATTAAAACCTGGTATACACAAAATTACTTTATTTTTCCTAGTTTTTAATGTGTTTACTGATGATCTCTTGGGGCATTCCTTGTTCTGGTATTATAAATGCATTAGATAAGTATTATTTTATTACCTTTTTTTCTGTTCTCACCCTCTCCTCTCCCACTTCCCAGAATACCCATGTTTTCACACTGGTCAGAAATGGGCCATTATCTTGGATGTCTTCTGAAATTTTTTCTTTTCTGATATTCTGTAAAAAAATGAAAATGCAGAAATGTACAGAGAGATTACAATAAATCAAGAGGCAGCTAAAGCAGTACATATCCTTCTCTGTGGGCATTACCCATTATTCCCCTCTGGTCATTAGCACAGGAGAGCTGACTGTGCATGAATTTATACAGAGGAATTAATGGGCCATATCTGAAAAGATAATAGCTGAGCTATTAAAGACAAAAAAAGAACCTAAAAAAAGAACAGGCAATGCTGAGGAAACATTAGATGAGAAAATACTGCACCAGGCACTTTGTATATGAAAAAATATTCATATAGAGTGTTACAGTGTGGTTGGTTGCATCTCTTCTGTTGCTTTAGTTCCACATTTTCAGAGTAATTGTGTGTAAAAAACACAGCAGAATCAAACCACCACGTCTGTCCATGCCACCACCAACGCAGAGGGTGCCCCTCACCAGCCTTGAGCAACATTATGTGAGTGAGGAGGTCTCAAAGGAGACCTCATTGCAACCTCCCAGTACTTAAAGGGGGCTTTTATATTAAAAGAGGAAAGATTGGATTACATGTTAAGAAGAAATCTTTTAATCAGAGGATAGTGAGGCACATCCAGAGAAGCTGTGGATGCCCCATCCCTGGAAGTGCTCAAGGCCAGATTGGATGGAGCCCTGAGCAACCTGGTCTAGTGGAAGGTGTCCCTGACCATGACAGGGATTAGAATGAAATGATCATTAAAATCCCTTCCAACCCAAACCATGCCATGATTCTATGAAGGATTTGACCAGGACTTAGTTACAAGTGAAAATTAAGGTGGTCACTTATTAAAACAAACAAACAAACAAACAAAACGCCCAACTGCCCACAAAAACAAACCAAAAGGCAAAAGATCAAAACAAACCAAAAGATCACTAATCCATCCCAAACCCTACCAAACAGGACTCTGACAATTATACTGACTCTTCCAATGCTCAATTGAACATATTTTCCCTTTTCAATAATACGAATAAGGCAGCCAGTATTTTTTTTTTTTTTGCCTTTTTTTCTTGTTGTTGTTGTTGGGTTTGGGGTTTTTCTTAATAGAAATAGAGGAAAAGATATCAAGGTACATAAAGAAGCAGAAAGCCTGTTTATATAACTAACTAATTAGACCAGTGGCAATCAGCTAGGCCAACCAAGTACTTTCTCTTTTCTGCAGCAGTTTTCATGCACTATTTTAAATGTTAAAGTCTTCCTGGTCACAAGAGCCAAACTGCAACTGAACGGACCTTTTGACGTTTGACTGTGACAGAGGTGCCTTCCTTCACTGTCTCACCACAGCTGAGGTTTTATACCAGTACCTTTCTCTGCCTGCTCCACTCTCTAACAGGTGCTTTAGTGCCAACCTAAGTGCTTTGTACAGTATTTTTGCTTTGTATAACATTAGAAAATAAGCACAGATGATCTACAGCATCTACTTTTGTCCCACCTCACAAGGGACACCTTGATAAAAGATCAAATTCTTCTCTAGCTCACACTGCATGAAATATCATATAAAAACTTACTTTCCTTCTATTTTCTAATTTTAAAAAAATGTTTTCTACTTTCTACTTCCGTCTTCCTTGCCTTGCCTTGCCTTGCCTTGCCTTTTCCCTTCCCTTTCCCCTTCTCCTTCCTTTTTGTCTTCTGTAATTTTTGCCCTCTGTGCTGCAAACAAATGTTTAAGTTTATGGTAACTGTTCACTTCCTCCTGAATGTGTTCAACAGAGTTCATTGAGTTGGATTTCTGTATTTAATTATAATTACAAGTTTTTTTTTTAGGAAATAATTGTCAAAAGAAATAGTGTGATATATGAAAAACTATGCTCTGGCATGCCCATTAGTTGTTCCTATTTATCTGTGCTTGGCTCCACCAGAGGTTTCCTTCGACAAAGCAAAACCTGCTCTGGTGGACTCCCTTCCCAAGTCACTCTTGAACTGAAGAGAGAGGATTTCCTTGGGCAAGATAGTCAGACAGCAGTGCAACACCTTGGATGTGGTGAGTTAGATAAAACCCGATTTTCTCTCTCATCTATTTTATGCACTACAAATTTTAAGGAGAGCTGAAATATCCACCCCAGATAGAGAGGTGGCAAGTAGCTGCCAGAAAGTACACAGGCAGCAGAGGGTGCATTGTGAGAATCTGTACATAGCAGGCATGAGTAATGTGCTAAAGTTGTGGTGTTCATAGGCAAAACAAGAGTGTTTTCCTTTAAAACCATCTGTAAGAGAAGAAAACTATTTCCTTACTGAAACAGCGGACAAATACTCTTGGTGTCTCAGACAGCTTTGTGTGGTCAGAAACAAATGCTTCCAGAAGGCAGCTCAGACGGTCCTGAAATGGCCCCCCAGGGTGTGATAAATCAGCTTCCAGAAGAACTGACTTTTATCTTTGACTTTGGAGATATATGAAGTGTTTCGGGGTTTTTTTTTGGCTATATGCCCACCCCTTTGACTTTTAAACCTGTCAACGTCCAGCACCATGTCAAATACCCTGGGGTGTAGAAGTAGGAGGCCCATGGAGGGGAACTGTTGGGAGGCTTTGGCTCTTCTGGACAAGGCAGAGGGAGAAACATCTCAAATGATTACAGATACCTGTGTCTGAGCACATTATCCAATAACTTAACAATATGGAAGAAAAATGCCACTCTAACTGCAGATGAATAAAAATACAGGCATTGGATAATAATATGTTTTATAAGACAATAAATAGGGATGCAGTGTAGAGCTGAGATTCAGTATTATAATAATGGATTTATTTTTTATATAAGTACAATTTTATTTCTGATTTATTTGCATTTTTATTTGTTCATATGCAAGCAATTAAGTAGATTTTACTTACGTCCTTAATTAGAGCCATTTTACATTTTAAGCAGTGGAGAACTACTAAACAGTGTGCAGACAATTTGACCTGAGTATAAACTGCCTGATTTTAAACTATGAAAATAGCTGCTTAATTCTCTGTGGGTGACTTTTGTCTGATTCAGTAAATTTGTATTGAGGGAGGGCTTCAGTGGATCGATGCCGCGTTTGTTCCACAGGGTCCCTCGCGGACACGCTCAGGCGGCACTCCGATAGCACCTACGCGTGCACACGACCTCACCTTCACAGACAGTCACGAACAGCTGCTCACACACACAGTCTGTGCACGAACCGGAGACGAAGAGGCGAGAGGGGTTCTCTGCATGTAGTTCCGAGGTGTTTAATGGCAACACACCCAAAGTGGAACAGAGGCAAGAAGAACCCTGAACAGAAAACCTGTGCTGGTTTTATGCCGAGAGCTCCCAAAGGCGGGCAGAGCATCCAAAACCAATAGTCTGAGGGCTAGGGGGCAGAGGCAAGGTTGAGTGACATAACAGGGGCCAATGGGAAAAGGGATGGGAGGGGGGAGAGGGCCAGTGACCAGCAGAATCTGGACAAAGGGAGAACTTTCTAGCACAGTGTTGTAGGGAGAGACCACTTTTAGGGTAACTTGGGGGGTGTAAAGTGGACTTAGCCATCGCAGCATCTCCCCCTAATTTACTTAAAAGGCCTCCCCCATATACTTGGAACTAACTAAGGTGGGAACCGTTCTTCCCCTTTCTACGAGTGGGGAAAGGGTATTTTGATTTTAACAGTGAGGGTCCAGGGTTGTGGCAGTATTTCAAACCATAACGGATGGTAGGACAACCAGAAACACCCACAAAGCCTCTGAAGGGAGGCAACCCTCCCCTGAGTTCCCAATGTCCCAACAAGTCTTGAGTTCCTTTGACAGTGCTGGATGCGGTGGACTTTTCTGGGCTACGGAGGCTATCTCTATGCTCTTATCAGCCACAGCATCCATAGCCACAGCAGCGTCTCTGGGTACTTGCTCGGATCAGGGACATCTAGGAGACGGCAGGGTGACAGGTGCCAGGTTCCATGGGGGAGTTGGGGCCAGTGTCTCTGTAAGGGTCTCAAACAAAGTTATTAAGGCTCATGGCAAGATTATTGAAAGATCGAATCACTTGAGAATACCTGAAACTGGAAGCGTTCATTCTCCCTTTATCAATTTCCCTTTTCCATCTCCCCTTTTCAAAAAAAAGAAGGTAGGTGTGGGTATAGGAAGGATAAGGGATTATTTGGGCAGGGAAACCATGAAGGAAGGTCAGAGGGGTTCAGGGGGATTTTTAACAGAAACAGTCTGGAGGGGGCGCAAATTAGAAGTTCACATGGCTTGTCACAGTCTGAGGGCTAGGGGGCAGAGGCAAGGTTGAGTGACATAACAGGGGCCAATGGGAAAAGGTATGGGGGGGGGGAGAGGGCCAGCGACTAGCAGAATCTAGACAAAGGGAGAACTTTCTAGCACAGTGTTGTAGGGAGAGACCACTTTTAGGGTAACTTGGGGAGTGTAAAGTGTACTTAGCCACCGCAACAAAATTGCATTTCGACAGATGAGAAAAGTTATGCATTCAAATTCTTTCCTGAAAAGGGATTAGACCAGACTTACTCATTTTCTTGGTTCCTGGGCTACTGAAGTGGTTTTTAAGTCCTAGTCATTGGTGTTTATTTTTTCAATATGTATTTGTATTTTGCAAATAATTTGAAAAAATATTTATAGCTTTATGGCCATCATGGAAACAACCTCATGTGAAAAATGGGAAAAAATTCCTGTAAGCCTGCTACAAAGGAAAGAATTAATAAATTCCAGCAGAAGAAAGAAAACACTAGCACCTCTACAAGATTGCAGACTGTTTTTTAACCTGAAATGGAGGAGTGGGGCTGGAGAAGGGGCTTAACATTGCAAAGGTTTCTTGCTTCTTTCTTCTTGCTGGTTATAGAAATAGAAAATAATTTTAAGGAATCTGACTTGCTTCACTGAACTCACTGAACTTCTCATTAGTGTTTTATAAATTACACAGACTATGACAATTTATGATAGTAAGTGAAGATTTAGAGTAAATGTCCCCTGTTCTTCGTCTTTCCAAATGTATCCTGCTGTGCTGTGGAGTTTCCTCTGTTCCAGCTTCATGGAACATAAGCAACAAACTGTCTCTATTCATTTACCTTTTATCTCAAAGTTACAGAAAATGACAGAATCTTGTTATGTGACCTACAGCAAAATAGTTGGGGCTAGATTTTCAAGTGCGCAGTACCCTATGTTCCACTGCAGTCTTTTACACCCTTTCAAAAAAAGCAAAAGGGTGTGATCCATGAATAACTCACTGATATGTGTATGATGGAAAGTTGTCTTTTCAGGAAAAACTATAAGAAAATTAGTTGAAAATAAATATGGGGTTTTCTGAAAAGTTTGAGCTGGTGGGAAAGATTTGCAACAAAAATATAGCTCTTTTTGGAGTTGTACACATTCCCCATGGACTCATTACTGTCAGCTGAAGAGATCACTGAATAGGTTATATCTCCCGCAGCCCAAATTTTTTGCTTGTTTGTGTTTTGGAGGATGGCAAGTTGTACCACAGGAGTTTATGAACCTTGATATATACCGGCAGATAATACTTCACCTCAGGTCGTGGCCTATCAAAAGTGAAGGTGAAAGGAATGAATTATTTTCTCCAGGAGTTTCCACAACTTCCTTTTGAAGAAAAACCATTCCCTTGCTTCAGAGTTTTGTAGGGAAAATACAAGTAATTAATATAAATAGTGGTTTGAACTGGAAGTAAAAATACTCTTGATGTACTATGAAATACTGTGTTGCTGAGTGCTGGTGAAAAGCACGACCATAAATTCTGCATTCCTACAGAAAATGTGGAACTATTTAGGCAATTCAAGTGAAAGAATCCCTCCCCACCCCCCTACTGCTTGTTGTTCTTCCCACCTGTCTGTGCACAATTCCTGTTATTTGCTTATTCTTGGATTGTGTGCTCAGCTTGCAGGGACACAGAGCTTACAGGGCACCTATAACTGCAGAGGATTGCTCTGTGGCTGTGGTCACTATGGACTACACTAATTAGAAAGGCATAAAATAATTTAGCAAGCTGTGAAATGTGTACAGCCAAACATATCTGTCCCAATGGCATACTACAAGAATTAATTTATTTATTCTTTTCAGTGTATTCAGAACTGCTCTGATAGGAGGTGCCACATGAGAACTAAGAATTAGCCATTTATTATTTATTAGTCATGTTACCTTGGTTTATTATATGTGGAGAGAAAACAGATAACGAAAGCCTGATTCTCTAAGCTTAGCATTGCTCAATTTGCACTTTAGGCAGTTTTTGCAGATTCTCTGGATTTATTTGTAGGCACAAAGAAATTGTCACCTAGAAACAGATCAGTGGGCTGGCTGGGACTAGTAGCTGTCTCTAAGTTTTCAGTGCAGCTGTTTCAGAAGCAAAATTATCCCAGTAAATCTGCTTGTGTGGTTTAAGACATTTCAGGGCAATTTTGTCTGACCTCAGCAGGTCATGCTGTACCTTAAAAATAGATTGCATAGCTCTTATAGTTGTACTCTTGTAGTTGTACCACTGTTATTTGTGTTTATGGCACAATCCAGCTCTATTCTTAAACCTACAAAGCTACCCAGTGGTATTGACACACCGCCCTCCTGTAGCAATGAATTACAATGGTGAGTTATCCAGTTTTCAGTGGAA
Source organism: Struthidea cinerea (assembly GCA_013397865.1). Taxonomy (NCBI): domain Eukaryota; kingdom Metazoa; phylum Chordata; class Aves; order Passeriformes; family Corcoracidae; genus Struthidea; species Struthidea cinerea. Next base: position 12,450 of record VZTI01005760.1, on the reverse strand, counting down.
CACATTATTCTTTGAGCAATTTTTGAAAAAGGATATGCCTTTGAATTGAATTGCCTCCTCTCCCTGAATTTGTTTTGTTTACTTTCAGGGAAAAGGGAAAAAGGAGAATCTCAGCTCATCTTTTATGCATTGTTCTGTAGGATCCTCCTGACTGGAAGATCACTAAGTTTCCCCTACACATCTCTGCTAAAATACAGAAACTCATCAGCAAGGAGTTCCTTTTGATCCTGAGCACAACTTTCTAATTGCCCTGAACTACTGCACTACAGAACAGTTCATGGAGACAAACTCTCCAGCAGAATGGGTTTGCAATGCCAAACTCATTTCATCTCAGCCAGATGTGACATTGGGTCTCCTGGGCTTCAGCTTGTATGCATTATCTTGGTCTTGAAAGAAACCAGCATCCCCATGGAACATTCTTCACAGCCATCTTTTTAATATGCTCTGAATTTTCTCATGGCACTCCTTGCTATTGACTTTGCTAAAGCCTGTACCTAGATGCTTTTTGGCAAGTCCATTAAATTTGTCCTTCAAGTGACTTCCTATGTATTTCCTGGTTAGCATCCTTTCTGTCCCAGAGAGGCTGGCACATGCTCAGCCTCATGTTCCTCTCTAGCTCCTGCCACTACATCTTTTACTCCCCATACTCCCTTACATGTGACAGACAGAGAGGCCACTGCTACAGTTCATCTGTCTGAAGATGTATTACTTGAGTGTGTCATCAAGCAAAGTCACTTTAACAGCATAACACAGCAATACATCATCAGAGGAATGGTATTTTCATGATGTATTGCTGGGGTTCATCAAAGAAATGCAAAATGGCAGAAGGCCGTACATGTGGTGGTCCTTATGAATGCAAACTAGCAAGGACATGTCTTCAGCCAACTGAAATCTGGGGATCTCAGCAGGTTTTTTCAGGACTAAGGAAGGGTTATTTTAAAGATTTCTCTAGGCACCCATATACACACATTCCCTTTTGTACTATCTCCCTGTCCAGTCATTTGTGTCTTATATTTTTTGTTAAAATTATTCCAGAACCTAAGTTCTGCCCACTAAAAGTCAGAGTTTGTGGAGTTGTACTAATTTCTTTGGCAATGCATAGCAAATACTCAAACAAGCCAAGGGAGCAAACCCCTCTGATAAGTGCACAGCTCAGCACTATGGAATTCTGCCTAATGGAGACCTTGATAACCAAGGGTGATATTAGTCTTTACATTCTGAAAAGGATGAAATTATGTACATGATCAGCTTTAAGTTGTCCACCTCTTCCTTGCATGGAAGGCCTGGTTTGTTGCTTCCAGAGGAACAGTGGAGACTGTGTCTCTTAGGCAGAGACTTCACTTCTCCATCATTCTCCCTCTGTGATCTCCCCATGGATGCTTTTCCTCCGCTTCTTGTTGCAGTGACCCAGCCCACCTCGGGGCTGGATGTCATTAAATGGATCAATTTTCCTGCTCCTGACTTCGACCCCGAGGGCAGGTCTGAGGCCAGCTCATAGGATGACCATCAGGCCTAAGGCCATCCTCTTCTGGGTGATTGCCACTGCCACATCTCCTCCCCTCTTTCTAGACCCTTCTCTTGTTCTTTAGTCCTTATTGGTTCATCTGTTTATGTATATTTATTAGTTTAATTGCCTATGTATAAGTTCCAGAAAGTTCTCCCCTGTTCCTTTCCCTATTGGCACCTGTCATTCCCATCATCTCCCTATTGGACTGTTTCCCTTAGTTCCTCCCTCTTTTAGAGCACCATAAAAAGGCTTCTCTGGTTTCCCCCCCCGCCTTTTCTGGCACTTCCCCTTCAGCTTTGAAGCTCTTTGTTACTTTTTGTTATCAATAAAGCTGGATTTGTGGGCACCAGAGAGGTCCCTCTACCTCCTTCGCCGCTGTCCCGTTGCTACGCAACATCCACGCTGCAGCCTGCTCCTTTTGTGTGCCTCTGAGCAGAGCGCTCCGACCAGCCACGAGGACTGTGTCCCTTTGGTCACCAACCAGGACACCGCCTTGCCTCCTGCCAGGCCACCGGGCGACCAGTGGCAGCGACGCAGCTTCTGTCCTTCCCAGCCCCATGACAGACACAACACCATCCCCACACTCAGTATAGCTGTACCCCATTGAACCCCCTCTTCCAAAATAGCTCAGGTGGCGCTATGCAACTGCCTGGAAAATCACAGATCAATCACTTCAGGCATCATCTCTGTGTTCACATGGCTACAGGGAGAAAGAGTAGAGTGATTCCTGTAACTGCAAATTAAGTCTTTGGACTTATGCCAGTGTCATTCATGCTTGAAGGAAAAGAAGAACAAAATAAATAAGAACAGCTAATTTTCAGGGTTGACTCTTAATACACAGTGTTCTTCAAAATTTTTTATTCCCATTAAAGGAGTCTGGAGCTTGGCTGTGGAACAAGTTCTTCTTCTATTGCTACATAAAAGATCTCTGTTTTCTATAGGTGGTGTTGGCACCCAGACTGCCACAGTAAGACCCTTGCTTAGCACAAAATAACACATCATATGAAACAGGAGGCATGAATCACTGCATTATAAGAATAGCTTCCTCACCAAAATCTCCACGGTAAGTAGGTTTTCTTGAAGTCAGATTGTAAAGCAAGAGGAAAAGGCACTCTGACTCACAGAGTGGAACCAAAATCAGCCTTATTTTTCTAGTAATATTTGAAAGACATTATCTGATTATTCCTTACTGCTCTCCTTCAATTTATCACAAATAATCTTGCTGTTACTTTGCCCTTACAATGCCTGTTTTGAGTTACCCTTACGTGGTGTAAATCCAACATATGGCCACTGAAGTCAGTGCAAGTATACTGAAGCAAAATGAAAGGGAGGTAAGAACTAGACCTTCTATTTGTTCACTCCACATAATTTTAGAAAGATTCTCATGATTCAAAATATTCTGTCTCATTTATGCATAGATATCTTTTCAAAGCTTATTACAGGATAACTGTTGAATCTGTTTAACCAGCTTCCATAGCATCAGGAGGTACACTTTGATGTACTTCTTTGATGTTCAAAAAGAGGAGCTTTACCATTTTATGAGACCTCATGATTGGACTTCAACAAGCTTTGTATTCATGCAAAATCCCTCAGCTGACAACCTTGCAATTTTGCACCTTTCCTGCATATGGAAAAAAGAAGTTACTTTTATAGTGTATACCCAAACAAGTGTGAAGGTTAATTGCAGACATACAAATACAATACAAAACAGTCTGATGTTTTCAGTGCTCTCTCTCTCCCTTCATATTTGTGTAAAGCTCAGAACATCTTCTTCCATTGCCTGTTAAATCAGCTCCTGTGCTGCTGTAAATTGGTCTTACTCTATTGACTTCAATGGGACTATGCCAATATACACTGGCAGAGAGTCCTCCATCATGTCTAGGCCTATAATTAATTCCAACTATTGCTTTTTCGCTCTCATATATTACTGTTTCAGAGCTTAAGGTCAATAGAACACCCTCTTTTTAATACATTACACACAATAATAAATAAGCCAATGAGATAAGAGTAATTCCAGAACACTGAGCAGAGATTATAATAAACTAGAGGATTATGAAGATGTTTGAATCCATCATTTCAGATGCTAGCAAAACAACAAGTTCAAAAGATGAGTACATTTTATGCAGTTTAAGTATTCTGTGGTCATGAATCACCAAGTTTAAATATTACAGCTCAAAATGCTTTTTAGCCTGTTCCCAAGGAATATTCATCATGTTTTAACTGCACTTTTTCATTTCTTATGAAACAGATTAGTCCTTAGAAAAGACTTCTCCATTCTAATTATGGGTACCCATCTAAAAGCAGATAGCATCAGAAAAAAAGCTGGTGATCTGTTAACAACTTCCTCTTGGAAGGTTACATTTGTTCAAAGATAGATCTGTTTATCTAGTATATACTCTCCTTTAGACTGGCAGAGAAAAACTGATTTGGAACAAATTGGGGCTGATAACATTTTGCGCAACATCACTGCTAACATTTCCCTGAGAGAGATTATTGTGCTAAGGCACCAGGCTGAGTTTGGGTGCGTGGGATGCTGTACCTTCAGAACCAAAGACTCTGGCTGGTCCACTCCCCTCTCACCTGGCGCTGCCTCTGAATTTCATTGTCAGAGGAAGGTCAGCGGCCTTGCCATACCAGAATTCCTCTCAAAAAAAGAAGAACAAATGTGTGGGAGGGTATCTCCAGCTGGGTTACCCAACAAATACAAACATTTGCTCCCTTTATGCTCTGCTCTGCTGTTGTGGACTTCAGAGCTGCTCAGAAACACTGAGCAGGAGTGACCAGAGACATTAGTCAGACTTTGAATTTGCTTTTTCTCCCCAAAATGCCATTAGTGACCATTATAATTCAAGCAAGTACATCTGTATTTTTGATTTATTTATACTTAACATGATATTGCATTACTTGTCAAGAGGGCAACATAATACTTCATTGTAAATGGACTGGCAAGAAAAATGTTTTTACAATGTCATGAATTGTTGATGGCTTCCTCTGTCAAAGCTGACATCTGGAAGTTTAATATAGCAGTATGTTGCCAACAGCATTTGCACTCCATAATGACCTTCTTTCAATTTGAAAAGCAGTAGGCCGTATTAAGATTAGCTACATCTGGTGCCCAAGGGAAAAAATCCTAATTTGAAGAAAAAAGCAATGAATTTAAGGCGTCTGTTGTGGACTGTGCAAAGAGTCTGCTTTATTTTCTTTTAAAATGTGTGTATGATGTTGTGTTAGTTGGCAGCTGTGGCAACAAGATGGAGGAAGATGCTTGGCCAAGCATCCACTGATGATATATCTTTATCAATAGCACATGCAAGACAATACCATATACAGTACTGCACTGGAGTGGGTGGGTTGCATGTACTCTGTGAATGAACATGGGCGATTTCTCAGGTAAGCAAAATGGAGTAGTTCTTCCTGCCCATGTGAGTAGATACAGTATAAAGAGAATCAGTGCAGAAGAAGCAGATTTTATCAGCTGTTGCGGAGGAAAATCAGTTTCTAAAAGCAATATATTGAACTGGCTGACAGCATCCATCCAGCCTTTGGCTGTAGGTGTTCACCTGATTAAACATACCTGCCTACAGCAGAGATGTCTATACTTGAGTAGCTTCTGGTTTCCTTTACAATCAAATAAGATGTAGTCAGCTTGTTTACTGGCTTCAACTCTCCTCATCTTCAGGAACATTAGAAAATTTCTCCACATGACAGGGGAGAGTTGTTACCCAAATTTCTACATATGTTTACCAGCTATAGAAACTTGTATTGGTTTAATAGTTGCTGGTCACAATGTTGATATGGTTGCTCTTGAAATTGTTGAGCTTGTTTTCAGAATTCAGAAGAAAATTAACTCTTTCCCAGCTGATACGAGGACAAGAAGTGTTCAAAGCTGCAGAGTTTTCACACAGTTCAGTGTAGAATTGAACTCCCATCTCTCTGAAGCCTAATTCATAGCCCATCAACAAGGCTGGCTCACCAGACAGCTCAGGGGAGGGAAGATTCATCTGCTGGCTGAAGGGTTGGATACTGAATGTAGCAGGATGAAATATCCTGACTGAGCAAATGGATATTCTGGGGTTTTCAGTGGCTTCTAAATACTTTTGTGTATCCACTTGAATTTTACTTTTAAGAAAATGAGGCAAAAGAAATATTATATCTTTCTGACATTTTTCTCTTCCTCCTAAAGTATGTTTAAAAAAGAAAAAGATTTCTGACAGCAACTATACATTCATCCTAGTTTGTCCTAAAAGATCACTTCTTCCCTGAACCAGGAGAATTAAATGCATAAGCCCTTTCATAGCAAGATATGCTGGAGATTAAATAAATAACTATCTTTCATAATTCACATATAGCAGGAGTGAAAAATAATCTGTTATTATCTAGAGCAAAGAAAGTCATTTTTATCCAGACATGAATACTTAATCATCAGACCAAGTGATGTTGCCCATATTAATACAGACAAAATAAATCAGCCTTCAAGTCTACTGCAGCCCTTAAAATAAAAGGAATATAAATCATCTATTTGTGATCATAAAAAAGATCTTTTAAAGGATGAACATGCAGTGACTATCCCCCAAAATTAGAAAGGAGGATTAGTTTGAGTATGATAGGACAAATTAATTATACAAGTTTTGCTGATAGCTGCTGGTCTGCCAAAGCAGCATGGTAGAAAGACATTTTCTTGGGTTTGGGGACATAGACAGGCTTGACTTTATTTTGTATCTTTTATTCTTTTCAAAACAAAATGTCCTGGAGCGATGTGACATAACATTATTTTCTGAGGTCTCCAAGTCCTGTTCAGTGCTATGGTTCATGTGGTAGCTCATCAGCATCTATCAAAGTAAAGGGCTTCCAGTAGTCTTAGTCAAACCCAGATAAAAGTTAACCTTATTCTGGCACTCAGTGGTAAATGTATAGGTCACCTCCTTCACCGGCAGACGGCCTGGGTGAGGGGATGGATTCAGCAGCCATGCAGGAGATTAATATGAATGTGTCTGTTTGTGGGGTTTTTTACCAAATGTTTATGTTCATATTATTCCACCTTACTGGATAGAGGGGGTCAGGAATTCACTGGAAGGGGAATTTCATGGAATTGTTTTGCTTTGCTCCCGTTGTGAGTCACACATCAGGAATATTAATGTCTTGGAAAAGCTGTTCTTTAAATGCTCATGTAACCAAAAGAAATCATAACTTGGTACCTGCTGTTCATGCACCCAAGTAGTCAAAAAAATTTATATATATTCTTGGTGTATTTGTTCTCAAATTTGGACTTTGGGCTGGGGACAGATTGCAGGCTTCCCAAACATTTCATCCTGATACAGACTGAGAGCCTCCATGGATGCTTTAATCATTTTCATATATAGTGACCAAATGTAACACATTGGCTTTTCCCCTGTGTTCTTTGCCAGGCATAGTCCAGTCACACTGAAAAGTCTAACACAAACCATCAGTATATCTCTAATGCTTCATTTCAATCACATCTGACACTTATAATTTTCAGCAAACAGATCCAGCTATATCAGCAGGTTTGGCTGCAGATCGTGGTGAAACACAGACATGCACACACCCAGCAGAGATGTATGTGAAGCTTAAATCCATTGCATGTTCTGTCCAACCTTTCCTAGGAAAAAAAAAATATAAAGTTGATTTTATGGGGGGAGATTGAGAGAGCTCTAGAAAGGGAATAGAGCTACCACATTTATAGTGAAGGCTGTAGTGTAACTTGTAAAAAAGCAACAACCTCAGTGTAGAACTTCCTTCAGTTATTTTAGTATATCTTGATCATGATGAAGAGAGATAAAAATTAATGAGAATGGGAAATATTTAATGCATGTCCAGTCACTACTCTGTTGTGGGCCACAGATAAGATACTGCTGAATTTGTACCTGCCTTTGAACCCATTTTATCTGTGTTCATAAAGTACCTGCAACAGTGCTTCCTTGTAATGGAGTGGTTCCTCTTAATAAACAAGAGTCTGACAGGACAAGGCAATGCTGGGAAAACAGAGACAGCCCAGTGATGAAGGTTTCAGGCTGGACAGAAGGAAATATTTCTCTTGAATACATGTCATGGATGGAAAGTCAATAGATTAATAAAACAACATAATAGTGAAGATGAATCCTACACAATATTCTTACTTGATGTAAAATACTTCTAGTCGAGGTGTGAGAGCAAACTGCCAAAATACCAGAAAAATTGTAATGATTTTAGTCAGGTAAACGTTGCCACATGGATAAGACCCAATGTGAATTCATGCTTGTGTATGTATATGAAATCAATCATAATATATTCTCTATTTTATGCTTACACTAGTTAAAATTAATGCTTCTGCAGTATTTTGATAATGTGCAATAAAATAATGGGTTCACAGAGCACAATGAAGAAGAGGTTTCTAAGGTAATCTGCAAGTTTAACATATTTATAGGAGTAAAAATCCAAACACAGTCTACAAGCATGCAAGAATAAGAGTGAGGAACTTAATGCATGAAGGTTATTTTTTCTTGCAGTTTCTAAACTAAGCTTGCAATGCCTACATATGCTTGGGAAAAAAAAGAGATGCCATTAGAAAAGAGAGAAGAAACATTAAAGAAAAATAGGTAGTCAAGGAAGAGTTCATACCACAAATAATTTCACTATTAAACCTCAAAATATTTGGACCGTAAGTAGTATTTCATTACATTGAAAGGTTCATCATCAAGAGACCAAGGGGGCAGTTTGAAGGCCTTCTGCTGCTGAAAGAGAAATCTGGTACAATTGAACTTCACAGAGTTTGTTCTTAGTTATTTTTAAGAGATTAGTTAGAAATACTCCTATTGCAGTCTTTGGGGAATTTTAGCAGAGTAGAACCAAAGACCTGCTTAAAGGAATTCACTAACCTCAGAAGAGCTCAGCAGATAACAAGGACTCAGGGGTTAGACCTTTGCCCTGTAAGAAAAGGAAGAATATTTTGGATCAACTAGCCTGCTTAGCAAAAATGTGCCTGGGACACTGCGAGGAAAGGAAAGGGAAAGGGAAAGGGAGAGGGAAAGGGAAAGGAAAAGGAAAAGGAAAAGGAAAAGGAAAAGGAAAAGGAAAAGGAAAAGGAAAGGGAAAAAGGAAAAAGGCAAGGTCAGTGTGACCTCTGCCCATATCCTTCTTAATGTTTTGTGTTTCCTTAAATTATCCTTCAACTTTGTTGAAAAATATGTGTATTTATGATATTTTTATAAATATTATGGTGTAACATTTATATATAAATACTGTCCTCACAGTCCTTTCTCACCCTTCAACTCCTACATCTCTGCTTCAGGAATACATTTATTTTTTTATCACTGTAAGCATAAGATTTGAGTTCTAGATCCAAAGAGATTATTATTTTCTAGCTCTCAACAAAACTGTGAGCACTAAACCTGGTTCTGCCTTTGAAAAAAAAATCCTGCACAGTTTATTTTTGTCTTATGTATTTGTAAGAAAGTTGTGCATCTATAAGAAAAAAGGAAAGTTACTGAAAAAGAAACTTGTTTCCAGTGGGAGCTACTTAATTTACAGAAACATTGATTTCTTAATGAAGGGGGGTTTTTTTTGTTTCTTAAATTCTGCCTTCTGAATTTACAAAGACAATAAGTGGGGACTTTTGGTTTGTCTTTTTGTGGGAAGGGGGTTGATTGGGTTCTTTGTTTGGGTTTTTTTTTGGGGGGGGGGAGATGTGATAGTTGCTCTTTTTTTTCTTATTGTTCTTCCAGAGATTGTAATTCAATTCACACATTGGAATGGAATGGAATGGAATGGAATGGAATGGAATGGAATGGAATGGAATGGAGTGGAATGGAATGGAACATTTCAACGGGAAGGGACTTAGAAGGACGATCTCGTCCAACTGCCTGACCCCTTCAGCACATCATCATGACTAAGTTAAGGCATATTATTAAGGGCATTGTCTAACTGTCTCTTGAACACTGATGGGCTCAAGGCATCAACCGCTTCTCTAGAAAGCCTGTTCCAGTCGTTCAGGGACTTTGAGTATTCCGATTACTTCATCTGTATCCTTTAACTTTGCCTAAAACTGAAGAAATTACGGAAAGCTACAACAAGAAAAAGGAAACTATGACACAAAACCATCTTTTGAAGATCCCATGAGAGGCATATACCACTTGTATATCATGACAAAACACTCAGTAGCTTGTCCCAGATGCAGAGTGCCACTCTGATGTCACAGTTCTAAAGAAAATACCCAAGAATAGCCCAGAAATAAGAAACAATCTCTTCACATGTTTGTTCAATAGCAAAGGCTTTCAGTGGATCAAACAAAAGAAAAAGAAGATTTCTTTCCTTGATTGGGGAAAGCAAGAGATGGAAAGGGAAGAGGTGGAGCCCTCTGAGGAAAGCTGCTGGGCCATGAGCCTTCCTGTTGTTGATCCAGGCTGGAAGAACCCTTGATCCAGCCTATACACCAGTTACTGAACTCTTACATACCAGTGTAACCCCAAATGCCCCAAACTCTAAGAGCATTGCAAAGTGTAAGTTAAAGAAGACTGCAGAGTGGGGGGGGAGGTTGTTTCTGGTTTTATACCAAAGTTTAGGAAAGTTCCTGTAGAATCCCAAAATACAAGAGACAGTAAGGTGGAATAAAATAATTCTTCCCACATTTTCAACCACTCCTAGCTCAAGAGAGAAATAAAACTACTGAGCATCTGCCATCAGGGAGAACTCTTCCATTAAATATCCCTGGCAAGCTCACTGTCCTGGTGGTTATGTCTCTAGGAATACATCCAGAAGAAAAATGGCCTTGTGTGTGCATCCTGTGAAACCAAATGTCACAGTGAAACCTTGGATCAGTACATTTTTCAGGTAATACTGAACTCATTCTTACCAGCTAAGGAAATCTGACTGTCTGCAAGCCTGCTAGGGTCTGTGCTGCTGTTCTTTCCAGGGATCATGCTGACATCCCTCCCACAGTTTGCTTAGAAAGCAGATGAAATCTTTGTCACAAACCACAACACCTGCCATAGCTCCCTATCTAAAAATAAAATCTGAACCTTGTAGCTCATCTTTTTCCTCTCTCTTTTGTTTTATACATCAGGGGATGACATCAGTAATTCAGACTATTTGACTTTTACTGGAGCTTGCCAAAAACCTGGCTTCTCACATTTTTTCTAAAAAGAAATAATACTCAGAGAGTTTGGTGAAATAAACAGGCTGAAGTCTCAGGCACACAGCACTGCACGTTACATAGTGGCAAGGAGAAGAAAGGAGAGTATAAATAGGCAGGAAAGGCTTTAGTGAATAATAAAGAGCGAGATGGATAACTGATCTCGTACAGATCCAGAGGAAGAAATCATGTTAGTAACATGAGAGAAAAAAAGAAAGAAAAATAACTATTATTTCTTCAAAATGGCAAATTCCTATGTTTTTACTGTACATTTCTCCTCTCTCCAAACATGGCACACTGGTGTAATAGAAAGCAGGAATCCAAAATTAATAGAGCCAGAAGGTATTTTCATTTCTATCCACCATGACAAATTAACAGACTTACAAACAACTTAAAAAACAACAACAACAACAACAACAACAACAACAACAACAACAACAAAAAAAACAAACCAGGAAATAAAACTTAACTGCAGAGGGTCTTCTCCATCTGTACAGTACAGACATCAGATTCTGATTAACTGTGATACAGAACTAATCTTTTCAATTAATGCAAATGAGCTGCGCTTTTATGTAGACTGTTACCAGAGGGCATTCAATGATATTTTTATTCACTACATTTGACCTTAAAAATGTTTTGTAGTCATCAAGGATACAATTTTTCACACAGTGGGGATGTAGGAACAGCTAATTAAGTGGTGTTTAATGACATTTGTTCCTTAAAGGAGGGCTGATTAAATGTAGCGTGTAATTTTTTACCAAATCAAGCAATTCAGCCAATTTCCACATGTGCTTAATAAGCTAGGCCTTAATAATTAGACATCTTGCATAGATGCACCAGTCACAAAGGTTTGTGGGCTGCTAAATGTAATGTTATTTATTTGCAAGCCTTAGTTGGTTAGAATGCAGAAGTCTGATTTCCTATTCCAACTGTATTAGTTTTTGAGTATAATGGAAATTTTGTGAGTTCTAGCAAGTGGAATATCTTCTGGATTTACTTGTGAGCAGTTACTGCAAAGAATCCAAGAAAGAATTTCTCAAATGCAGAGTTTTCTGAGATCTTACTTTGTCAATTTTAAGCCGTCCATTGGAAGCAAAAACACAGCTTGCCTTTGGCTTCAAGCTCTGACCAGCATGGCACCCTGGTTTTGAAAATCAACCTGTGTGCATGTTAGCACAGGATATATGGTCTGAGAGAAGCTCTAGAAGGTATCTGGGGTGAGTGAGTAGGTGAGTGAGCTCATACACTAGGAAAGCTGGAAGAGAAGGAACAGGTAGCTTTTTTCCCACTGAAAATCAAGCATGTTGTTTTCACAATATTTAAGAGAGTTGAATATTTGCATTTCACCAGGAACTGCTGACCTCACTTGTTCGCTGCATTACACATACTAGGATATATATGAACTTGATGCCTTATGCTTCTTAGGAGATCAGTGCTACAACCAGAGCACTTCACTCAAACATCCCTCCTGTTTCTCCAGAGGGACACTGGTATCCTGCAGATTTCCTATCCCATCTGCTGTTAAGGTGTCATGTATATGTTAGGATTCCCAACACTTCTGTTTGGGCAGCAGAGTTAAACCCTGCAAGGCTAATGCAATGTGATTTGAGTCCTCTAGCACAGGTGCAGCCCCACCTCGAGTGCTCTGTGTAGTTTTGGGCACCTCTACAGGAGAAGGACATGGAACTGTAAGAGTGTGTCCAGGGAAGGGCAACAAATGTGGTGAAAGGCCTCAAGGGGAAGAATTCGGAGTGGATAAAATTGCTTGGTTTATTCAGCAGAAAAAAGACAAAATAGGAGGGGAGGGGAGGGAAGGGGA
>VZTI01005759.1:50001-130974 GCA_013397865.1 Struthidea cinerea | reverse complement strand
GGGACCTTTCCAGATTCCCAAGATCACTAAAAAACAATCTAGAGAGTCCTCATGACAACATCAGCCAGCTCTGTAAGTATCCTCAAGTTGAATACCATTAAGTGCCATAGACTTACAGGGATCCAGCTGGAACAGCAGATCCCTCAAAACTTCAGGGTCAGCTGGGAGTTTATCATTCTCACAATCATGGTCCTCCAGCTCAGGGCACTGGGACCCCCTTAGTTCACCATTTCTATTGAAGACAGAGGCAAAGAATGCGTTAAATGTCTCTACCTGGTCCCTGTTTGTGAGGGGACCATCCTCACCCTGTAACAGGCTGATGTTATTTCTGCCCTGCCTTTTGCCATTAATGTATTCAAAAAGCCATCTTTTTATTGTCCCCCACATTTCTGGCCAGTTCCAATTCCAGTTGAGCTTTGGCCACACACATTTTCTCCCTACAGTGGCAAGCAGCATCTCTGTATTCTTCCCGTGTCACCTGACCCTGCTTCCGCTGGGCATACACCTGCCTTTATTGCCCTACCTTCAAAAGATTCCTCCTTAGCCAAGCCAGCCTTCTGCCTCATTTGCTCAACTTCAGACATTTAGGAATTGTCTGCTCCAGTGCCCTTAGAAGGTGGTGCTTAGAAAGTGACCAACGCGATGGACCCCAGCACCTTCAAAAGAATTTTCCTGGGGGACTTAATCACTTGTTCCCTGAGCAGTCTGCTCTCCTCCTGTCCAGGGTTGAAGTTTTGCTGGCACTTTCCTCCTGTCAGCAGAGATTTTAAACTTCATTGCTTCATGGTCACTGTGGCCAAGACAGCTGCCAATTATCACTTCGTTCATAACATCCACTCTGTTGGCAAGTAGCAAATTAAGGAGGACATCTCTCCTAGCTGTCTCTCTTAATGCCTATATCATGAAGTTGTCATCCAGGTGCTTTAGGAGTCTTCTGGCCCTGCTTGTGCCATTTGTATGGTATTCCCAGTTAACGTCTGGAAAGCTGAGCTCTCCCAGAAGGACAGGGGCAGTTGATTTAGAGGCATCCCGTAGCGGCTCAAAGAATAGTCTATCAACTTCATCATCCTGGCTGGGAGGTCTATAGCAGACTCCCACAGTGACATCCACGTTATTTGTTTGTCTCTTGGTTCCTATCCAGAGGCTCTCAACTGTGCCATTGCCAGGTGTGAGTTCCGTACATTCCAGCCCTTCCATTACATATGATGCCACGCCCCTGCCTCTTCTGCCCTGTGTACATCTCCTGAAGAGCCTGTAGCTTCCCCACGGGGCACTCCAGTCACAGGACTCATCCCACCAGGTTTCATTTAAGTCAATGATATCAAGTCTCTGGGACTGAGTCAAAGCTTTGAGCTCCTCTTGTTTGTTCCTCATGCTGTGTGCATTGGTGTAGGAGCATTTCAGGAGTTGTACTCTGTAGCCAACACCACATGGAGCAGATGGAGGTAGCCCGTTGGTGTTCGTTTCCTTGAGTTTTGACACACCATCCCACTGATCATCACTGGCGAGCTGGTATTTTCCTTTTCCCCCTTCCAAGCCAGTTTAAAGCTCTGTCAATGAGCACCACTGGCTCCTGTGCTAGAGCTCTTTTTCCCCTCTGAGAAAGGTGCAACCCACCAGGTGTCAGTAGAACAGGTGTTTAATAGATCGTCCCATGGTCATAAACCCTGAAGATTTTCTGATGACACCAACCTCAGAGCCATGTGTCAATCTGTTGGATCTGCCTATTCCTGTCAATTCCTTGCTACTGAAAGGATTGAGAAAAACACTACCTGTGCTCCTAATCCTACAACAAATCATCCCAGGCCTCTGAAATCCTTTTTTTATTCCCCTTGGACTTCTCTGTGTTAGCTCATTATTACCAACTTGAATAACCAATGCTGGACAATAATCAGAGGGCCTTACTAGACTGGAGAGTTTTCTAGTAATGTCCCTTACCTGAATCCCTGGGGGACAGGAGACTTCCCTGTGGGGTCCAGTCAGCATATTAGGTCTTCCACTCCCTAGAAGGGAATTACAACTACCCTTCTTTTCCTCTTAACACAGGAGGTTGCAATGCAGGGTATGGATTGTGTTGCCCTTAGACAGTTCCTCCATCCCAGCAGGACCTTGGTCCTCGTCATCAGTAGATTGTCCTTCTCGTTCCAGGGCTTCATACCTGTAGCAAAAAGTACCACTCCTGCTTGTCACTGCCAAATTTCTAGGAGGAGCATCCTTCCTCCTAGTATGGGCACTGACCAGTTTCCAGCCTTCCTGTTCAACACACTCTCAACTAGCTACTTGACAGGGTTCTGGGTCCACCTGGTTCTTAACTACAATGGAAATTGAAGACTCCTGAGACTGTGATGTCTCTGAGAATGACCTATCAATCTCTTGCTCTTTTTCTCAAGTTCCTTCACCCGGTGAAACAGCTATTCCCAGGGCGCAGCTCCGTCACCAAAAGGGCAGGGCTCTCTTTCTCTCTTGATCCCCCTTAACAGCATCGAATCTCTCCTAGTCCTGCCTAGCTGCAAGCAGGAAGTGCAAATTTCTTTTTAATATTTCAGTGATATAGAACCAAGTCAGGAACTTTGTAGAAACGCTGGTATTAGTCCAGGTGTCCTCATACCAGGAGGTATGAAACATGCCTGTCCCTCCTGACTGTCAGTCCATGAAAGAATTAGATCTTCAGAAAAAGAAAAGAAATCACAACAAAGTTCTGTTCAAGATAACTCAGCTTCCAAAGACTTAATTTTCTGAGACAAGAGAGCAATATGTTGACATGCTTTAAACCTTATCCATTTAGCTACCATTTTCATTAATTAGTAAAATAAATTTTATGTGCTCCAAGTTGTGCATTAGTCAATCAACATCGAATAAGGCTGCCAGAGAAACTCTTTCAGCTCTTAGACACATTAGTTATACCTTTTCAAACTGCAATAATTTGAATTCCAATTTATTTTTGAAAGTTTCTTCAAAACCAAAATTTCTGAGAGCCTTGTTTGTCTGATATTCACAAGAATAGTAGAAATCTTGGATCAGATCCATAGGGCTGCTATTTCATGTCTCTTCAGACATAGACAATAAAAGACTGAATAAAGGAAGAAATACTGATCACAGGGAAATGGTTGGGAAGATACACTGGGGAATAAGCCAACTTTCTAAGTATATTAGAGTTTAAATAGGAGTACAGGATGAACCAGTTTTTTGGTTCACTGGTCAAGAAAGTAATTATGTCCGGCTTGACCCAGGATACTTACATATTTTTCCAATGAAATTAACATTTCAAAGAATTGTTTCTCCCAGACAAAGCAATTACTTTGATAATGAGAGTATTGACGTATTTGTGGTTTACTTGGACTTTTACAAGTCAACAAGAAGTGCAAATTGGTGCTTCTGTCCTGCTGGAGAAGGTTGGGTATGCTCCGTCCCTGGCTCTGGCCCTGCCACTTTTCCCCACAGGAGGCACACACACTTCTCCCCATGCTTTCGTTCGATCAACAGAGCTGATTTTCATTTGCATCTCCAGGTAAACTTGGTGTTTTCGTCAGTTCAAGATTATTGTTTTTTAAGGGTAGGAAAGGTCTTAACACTAAGCATGTGCTAATGATGTAAGAGTTGAGCTGGGCAAAGGAGCTTCACCCAGGAGGGTCAACTTTATGTTCAAGAACATAGAGAAGAAATAAATGGAGACGGAACACCAGAAAAAGATAGTCAGTTGATATTATGTCAAGCCCTGTCCCTTGGGTTACAACACATTTTGCATAGCATGGGGAATCTTTAGGCATTAGCATAAGGATGGGATACAGTATATAGATGTTTGACATTTCATATCTCTGTGATGCTAGGAAACCCTTTGCTGAAATAGTTTAATAAACCAGAACTAATATCTCACTTTCCCATGAAAATGGAAGAACATCTTTCTGCTCATGTTGTCTGGAAGGGAAATGTTCCCCCTGAACAAATCGCAGGACGTAGCACAACTGGAAACTTTAGCCACAACATTGTCAAATTATAAAAGTTAAATAGCTTTTCTAGGGGGTTTTTGCCACATGTCAAAGATGTTTGAGGCAGTTCCTCAAAATAATTTGCCTGTACACTTTGTAACACATGCTGGAATTTCCCTTCTCCTCCTCCACTCTCATTTCACCCTGAATTCAATTCACGTCTGTACAAGATATCATATTGTGATATTGTACTGTAATATTATAGTACTACATTGGAAATTCTACTGTGTAGTTAAAAATATGTATGTTCAAAAGATACTTAAACCAATGGGGTAGATTTGCAAATCGTCTTGCGATTTATGTTGTCTTCATTGTTATAGCATTTATAGGTTTTTTTAGAAAAGTATTTTTCAAAATGGTACAACAGAATAAAGTCATGCTGCTCACAGCATCATTTACTTATTTATTACTTCAAGGAATGTTTTTAAAATCCTATATTCTTTTACTCAAACATTAGTTTCTTCTATCCTCTTGGGAACCAATGCAATAAAAACCAACACTGCAAACAACATGCATGCCAGAAAATGAGAGCATCTCTGTGATTATAAGCTGACCTAACAGCTCCTCTGACTTACAGTTTTTCATTTTAATGTTATCTGTATTTATAACAATTTGTATTTTATTATTCACTTCTAAATTTTTCAGAAACCAGAACAAGTATTACAGTGTCTTCCAACAGATGTATTGTACGTCTGCAAACACTACCTATTAAATCTGAAGTAATTGTCTTCTGCTATCTTTGCCTGAGGTCTTACCCTATTAATTCCTATTGTCACAAGCTTTAGGGGTTTCCTTTGTCCAGGCACTTTTCCAGTTGATTCTTACTTAATAAACTGTCCAGGGTCATGTGCTATTACCAGTCCCTGTCTAAAAAAAGCATCTTTTTCCCTCTAGCTTTTGCCTGGCATAGCAGTTTAATCACAAGTGGAATTAAAGTAGTTTCAAGGTTTAGCTGCTTTGACAGACCTGTCTACATCTACAAATGACTATCAGGTTTTGAAAGACATAGTTCATGCATGTCTTCCCTTAAATGTCACTGCCATCTGCACTTCTACTGTCCAGGTACAAGAAATTTTATTATATTTTCTCTTCTTTCTTATAAATGTCACTGCCTCTTTTGATGAAGTTGTCCTTGCTCACCACTGGTGTGGCAGCAGAGCTGGGCATGCTGCCCTGCTCCCAGTTTCAGTCCTGCCTTGCGGTGGGTAAGGCCACTGAGCCCAACACAGTCCAGCCAGGAGGGATGAGCTTCTGGAATGCAGCTACTGCTATCAACCAACAAACTGCCATCCCGGCCCAGCCTTCAAGCCATGCTGTGTATTTAAGAGATAAGGGCTAAGTAGTTCAATGTATTCCCCTAGTTTTAGTCTCTCTGCTTGGAGGATTTGCAGTAAAGCCACCACTTATTGCCAATATTGATTGACTGTTTGATACTGATGCTCACTTAAGATCTGCTGCTGCATAAACATAAACTGTCACAAGGCACCAAGAAGAAGTATCAGTCTCCATCAAACTGGGCTGAAAACAGCAAACTAAATGAAGAAAATTGTGTGTCCTGACTACTCAGTCTGCGTGCTGCCCAGGTCTTCAAATAGCATTTAAATGTGCTGGATATGTAAAAATAAAGCATTTCACTTGTGCGTTCAACCAGGCAAGCTGATTTGCACCAGTTAATTTAGGCACTTGTTTAAAATATTTCATGTAACTTTTAAATAGAAATTGAGGAGGTGAAAAGGGGGAAAGCCAGTCAAAGCCATGGGGCCAGCAGGCCTACCATGCTATTCCACTGCTCTGAGGCCAGTAGTCATGTCAGAGGTTTGTTTTTCTTCTTGCAGTCATCACAAGTTGAATGTCCTGAGAAGGCAATGGAAGAAGACAAGCACCAGCCTTGACTTTCTCCATTTAAGAGGTTTAACTGGTACATACAGATCAGAGGTGAATTTACAGTGTCTTTCCAGGCTAACTACCTGGCATAGATGGCCTCATGGATTCACCACTATGATTGTTCAGCTTCTGAGAAAAAAAAATATTTGTAGTTATGTTGCTGGAATGAGGTTTCCAAAAGTATTCAGTCATGACTCCATTCAGTCACGACTCCACATCCCACTGGCTTTTAACTAATTGTAGTGAGAAAAGAAAGCTAAGAGTTCATTGAGGTTCTTTAAATTCCCAAACAAAACAAACCCTATAGACCAAAACCTAAACATTTATTGCTAAACAGACTGTACTGGGAAACTTATCACCACTGTTAAGGAGATTTCTTCCATCTCCCAGCAGAATTTGAAGGGACACTGGTTTTAAGCTACCTTTGGCATGGTTGCATTTTGAGCAGAGTATCTTCCTTAACATGAATAGTCACGTTTACAAAGAAAGGCTGTTTTCACTATAGCTACTGGACCTCAAGGTGTCTCCTCTTAGTCAGAATAGGGGCCATTGAGAAAATCAAGTGGGTGAAACACTCAGATAAAACTCTTTTAATACACTTTACAGTGTACAAATCACACTATTTTATATGTTAGTCATAATATTTCCCTCCACTCCAAATAAGCATAATCTTAAGAGGAAAATAAACCCCAGTGTTCCCACATACGTCTGTTGCTGTATGCAAATGAAATCAGGATATGTGCTGGATTAAATTATCTGAGTTTTGAAATGTTCCACTCTAAACCTCAGTCAGATGCTTTGCTGCGTGTCTTATGTTCCTTACTAGTTCATTCTTCTACTGTTCTTGTGCATTTAGATTATCATTTGAAGGGATTTAGAAGCCATCCCTAATAACACATCTGTATTCCTAAATATATTTTGTCCTAGGACCTTCAGTGTTAATAGCCACGTACACATCAAAGGTTTGCATTTGGCAGGAGCAACTGTACAACCAAATGAGTTGCTTAGAAATTTACAATAATAGTAACAGTACTAAATCTGCTGATATATTTTGGTTTGTAAAAAATTTAGAAGTAGAAACTACTATACAAAAGAGCATTTTCATAAACTTAACAGGAACTGCAAACCCAACTTACATGAAAGTTTTGAAAGTAGCTGGTGTGGTCCCACATCCACATAGCTGTTGTCTATTGAAGCCTTCGCCCAGCAAAAAGAAAAATAAAATTGTAGCTCTGTTGTCTTTAAAGTGCATTTTGTACTATATTACAGTTTGGAATGAATATGACTCTTAAATCCCCTCGTACGATGCAGAGTAATTGTGCTTTCATGACCTTCCCTGGCAATGCCAATTGTCCAAGCTCACAAACCCTACACGGGAAGACCATAAGTTCAGACGTCTGCTGTGTTTGTGAAAATGAGTATTTCCTCATTATATGCTGCACAGAGAAAACATATGTGTTTTGTACTAGCATCAACAGAAAATCTCTGTATCCTGCTGCACATAGAGACCTTCAGGAATGTTTAATTCAACCTACTGTTCTTCTTCAGCTGCATTAAATTTGAGCTTAGCTGTGTCTCCTTCAAGGTACTGCACATCTCTCTTACTCCTCCTTTGTCTCCTACACAATTTCTTTTTGATTCTCCCCTTGCACATTTTAACCCATGTGGCCTTTGGCTGTAGCATAAGAGAACCTTCATGGCTACCCTGAAATTTTATCTTATCAGCCTTCTTCTGAACCAAGAGGATGCTCCTTTCTCTCAAGACAGTTTAGATCAAATAGTGCTGTTTGCACTTGTTCAGAGTTCTCTGCTTCTATTATTGTTAACTACACTAAGCACCACCAGGCAGGAGGCTCTCTAATTCAAAATGCTTTATGTTGTTATCAGTAGACCAAAAGAGCCTAACATTTTTGAAAAAAACACCCAAGCATCATTTTGTATCTTCTTCTGACCATGCTGTATAGAATTAGACAAAACCTTGAAAGAGGAGAAGTAACTGCTTTTGGTGACACAGAAAGAATGTTGCTCTTCACTGGCATGTGTGTGGGGATGAAGACAAAAAATATCCAGCCCTTTTTAATAATACATACAGCTGAGGGGAAAAACTTACAGTACGGTGATACCAGACACACTGAAGTGCACATACCTGTAACAAGCAATGCATCTCCATAACACTCTACTGAAAGGATGGTGGTACTAGGTCAAAGGTTAGACTTGATGGTCTTGCAGGTCTTTTCCAACCTTAATGATTCTATGAGTCCATAACCTTTGCCATTCACCTGTCTTCTCTGGCATGCTCGGGAGAGATGATGGGTTTTGCAGACTCTCCAAAGGTCTGCAGTCTGTGACATGAGTGAAGGCATTGAGCCCAAGGTCAGGGATGGGATGCAGAGAGGTGCTTGCCCTCCTCTCTTGACTTTATCTTGAATCTTCAGTTGTACAAACTGCGTATGTCTCTCACCCAGTCTACACGCTCCCTGACCTTTCTGGGATGCTGGAGGAGCTGGTGCGTGTCAGGGAGGGAGTCAGAGAGCTACTGAGATACATGGCCAGACATGTGACTCTGAAGTGTTTCTGTGCCCATCCGTACAGTCACAGGAACATCCATGTAGGCACAGAGCCTTAAATAACCTGGTCCCCAGGTCACTGAAAAGTTAGTGCATGAACACAGGCCAGCTGGTGCATTCTTAATGAGATTCACTATGCAGTGAGGCACTGACACACTGAGAAGCAGCCTCCATGTCAGGGTGAACTGCTCTCTGAAGGGACTCAAAATTCCCAAGAAATCTGTGCTTTAATTGGGGCTACTATGAAAAGGACATCAAATTTTTAAAATTAAATCAAAGCAAGGAAGATAGGCAATGCTTTTAGTACTGTGTAATTTAAAATAAAAATGTACAGGAAAACATCAAATATAAAGTTTCCTTGTCAGGTTTGCAAAATCCAAAAAGTGACAGCAGGTGTTTGACCCACTGCATGGACAATATAAAGAGGGAGTATTACAATGTGTTACATCTGTGCCATGTGGCTGCGTTGAGAGAAATGCATGGTTCTACCTTTTTGACTCCCAAGCTGCTGTTACCACTGCAGCTTCTGCACCTCACGGCTGTGGATGTTTGAATTTAGCACAGACAAGGGCTGTCAGGGTCATGCGATGTTTGACAGACTGCACAATTCACATCAGGACTTTCTTTTTCTGTACAGTAGTTGCTAACAGGAACATAACAACCTCCTACTGGTTTTGTGCATGTTTAGTCTCTGAACAGCATTTCTTTTCTTCTTTTCTTTTCTTTTCTTTTCTTTTCTTTTCTTTTCTTTTCTTTTCTTTTCTTTTCTTTTCTTTTCTTTTCTTTTCTTTTCTTTTCTTTTCTTTTCTTTTCTTTTCTTTTCTTTTCTTTTCTTTTCTTTTCTTTTCTTTTTTCTTTTCTTTTTTCTTTTCTTTTCTTTTCTTTTCTTTTGTTGTTGCTCTGAAACTTCATTGGTGTACCTGGACTTTAAATCAGCATTCTCTCTGGCTGGTGCCCTGTGCTTGATGGACCTGCACATGGGCACAGTGTAAATGGGAGAAGCTGGACAGGAGCTAGACATAAGCATTTCCTGTGCTCTGAGTTCATTAGCAATGTTAAAAATATATGACATGATTTTACCTTGATTTTCCCCACCATCACCCCCAAAATTGTCAGTCACTGAAAAATGAGGGGATGGGCATGTTTCACCTTCCTAGGGAGCCTGAGTAGTAGAAAATCGGTGCAGTTCTGGTGCCTGTGCAGGAATCATGAGGCCACTCCAGGACACAATGGCAAAGCATCTCTTTAGAAAAGACAAAAGATTTCTCTCATTAGGAATGGGGTATCCAGTAACAATCAAATAATTGTGTATAGCCTCTTTTGGAAAGAAAAAAATGCACATACAAACTTGGACAAGGTAAGTCCAACCAGTTGCAATAGGTTGGGTTTAGGTTAAGGTCATTTAATTTAGGGTTTGGTGTGTGGGCTTGTGGGGTTTTTTTCCCACTCAAAGCAACTTACTTCTGATATTCAAATTGAAGAAATTCATTATTTTCCCCATGCTCTGAATTAATCAAATTAAAGGAAAGCAAAATTGTTAAATTTTGTCCTTTTTACTTCCACTAGAGGACATAACATAAGCTACAGCTGTTCTGTTTTCAATTTTAATAAACTTGTGAGGGTAATTTACCAATAACAATTATAAGCTCACTGAAAAATAGCAGTGTCTGAATATTAGCTGTAGAGCCTTAAAGTCTCATTAGGAATACTCAAAATCTTTTAATTTGTGTATCAAAATTTTGCCAGTGTTATGAAATAAGATGGTAATATGGAGTTTGGGACCTCTGAAGTTCTTTCATGACTGCAACAAGTGTTAATAACAGATTAATACCTCTGAAGGCTGCTCTGAAGTTCCTTACAATCCCTAGGAATATCGTGTCTATAGGCTTTGGCAGTGGTGTTAGCTGCTCACAGTGGTGCAGGACAAGGATGCAGAGTCAGAAGAGCTGGACTAAGGGAGACCCTCACACAAAACCTCTCACCTGTAAGGCTGAGAGTAATGTTCAGGCCAGAACTAAGCAGGAAAATGTGGTACTCTTTCATGACACAGGTATTTTTCAGCTTCCTCTTCAAGAAAATAAGAGCAAAAGGATTTTGCTTTACTAGTGAAACTTTACTGATTTCCAGCAGTTAGTTAAAAAAATGAAAGGAAAAATATGCAAGCAGAGGTGCATCTCCTTTGCATTACAGTGGTGGCTGGGAATTTGAAGTTTAAGCATTGAAACCTAAAGGGACATCATCAAAAGTTCCTATTCTGGAAAAGAAAGATAAATTAAATCTCTGCATCTCATCATTTTTCCTCATCAGTCTTGTCTGTGACTGAGATGACATTTTGAGTATGACAGAAATACATTCTGTTCTTGTTATAAGACTCTCTGCTATAATAGACTTCGGTATAAATCCGTGCTGTCGTGCTTTCTTGTGCCATTAGAACTCATGACACCCTTGTTACAACATTGTTTACAGTATTCCGAACTAAACTGCAGATATTGCTGTAAAGGGATGTTCACTCTTGTTTTCAATTTTTCCCAGACTGCATACATTATCTGATTCTGGTTTTTAGATAGTCAACTTTAAAAAACAGGTTTCCATTTACAATGGTTGAACATTACTTAATTTTTCAAGTCAGATTCTTTTGCACAATTCCAAGGGCCTACAATATGATTTATAGAACTGTTGAGAGTGAATACCATGAACAGCCTTATCCATGTCAGAATTCATGAAGCTCAGCCATTTGGATCTGCACCATATTTATGTGTGTCCCACATACAAGGAACCTAATCTGCAGCACAGCCTCCACTTCCAGGATCACAAGGGATCCTGGAAGTGTCAGGGTCCCACCTCCATTCCTTTTGAATTACCGTTTGAACATCAAGCTCTTGCAGTATCTCCCACTTATATGCTTCTACTTCAGCTACAAACCCTAAAGGCTTATTAGCCCTCTTTTGTGCCTTCTTCATACTTAGCTCAAATAAGATCAAAATGCAAAAAAACCCCAAATCTGTACAAGATCTAGGAGAAAGAAGAGAAAATAAATATATTTTTGTCTATTTTGGAAACCTTTCCGTAAAAATTTTGTTGGACTGACAAATCTTTTTTTTTTTTTAACGCAACCTTTTAAAAATTTCAGGATTTATTATGAATAGGAAAGAAAACAGGTACCCCCAAACCCATTGTGCCTGAGGAGAGAAACAATAGTTTTAAAAGGCAGGGGGGAAATATGCTTTCATTACTCCTGCTTTTTCTTCTTGGAGAGAAAATGGGGAAATATTTCTGCTACTTCTCCATTTCCTCCTCCCTTTCTGTAACTGGGCACTGAAAAAAAATTTGAGGAGCAGGGAGCAGAATTTCACATGAAAACAAAATCTAGTTCTTTAAGATGGACATCTTGTGGGTCATCTCCTTATTGCCAGAGTTCAGCACTGGCAGGCTGCAGCACCGGTGTGTGAAACAAGCTAGGAGGAATCACAGTCATCCTGCATTGTTTCTCAGCCCTCTGTGAGCCCAAATAAATAAAAATAAGAGAGAAAAGAGAAATAAACCGCTGGCCACCTCATTGGACACTACTGCATTGATTTTCCTTTACAACTAAATGCAAATTAAGTTTGCATTTTGAATGCTGACACATTCTTCTTTGATTGTCCTCTCTCTTTTAGTGAGAGAGTAACATGTATGGATTGATTTTGAGCTTTTTTTCTTTTTTGCAATGGTTGTATGAACAGTCTTTTCAAACCCAGATGTGACAGATGAGGCATGGCCACGCTTCAGAAGAGCCTCTGCTGTCTGACCCAGCTATCCTCAACCAGCAGCTTGGAGGCACCTGGAGCTTCACTCCACAGAGGAGTCCACCCTTGTTTTTCCTTCTTGGAGAAGCCAGCTTCTCACAGAGCAGCCCTGTTTGCCTCCTGTTTCATCTTTCTCACCTGGCTACGATTTTCAATTAAGGGATTAATGTAGTTGTGTAGGACTTCATCCAGGTGCAAGCGAGCTCCGTGAGTTCCTACCATGCGATAGGTCTGGAGAAAGGTAAAAAAGTCTCTTTTAATCAAAACATGGAGAGGGCTTTGTACAAATGAAATGCAGTGCTAGTCAGGGCAGATTAAGGGCAGCACCCATGCCAGCTGGTCCCATCAATTCGCAGGCTTGCTGTGACCTCTATGCATCATCCACCTCAGCCAGTCCTGCGAGGCTATGCTGTGCGAGGCAATACAGTAGGGAAGCGAGTAACACCTCCTACCTGACCTCACCGCTTCACTCAGATTGAGGTGCTCTTAGAAAATTTAGGATCACCCAGATGCTTCCCATAATCTGAGTATATTTTTGGTGGCTGATCAAGTCAAAAATGCAACCAAGCTGTGAACATCCTTCAATTTTGGAGGGAATTAATGGAGGGCAAAACTGCAAAGTCCTGTCTTCAGTGCATTTCTTCAATGTTCAGCTTCAGAAGAGAGTCTTTGGGGAAAAAAGGTGTCTCCAGCTGGCTGCAGCCTGGCAGGCACTGTGGCTGGCCAGCACAACCCACACTTGCCTTCATTGCCAAAGTCCCCCATGAAAACTCGAGGTAGGCAGTGAGCACTACAGAATAATTGGCATCACTAAACTAGTTTAAAATATGCTGCAAATATTTCATGAAATATCCAAAGGGAGATTTATGCTCACCATCCATTCCAAAGTATGTGTAACAATTCATTCATTCTAGTCATACACTAGAAACTAGCACTTCTTTTTCCAAGGAAATTGGTCTGCATTCAGTCAAAATATGTGCACTGCTTACAATCACATAGTATCTCATAAACAACTCATTCCAGTGTGAGTCCTGTATGTTGGAAATTATGTAGTAAACCTAATTCACAGTATTCTGTGATAGAGAAGACAGAGAAATTTTGTGAGTCTTCTGGCTGATTTTGCAGGTTAGTGGGGCTGAGTCTGCAAAGACACATATGCATATATCATACATATGTATATACAATCATCTGAGGTCTTGAAATGTTTAGGAAAGACCCAAAGGCTTGATGGTTCACTTCCAAATCTGCATCATTTTCTTTTTTATTTAAAGGTCATGTTCTAGATCATTCCCAATCATAATCAGTCAACATAAGCCTCAGATAAGGTCTGTCTGACAGCTGGATATTAGAAGAAAGCTCTTCTTCATGCATGTTTTAAAAACTTTACCATTAATCTTGGCATGAAATCTCAGTTAAATGATTGTGGAATATTACATCAAAGTTATCCGGTGATCAGCAATGTGACTTATTTTCTGACAAGTACAACTTTGTCATTTTTATCTGATGGTCATCACATCTTCACACAAAAATAGCTCTCCTTTTTTCTTCTCTCCCCTCTTTTCCCCCCAGCTTGACTACAGTGCAGATTTGTATTCTTGGCACTCTCATCACTGTTTGATGAGTTTTAGGAAAGTCCAATTGTCATTTGTCCCCAGAAGCAAAGCAAACACTGTCTTAAACTGATAACAACACAATTTAGCTGCCCCATAAACAGTCATTTTAACTCTGTGATATGTGGCTGCTCCTTCAACATTCAAGCAATGGAAATGACATCATTATCAGGCAACTCTGGATGATGAAAAATGGCCTACATTAGGGAACACTGTGAAGACAAAAAATCTTCAGCTATCAGTCATCTCCATTGTAATGTACTTACCTCCATCTGCAGATTTAGACCTATGATGAGGCCGAACTTGCAAGGGAAAAAAACACACTGTGCAGAGGATGTTTGTATAATTAAGCCGAAACATCTCTGCACTTCTGAGGACAGTCGTTGTGCAGAGGCCAACAAAAGCCTGAAGGCTAAGAGATTTCAGCCACACCACAAATTTAAGGATCCCCAAGGAATATGGTCTTACAGACACTCTGTGGCTGTTAAAAACTGAAATTTAGGGTGATTCTTTCTCAGGCTTAAATTTACTGTTTTGTATCCAAATTCTGCAGGTTTCTTGCCTACTTGTAAAGACACCATTAGTTTGCAGAGGTGCTGTCCTGCAGAAATATATTCTCTGCAGTAGCTGTCACTCCAAAAGTAACAACACAGCCTTGCCTGGTATGAGCCCCCTCAAAATCAGAGCTGTGAAGGAGAGGGTTCCCAAAGGCAGGGGCAGTGGAGGTGCCTGCACGAGTCACACCAAGATGGCACAACAGGGCCCAACCTCTCAAAGAGTTACCGTGCAGCGGGAAGAAGAGTTAAGCAAGGAACCGGATTTCAAACTGAACCCAAGAGCTGGCTCATCAGGAGATGCTGCAACTGTTTTGGGGAGAAAGGGTTGATTTCTGAGTAGCAAGAGCTAAGAGATGACAGAAAGCAACACTCTGAGATTCACAAACCTGTCTAAAACTGCTGTGGTACTGCCTATGGGTGAGAGCTTGTAGCTTCCCAGCTGTAACTAGGTGGGACAGAGGAAGGGGAACAGTGAGGAGCAAAGGGAAGTTTGTTCTCAGAGCACCTCCTTGCCCAATGCAGGGAGCCCTGGAAAGGCAGCCTTTTCCTAGGAGTTTTAATTTTAGCATCCCCATGTTGGTAAGGATGAAATGACACTTTGAGGAACTCTGAGTAACTCAAGCTTCCTTGTGCATTACAGAAATATTTTAATTATTGAGTGGCTTAGGGGCACAGCAGAGCAAAGGATCCTGGTATCTGCTAGAGCACTAATGGGATGTCAAGTTTCCTTCACCCTGTCCCTCACTGAGAGGCTTCATTTTACATCCATCTGTCCTGTTTCACCTCTCCTTGCTCTATTAATTGCATGGGAATGAGATTAGGTCTCCAAAGTGTACCTTTCTATAGCATATAGCCTCCTACACAGACCAGGCAAGTTTGAACACTCTTGTCCTGTAACTGAAACCTCCTGTAATGGGAGGTTGTGTTAACTCTTTTGTCCTTTTTGCTACCTCACAAAAAAGAAAGTGAAGCTTGCAGCTCTGCAGTGCCTAAAAGTTGTACCTTAAGTAAAAATTAGGAAGTCTGCCTCAGCTGCTCTGTGAAGGCACATAGTGCAAACTGGGTAATGGAATCCCAGTCTCTGGGAAGGCCAAAATTAAAGGAACTCTGGGCAGAATTTTTCAAGCTGGAAAGGTTCTTGAGTCAAGAGATCACCTTCATTCAAAATGAAAAGGGAAGAGAGACACTTGTGCCTCTTTACAAAGATTAGGTGAAATATTTTATCAATATTCGGTGGTGTATAAATATGAAGACACTGCTGGCTTTCTTAGCAGCTTGTTTAGGTGCCAGAATATAAGATTTCAGCCTTAGAAATGTGCTAGTAACATCTTCTTTAAAAAATGAAATTATGAAAGTTTCAAACCAAGTTCGCTTCAATTGTTTTCTTACAGAAAAAAACCATAGAAATTTCAAAATGTTTCTTCCTTCTGAGTTCCTAATGGCTTGAATGGGACTGCTCTATACTTATTAAGTCCAAGCAAAACATCATTCCTTTGCCATCTCCAGCTTCCAGAATCTTAGCACATTTTCCTATGTTTTATGTTCTTAGAGTCTCTCTACCCAAGGCAGGAAATTACAGGGGAATTGCAATTGTCCTTTGGGTTTTGCTTTGTTTAGTCTTTTCAAGAACATTTCAAGAATGGTTTTTATCCCCATGTTTATTACAAAAATCTTGAGAATGTGACTCATAGAGGCTCAGAAGCTGGCAACTGAATAAAAGGAAATACAAATTTACAGCTCTGTAGTTCCAAAGCCGGTGCTACATGTGGTGAAATGGGGCAAGAAGAGGTTGACACACAGTTTTTTCATGCAGAGGCTCTTTCTGGGGTATTGCTTCACAGCCCAGGGCAGGGACAAGTATGTCCCGTGATCTTTGCCTAGGGCCAGCCCCAGGGCTTGGGC
The DNA here is from genome assembly GCA_013397865.1 of Struthidea cinerea. Classification (NCBI taxonomy): domain Eukaryota; kingdom Metazoa; phylum Chordata; class Aves; order Passeriformes; family Corcoracidae; genus Struthidea; species Struthidea cinerea. The sequence goes on along the minus strand of VZTI01005759.1, from coordinate 114,683 downwards.
TCCCAAAGCTGAAAGGGACCACAGCTGAGCAAAGCACTTCCAAAGAAACTCTTTTGTTTTTCTTTCTCCATATTACATTTTTCAGTGCCATAAACAAGCAGAAAATTCTGTTCTGTGCTCAGAAAAGCAAAGATTTGTTCCTGCAGTCTTTACATGGTGAGCTTTAAAACTGATTTTCCCTACCTTTCATTACCACTGCCCTCAGCCATGCTGTAGCCTCACCATTGCAGAGTGAAAACACCGCAGGGAGGGAGCCTCAGGGGCTCAGCCACATGCCTGGCCAGGGGTAACTCAGGGCTCCTAGGTACTACGGGGTGTTCCTTGTTTCTATCCTTTGGCTGCAAGGAGACCTTGAGGAAAGACAGACTTGCTTCTTCACTTAAAGCTCTGAGCTCCTAGTTGTGACACTGCTTGGGAGAAAGATTAAAGGGATGGCTCATTGCAAGCCCAGGAAAGCTTTTTCAGGAACTTGGATCAATCTCAGCCCCAAAACAGAAGTACCACCTCTTTAGGTGGGGAGGTGAGAAATTCTCTGATGGTTATGGTTTTTAGCAAAGATGAGTAAGTGAAAGAAGCCTGGACTCTAACACACACCAGAGTTCAGGAGCAAGGAGATACAGAGCGGTGAGTGCAAACAAGAACTCTCTGTTTAGCAAAAATAATAAGACAATAGCAGATGGTCGGAAAAGGATTCACTGGGGCTGGTAGAGAGGGAGGGAAACCTCTTGGGCTGCATGGTTGCTTCAATAGTTTTATGATTTATTCCATGCTTTGACATTATCTTTGGAAATTTATATCAAGGAAAGCTTCTAATGGGTAAACATCTTAAAAAATATTACTTCCTGAAGGGAAGAACTCTTTCTGGCAGTGCCTTTGGTATGCCTGATCTTGTCCTTCTAGAGAAAGGTGAGTCCCTAACTCACCAGAGATGGGTTTGGGCAGAGGGGACACCCAGAATAACAACCCCCAGGCTGCAGCTCACTGCTTATTTCTCAGTCTGATGTTGAAGAGAATTCAAAATGTTGTCAAGGAACATCTTGCTGATTCACCAGCTCAACTTCTCATCACATCGTGATGGGGGAGCCACTGGTTACTTTGATACCATCTCTTAACCCATGCTGTAGGGATTGCTGCTCCGGACTACTCACTGCCCTGCACCTCCCTGTCAGAGCCCCAGGCAGCTCACATGCCCCACACTTCTGTGACTGAGGAAAAATGTGTGTGTTAGAGCTGTCTGGTTATTGACAAGAGAAAAGGCTCCCCTGTCACCCCCCCATCACATCCAGTGCAGTTCATCTGAAGTTTTTCAACACTGTCCCCCTTTAATTTTTCCCCTCCGCTGCTGAAGTTCCTGGCTAGCTATCAAAAGAAAGGACCCACAGGCTCTAAATGCTTTGCAGATGACCCAAATGTTCCGCTTTTAAGGGCACTGCAAAATAGCAGAACTGATCCACACATATCCAGAAATTTTGGGCCCAAACACTTCTAAAGCTGATATTCCCCAGTCCTCTAAAACTGATATCAGAAAGGTGTTGGCAGTCAAACTCTCTTGCATCTCATTCATCAGGAGAAGGAGAACAGTTTGACTTGTTTCTTGGAGCTATAATCTATGTGGTATTAACAAGAATGAACAATGGAATACATTTAGGTATGTAGAGAGTTAAACAGAGTTTAAGTAGATTAAATAATTTAAATAGAGTTAAAGGCTGGGCTTTCATAGGTTTCAGCAAGAAGATTATTGAAGAGAGGATATTAATATGTACTGGTATATAAGCACTCATGGAGCTGGTGGAAATTCCTGTGAACAGAAATATGAAAACCATTGACCAGACCACTGACCACAATGGGGTTATAACAGAATCCACTAAGCAAAGAAGACCCACAACTCTGTGTTAAAAAGACCACAGTTTCCTTGTCTGATTTATTCTCAGACTTCCAATTCCTAATGACAATGATTATTCCTGTCCACAAGAATAACATCAGCTAATAGGTTTTGTGGTTAGTCCCTCCTTAAAGACAGTTAGAATGACCATATCTTGAATTTTCCACATCCTATCAATATTCGGAAGGAGCAAGAATCCCTTAACTGTTCAAGCTATGTCATATGCAAGTAAGGGAAGTTAAAACAAAGTGTAGATTTCTTCATCTACAGGCAGACAGCAAAGATTCAAAGCATAAAACTCTTTGCACAACATCTAAATGAGTCACAGAAATCCAAAATAACCAAGAAATCATATGAAAGCTTTTTCAAGTTGCTAAAAAAAAGTACCAAATTCATCTGTAGGGAACAATCTCAGGGAAATTATTCCAGGAAAATTTTGTTCACTAACATACAGCATTGTATGTCACATGGGCTAATTATAGGAATGAAAGCAACATAGGAATTAGATGGTCTTTTCAAGCCTGTAAGGAGTGTGAACAAAGAATATAATTACACATCGAGCCCATTGATTAACCAATTACTAGTTAAAGCAGATTTAGACTTTAAATTAATTTGGTTCTGAATTCTGGGGATTTTTGGGCTAAGATAAACAGTGTTTGAAGATTAATTATCCTTGTCTAAGATGAAGGAACTAATTTCAATTTTGTTAGCGTGTCGAAAGGCTCTGGCTGCTGCATGGGAGAGAGTAGACTGCAAATCTCAGCAGTATTGAACTGACTGATTAAAGTGTATTCTGAGACTCCTAATCACTCTAATCCTCACGGAGAGTGGCAATATTACACACGACATTGTGACAGCCCAAATTAATATTTAAATGAAAAACAGATCAACATTTACCTAGAGGAGCACTGTCTCCAAAGGACCAAGGGAAGCCCAGCCAAGAACTTAGAAACTCAACAGTGAGGAAGCACTGGAGCACAGCTTTTCATGCACCCTTGCCCAAAGAGAAGGTAAAGGTGCTGTTGTGGCCCCTGCCATTCATTCTGTCACACTGCAGCATCCTGACTGAACTGTGTGGAAGTGCTAATATGACATTTTACTTCTCTGTAAGTAGTCCAGCTATAGCCCCAAGCAAACAGTTGGTAAAGGAAAGACGTCACAATTCAATAGCTGTCCTGGCATGCAGATGGATTTTCTCGGCAACTTGCCTAGTGAGGTGCTCAGCTGCCTAACACAGGAGCACAGACACTGTGGCGCTGTTAAGTGTCCTGGGCCAGCACAGCCCGCTCCTGCACCAGTGCTTCCCGTCTCACATTAGGCTCTCCATTAAATGTCCCTAGTCTGCCTCCATCACAGGTCAGCCTTTGGCTTCGTGCTGGGAGTGTGTTGGAAGAGAAGCACACCAACTTGCTACTAGCTTGCTACTTCCACAGCAAGAAGTAGCCTAAACCCTTATATAAATGCTAGTTTTAAGATTAGCCTGGTAAATAGAGTCAACAAATGATACCTTTTGGGAAGACAAAAGCACAAAAAGCACTGCTTTATCACTGCCTGCTGAGCACCCACTCCTCACTAAAACAAAGCGTTGGCTTCACCAAACTTCGATGCAGTCCGGTAAGACCTTTCCTTACGGCCTCATTCCTTAGGCAGCATATTTCCACTGAAGTCAGTAGAAGGCATTTTAGTTTGCAGAAACAAACAGAAGATACAAATTACATTTTTGGAATACAAAAGCCCACAAGGTCTGGATCTCTTTGTGGTGGGTGCTGGAACAGCACGCGGGGAGACAGCCCATACTGCAGAGAACATGGCAAAAAAGATGCAAGGCTGCAGAAAATGATTAAATGAATGAAGGACTGAAGATTGCCTGCAGAACAAGGCAAGTCCAATGAGGTTTCCAGAGTCATGGGAGGCAAATTAGATCTAGGAAAAGCAGGGACCAGGCATCAAAAAAAAAAAAAAAGGCATCAGCCACTACCACTGAACAATATCCCCTCGCATCTCTGCTCTCAGGTCAGGTGAGCCTGACATGGTTTTTTGCTTCCTCAGGCCAGCAAGTTTTTATGGGGCACCCAGAGCTACATCAAAGAGTGAGTTGCAAGCCCCAGCCAGGATCACTAAAGGTGAAATATCTGCTCTCAAAAAGACTGTGCTGCCTCTCTCATCCCAATTTCTGAATTAATTGGGACATGGGAATAATGACAACTACTGCTGCTCATAAAACGCTCACTGTGGAGGGTCCAGACCTTTATCCTAAGTGAACAGTATGATTTATGTATGTTCAGTTTCTTCCCCTCAAAACCCTTTCCTTGAAGCATCTGGTGCTTGAAACATCTGGTGCTTCAACTAAATCCCAGCAAGCATGGGATCCTGTCCTGTGAACTCACATTGGGTGCTGGTAAACTCAGAGACATGGGTTTATTATAATTTAGTTGCTTTATTGGTTTTTATGATATTACTACTTCAGCCTGACTAGGAGTCCAGTCTTCATTTTGCTAGGTGCTGGGCAAAGACATGGCTACAAGGTTCCTAGTTTATTGCACTGGTGGCCCTAATTCCCAGATAGGGGAAAATGTACTCTTTCATCCCCCATTTCCAGACCCCAGAGGTGGCTGTCTTTTGGTCATGCAGATGTGGCACGCCTACAAGATACAGTATAGGCTTCAGGTGAAATATAAATAAGGCAGCAGCATGGCAGAGAAAAGATTTGTGTTTGGAGACCATCTTCAAAAATAGATTTCTGGCCAACTGCTGCTGCACGCACCCCTCCGGTGTGATGTCTGACAGTTTCTTAGCACAGAAACTCTAGGGGCAGCACACATCTCTTACATGCAGACATCCCTTACAATCATTCTTTTTAAAGAAAACTTGTTCCTGTAAACCCAAACACTTGGATCCTTACAACTGACCTAAGCAAGTATCCTTACGCAAGTAATTTTCAAAAATAGAGGAGACAGCTCCATCCTCTCCTCTTTCAGTCACGCTCTCACATTCCCTCTAGTGCTCTCCTGCTTCCACACTGCTCAGCCATAAGGAAAATTAATCTCCTGTGTTTCAAGAAACTGGTCTGCACGCTGCAGAACCCACAAGCCCTGGTTTCCCACGGGCAGACGTCCAGCAGCAAAGCCTTAGCTGTGCTTTTTCCCCTGATTTTAGCTCCCTTCCAAAATATCCTCCACTGTTTTCAATCCATGCCAGTGCCCCATCTCCAGCTGGACTGTTAGAAACCCACTCTGTGGCTGCGTCTGGGGGAGGGATTTATGGCCAGTAATGTACACCAACTTCTCACTGCAAGGACAAGGAAAAGGGAAAACAAGGGCAGGAGCATCATCAGCTGGATCAGAGGAATGGTGGGGAGGGAGATGGTGTGGGGGGTGGGGTGTGCTGGGCCACACTCCCCTCCTTTCCTGATGAGCCATGGGCTGGCAGGTTCACTGCAGCTGGAGCTGTGGGAAAGCTAGGTCCAGCTGTAGCTCCAGCAGATCCCCACTGAGACAGGTAAACAGGGCTTGCAGCTTGGGCAGCTTTGCACAGACAAGGTGAAATTCCCTGTGCTGATTGCCTGCACTCCCAGTCCAGAGTGCACCACACAAAAGCATTGTCAGATTTTCCACATATATGTATATTACTGATTTTAAAAAAGTACTTGCCACTCACTTTTAGAAACAGCTGCATTGTTCTGGATTAAATGTAAAGAAAACACCAGTTTTAGGCTGATGCACTTGACAAAAAGAGAGGCAACTAGGAACAGACACTTACAATGGAAAATATTGTGCAGTCCTTTTAAAGGAGGTGCCACCATCTCCGTCTGAGGTTATGAATTACTCATTTCAGCCTTTGCATCTCACGTGAGCTTCACAGGACTGGTGACACCATGCCTGATGGGGAATGGGCAGGCGGTGGATGCCTTGATGGGGTGTCAGGGCACCTGGTCACCAAGTGGTTCTTTTGGGTGGGGAGGTCTGGGCACCCCTGTTCTGGTGGCACCATCCAGGGGCTGGCTGCTGCAGCCACCCACCCCTTGCAGCCAGAAACCTCTCCAGCACACAGCAGCACTGAGACACACAGCTTTCCCTCAGCTGAAGACATGCAGAGTATTTACTTGATTATTGACAAGCTGTTGAGAGTCATCATACCCTCAGAGGCTCCAGTCTGTGCCAGGGACTCAGAAACATGCGTTTCTCCTTGCTGTTGTACGCCAGGGTTGACACATCTTCTGCTCCACCTGCAGCTGCCCGTGTTGCAGCACACCGTGGCTTGGGGACATTCAACTCCTCCGAGCACCCACCAGAAAAGTGAAATGACAGTGTTGCTTGTTAGATCATTGCTGCAGGACTGGGAACAGGTTTTGCTTTGTGAAATTAAAGATGCCCCCAAAGGCATCTTGAGCTGCTTCTGTCACTGAATCCTGCCTACCCAGCACAGGGTGTCTCAGGAGGCTGTCCTCTGCTCAGTGCTGGTGCTGCTGCCCTCGGCGTCATCATCTGTAGCTGCAGCTGTGATTTATTTTTTTCTACAGAGCTGGGGATAGGTGAGTCACACTGCAAAACAGCAGAGGATTGAGAGGCCAGGCCCAAGCTCAGCTATGCCCAAGTATACACAGGAGGTCTCCACTGCTTTTAGGCAGCTCCACAGCAGCCAGAAGCCACCATTTCAATGGCCTGCAAGAGTGAATAGGCAACCGTCCAGCAGGCAGCCCTCTGCAGGGGCTCTGGGTGCACAGAGTGTTCATGTGTGAATCACTCGCCTCGGCAGCAGGAGACTGCCAGCCACTGGGACAGCGATAGCAACAGAGAGGCACATTGAGGCATGCTGAATTTACAGAGATCCTGCATACAAAGACACAGAACTCCTGAGCCTCTCCATAGTGGCCTCAGAGGGGCTTTGCTCTCTGGAAAGGGAAGGTGGGTGGGTTGCACTACTGTTGCAGTACGTTATGGTCAGGCAGTGTACAGGAGCCAGACGGGCTCCCTGAAGCTCAAAAGTAGGGAGGATCTCCTGACAAAGCAAGACCCCAAGATCACCCCCTTTCCACTGTCCACATCACGCCGTGTATGTGGAGGGAGGCAGGGAACAGCCTGCTCTTGCACCCCAGCTATCCCTCGCCTTTCTAAGAGGATACCTGTGTCATCTCTTATTTCACAGCTGCCTTGCTCTTAAGACCACCCCAAAATTCAAGAGGTCCTGAGGGAGGAAACACAAGCACTGGGTGGGATGGCCCAAACCTGAACCTCCAGGTTCCCAGCAGCAGGGGCACAATCTGTTCAAGCCACGTAGTGCAGCAAAGTCAACTGCATGCTTGGGCATACCTAACAAAAGACAGTAGAAGTTTCAGCTGCACGATCGTTACACGGGAGGCAACAGGAAGAAACTCTTGAGGTGCCTTCAAAATTATAGTAGAGAGTGTTCTGAGTTCCTTGGGAGCAAAGATGACAGGAATCACTTTCCTTCCTATCTTAATTGTGTAGAGTCCATGCATTTCACAACTGCTACCTTAGCCAGAGGATGAGACCTGTCAAGACATTCAGGTACTGATTTCCTACTAAGTTCAATGCCATATTGGATATACAAACAAGGAAGATCTTGACACGTAGATTCCCTTTTGGATCTGACTTACAGCTTTGGAACATTCTCATTCCAATGTTACTCCATTTGTTTCAGCCTCACATCTCTGGAGATTTTATTTATAAACACACAGAAGAAGAAAAAAATTTTGATATATTCAGCCAGTTGTGCAGTTCTCCCCCACAGGCACACAGGTACCCCAGAGGTAATTAGTTGCAACACTGTAGAATGAAATCCAGTCCTGGATTATTTTAGCACTACATGTAGTAGCCAGTGATGATTAAATTAGCCAACACTTTTCAAAAATCCATCCACACGTGCTTGACATTAAATGTCTGCATTAGTGAAGACTACAGGCTCTCTATTCAGAGTGCAAAGCAATATCCTTTGTAATTCCTTCTAAATTTATTGCCTTTAATGTCATAGAGACCTATTGTTTTCATACTGTGGGATAGGGTCAGAAGCAGGGAGCTGATGAGTGCTCTCTCTCTGCCCTTCGGAATTGGAAATACCTCACTTGAATTCTTTTTAACCCAGCTCCTTCCTCAGCTAGGGAGAGGCTACTCTGGTCATGGGTTTGGCAATTTCTCATCCAATAGGACGTGTCCCAGAAGACCAGTTCTTTTTCCTAAGTAGATCTCAGTGTACCTTTAAAGCAGGATTATGTGCTTACAGGTCTTACTACCCCTCAAAGTGGAGATGAGATATTCAATAATTGGACGGCCTTTGAGAGGAAAAAATGAGAGGTTTTAAAGGCATATTAAGTGTTCAGGTAGAAAAGCAGGATGGCCAGAGAGAGCCCCCAGTTCTCCTGCAGGCAGTCATGCCAGAAGAGCAAGGCCACACAGCACACCTCTGCCTCGCTGGTACAGAAACACTGCGGGTAGCTCAAAGCATGCCCTGGAAACAGAGGCACCAGGAGTGCTGCTGCACTGCCCTTCCTGAGTTAACTTACCCAAGCCTGGTCAGTTCACTGCACTAGTGCTGTACTGCACCAAGGATATATTTTCCATCATCTGCTAGCCAAACAGAGATTATCCTCCATCAAAGGTCACAACAGGAGGCAACCCTCCCCATTGTACTGTACCAATGCCACTGAAAGTTCCCAAGGATCTTTCATAAACCAAGGCACTTATCCATCAGGTGAGATGCTTCACTCAGTACTCAATTTTCACAACGTGGCTGGGTACTGGCTGCCATTGTCTTAGATCTTGCAGATCCTCCTTAGCCAGTGTAACCTTGGTTGCTGAGTTCAAGTCAGCTGGAACAAGGTGAGCAGGTATCTAAGTATACATAAATGCAAACTGGAAATGCCGAAGTAGGTTACAAATGCTCCAGTCCTTACACAAAAATTAGTCTGCAAGGCAGACTTTTTTGATTCCTTGCTTCTGGAAGCATGAGAGCTCCCTTGTCAGAAAGAAGGTTAAATGACTTGCCCCAACAGTCCCATACAGCAGAGCTGAGGTCAGGTTTAGAGAGCTGGGTCCCCATCTCGTCAGTCCACCAGCAGGCCAGCAGGCCATATTAACACTATAATTATACATTTCCCATCTGCCTCTAGAGCTTTTTGCTAGAGTTAGATAATTAAGCTCTCCTTCTGGCTACGTTTTTTTAATGAAATGGTGCATGTAACACGGCTTGGTATTTATTCATGCTAATGAGTTTTCAAAACAATCTGAGACAGCAACTCACCTTTCACTTGTGTGATTGCAGTACATGTCCAGCATCATTCCCAGTTTAATGATGCCATGTGTCACGGGTCAGTCTCCTTTAGAAGGCAGTCTGTAACATAAAATACGGCAGTCTCCATCTGCAGTCAGGCTGTTCTGAGTGAAAAGCAGGTCCAGGCTTGAACTAACAGGAGCAGATGCCAGCCTCCCCCTCCCTTTGAGGTGCTGATGGTGGTTTATTAATTTTTAGAACAAGGTCAGAAGTTTATTTGCCTGCTGAATCTCAGCAACCTCACATCTCGTAGGCAAGTAAACATAAGCCTTCAGAATCTGACACTCCTGATGTTTCTTAACACAGAGAAGCAAAAATGTAAACCTCAAATTTACAAGAGCCAGCAGAGGTTGCATATTAATACCTCAGTTGCTTGAGATGAGATGGTTTGATAAACACAGATCAGCTCTCTGTCACAGAGACCATGGTAGTCAAAACCATGCTGACAGCTGCCTGCCATGGTAGAGGGCTGACGTGCATGAGCTACATCAAGGGTCATTTTCTAAAGATTGTGGTTTCCAGTGTAAACACTCTTGAAGTGACTCTGATGCTCAGGATACATCCTTGAAAATATCTCTGTGAATAGATACAAGGGGCTGCAATATAGTTCTCTTGTCCTGGGAGACAGGTTCTGGCCCAGACACTCCTGTCCCGATTGGAATAGGATTCTGAAAAGTCCCTGGTCCCTGATCCCACCCCAGGAACTGGATGCACAGCCCTGATCAGAGCTAGTTCTAGAGAGCTGGGGTATTTTGAAGGCATAGGAGGTCCAGCTCCAGTGACATGACAATAGTGAGATGAAGGCACAGTAAATGGGTATATACTGCCACATTACAGCTGCAAGGGAATGTGACCACACAGGTAGCCAAGGCCACATGAGCTGCTGTCATTCCCTCCAATGCCAGGAACTATGGGGTCTTTCTCCTAGCTGCAGACTCAGACTCCTGGCTCTGTCCTGCCCCCAAGGAACAGAGCCAGCCAGTGGTAGCAGCTCCTGCACTCATCCACAGAAGGGTGCATATAAGGTGCAGGGCTATGGCCCCAAAGGCAGCTGCATGCCTGGGAATAATAGTGGTCTCCTTGTCACAAACCGTGAGTGGGCCAACGGGACAGTGACACCTCCAGGACATCGAACAACTTTGTGAGGGGCTGGGTCAGGGGAGGGGTGGGACCCCAGCAGGCTTGTTCAGGGATGCCCTGCTTAGAAATAAGCCCTGCAGCAGCTCCCAGCACTCTGGTCTCCCTGGCTCATGCACCCCACGATCATGTTTATTAATAAAAGACAGGAAAACTAACCTTGATGGTTTATAAACTGCATGGGTCTAAATCCGGCTCACCCAGAGGAGAGCAACGCCACCAAAGACTGAGGACTGGCTGAAACCAAAGCTGAGCTTTGCAGAAATACTGCTTAACTTTTATGTGAGACATTACTGAGTCTAATAAATCCCTGCATAACACCTTCATTAAGCGGGATTTACTGTAATATGTTATATACGCTTTATGCCTCACCTGCATAAACAGCCATGTTAATGCTACAAATTACAGTGTTCGTATTAATGTATCACAGGCACCTCAACCAAGGTGAAATGCTTAATGGCTTTCAGTAAGCACCTGAATAGCAAGAAAGGGTGGAACAAGAGAGAAGCTTCTCTAGTAATTGAGACAGACTGCATGAGTGCTGAAAGCCTTACAAAATCATTCTTAAAAAATAAAAAGGAAAAAAGATCTAAACCCCCGAAGTTTTGCATACCGCAGTATTAAGTGCTAGACTTCAAGGCTTTCTAACAGAAATCGGCTCTGATTTGTGAGATATGCATTACATCATAGTCTTCTTTTAGGACATTATGTCATTCCTGCTGAGACGCATTATCTCAGCTTGGCCCAGCATTAGCGATTTTTGCGGGCCTACTGCAGTGTTTCCAAAGCACTGCTGGGAAACACAGATTGAAATCTGAAACGTTTATCTTTTACAAAGCCGAAGAAAGAGGAAAGATGTTAACATCAGGCATCGCTGACTTCCTTAACCCTCTCTTGGCTCTGCTTCTTACTGGCACTTGGATTTGATGTCTTTGGACATGCTGCACAAACAAAGCAACTTTTAAAAGCTCGTTAGAGGGGGCCTAATACAGTGTTTCTTCCCACTCCCTGAGAACTGCCCTTGCAGCTGCCTGAAGAACACCTCCCCAATCTTTATAAGATGTCAGCATGAATCAGACTGTACCTACATACACTGACAAGCTAGATTCCACAGACATGTCTAGAACACATATTAAGAAAAAAAGGGGAAGGCAGTGAAAAGATTTATGTGACTCAATCTCTTATTAAAATTTTATGTAGAATCAAGCAACTCTGGTATTTTGTTTTTCAGCCCCTACAGAGATCATGCACACCCATATGGAGCTTCACATCCCAATCCTTTTGAGGACACAAAAGCAGAATTCCAGGAGGTTTATATTAGATACCAATTTTTATGCAGGGATCTGAGAAGATAGTATCTCTTCTGACTTCAGCCATGAAATTAGAAGCCAATTTCATCTCAGTGCATCCAAAACAAGGTTAGAGGCTGTGTCATGAAGGGACCAGACAAATGCTTTCAAGATAAAGCAAGGATATTTCCAAAACCTTGGAGAATTCCAATACCTCTCTCCACAAAAGTACAATTGAAAAAAAAAAAAAAAAAGGAGCTGCAAGGGCTAAGAGGAAATGGGAAACATTCAACCATGACTAAATTGCAACTCCCTGTCTTGTTATAAACTAATTCTATTCAGTGGAGAGCTTTAATTTCTCTGCTCCATTTTTTACTTGTATTGTGTGTTCAGTGTTTGGTGCTTTAAGGTTCTCTGCTACAGCTGTAGCATATTTTCTAGAAAGACTGCAACAGCAACTCTTTCCATCACAAATGCATGCTTATTGGCATAACTAGAACTTGGGAGGCAGGATGTCCTTCAATCCTTCCAGACATCTCTTTCCCACTTGGAGTAAAAGATCATTCTTTCCTTTTTTTCCTTTTAGATGGCAGAGCTGGAAAAATGGATCCTTAGGAAGAAGAACAAGTTCTCATGTGTACTTGACACCTGCTGTCCCCACCTCCATATTTGCAAGGTGAATTTTTCTGGTCCTAGTAGTCTACTTGCACAGGCAGAAGTTTTATGGTTTAGGGTCCAAGGGCTTTTAATTCTTAATGTTCCCAAAGAGATGCATGAGACAAGTCCCCATCCTGCTATACTTTGCTGTTGTGACAAGGTAACACCCTGTTAGATGTAAAACTGCTACCCACAGGAGGAAAAAATCACCTTGTTTTGTTAAGAGCCATTCATAAGAGCTGCAAAAAAGTGGGTTTCCAGACATTTTCACTGAAAATATACTCATGGGATTTTGGCAATGATTCCTTCCGCCAAAAAAAAAGATGATGATCTGTAATGCCTCACCTGAAGAAAACACGGATGTCATGACAAGACAGTGAGTTACCCACTGACTGAAGTGTCAGCAAGGCAGCCCACAAACAGGGGGGCTGACTGGCTGCTGAGTCCTTTGGAAGGTCGGGAGTAATGTGGTATATAACATGGTAAGAGCTGCTAGATTCACTGAGGTGAAATGCTATTATAGACTGGTGCTTTATGGGTCCTGCACGGCTCAGGACGTTAGGTCACAATTCACAGACAGAGTAGAATATATTGATCTGAGAGATCAACACTTCTGGAAGATGATTCATTTAAGGTATCACAGCAAAATGCACTTAAAACTCAGACCAAGTAAATAGAAATACATTTGCTCTTCTCCCCAAGAACTTGTAAAACTGAAGTCATAGCATTATAAAACAATAGGATCAAACTCCTTCAGATTAGCGGAGTATAAACCTGCATTATTTGTTGGACTCTAGTGGAGTTTTTATGCAGGTTTAAATGAGAGTATAATTTGGCCAATGGTGCCAAGCAATGGAGTAATAAGAAACTGAGCTCCTTAGGAAGGACTTGTGCAGGTTTTATGGGTTCTCCAGCCTGCACAAAGAAACCCCCTTCTAGCAGAAGCTGCTGGATGAAGGCTGTTACCAGAGGGCATCGCCCCAGCAGGAAAATACCTGTGTGCTGGGGGGTACACAGGAAGGGATCTCTATCCCACAGCTTCCCTGCAAATGGAGGTTCCCAATCCTGTAGGTTCCCCTGCAGATGGAAGTTCCCCCTCCCCTTTCCAGCAGTTCCCTCTGCCCTTATGCTCTGCCAGCTGTGGATCCCTTCCTGCAGCAGCTGTTGGTCTGATTTCACATCCTACGGACCCCCCATGCCTTTCCATCTCCAGCTCCCTGTGCCTATGTGAACAGCAGTCTGCAGCACATTCCTCCTCATGTGCCTCTGGACACCCAGAGTTCCTGACAGGCCAGCTTGGGACTTTCCCCTTGCCAGTAGGTTGTCAACTGCTGTGGGCAGCAAGGAATATTCAGGGGACCTCTCCAGTACCCAGTCCCAGGCAATGCACAGACTCAGCTGGAATTGCCCGAGGTCAGGGTACAAGGGCTCCAGACCCTGCCTGCATCCTGGGAGTAAATCCTGCATGAGTAAGTCTCCTCAGCTGCAAGAAAAACAGTGAGGCCAAAGGTGAGCCTTACTGTGTTCTACCAGAGCTGGTTCAGTTCCCTTGTACAGAAGGCCTTAAATATTCCTTTGCCTTCTATCCTTCTCACTCCAACATCCTCAGACATAATTTAGAGGGAATCTTTTAATTTTAATCAACTTTAAACTCCTATTCTTTTCCCCATTGGTGGGAATTAGCAACCTATGCCAGATTCCCCACTGCACGGCTGTGGTTTTACAGCTGTGTAGCTCAACCAGTTTTGTACTTCCCTGAGTTATGAGGCTCACTGGTGAATTTATGTCAAGAGAACACAACAGCCTTCTTCAGCCTGCTCCAGACCCAGTGAGAGAGCCTTAACTTATGGGGCTGCAGCTCACAGCTTTAAGTTAGATGGGGAAGGAGTCTTTTTTTCAACAAGTGAAATGCTTGAAAATGTATTTTTGAAAGAATTGGGTCAAACTTGATAAGTTTCCAAGGGAAAAAAATGGTGCAATTACAGCAAAGCTCAAAATTTTTGTGGGTTTTAACATCTGGGAATTTGTTTTAGAAATGCTGCATCATTTGCAGATGACACAAAGTTGAGTGCTGCAGCTGACACACCTGAAGGACAGGATGGGGATCCAGAGGGACTTGGGCAACCTCTAGGACTCATGAAAGTCTCATGAGGTTTGACAAGGCCATGTGCAAGGTGCTGCGCCTGGGTCAGAGCAACCCTGGTACCAGCACAGGCTGGGGGATGGACAGATCAGAGCAGCCCTGCCCAGAAGGACTTGGGGGTGCTGGTGGCTGAGAGGCTGGACATGACCCAGCCATGGGCACTCACAGCCCAGAGAGCCAAACGTGTCCTGGGCTGCATCCAAAGCAGCGTGGGCAGCAGGGCCAGGGAGGGGATTCTGCCCCTCTGCTCTGCTCTGCTGAGACCCCACCTGCAGTGCTGCATCCAGCTCTGGGGTCCCAGCACAGGAGGGACATGGACCTGATGGAGCGAGTCCAGAGGAGGCAAACAAGAGGATCAGAGGGATGGAGCATCTCTCCTATCAGGAAAGGCTGAGAGAATCCCTTCCAGTACCTGAAGGGAGCCTACAAGAAAGATGGAGCAGGACTTTTTACAAGACCATGCAGTGACAGGACAAGGGGGATGGATTCAAACTGAAAGAAAGTATATTAGGAATTCACATATTAGGAAAAAAAATCTTTACAGAGAGGGTTGTAAGGCATTGGCACAAGTTGCTCAGAGAAGGTGTAGATGCCCTGGTCCTGGAAGTGTTCAAAGCCAGGTTGAAGGGTACTCAGAGCAATCTGACCTAGTGAAAGATCCCCCTGCTGGAATGAGATGATCTTTAAGATCCCATTGAACCCAGGCCATTCTGCAATTTTATGATTTTCATTTGATGTTGAAGAACAAAACTTTTTTTCTTCTACTTTGGTAACATTGTGCTCCACTTCAAAACTGATCCAGGTGTCCCCTCCTCTAAAATGAAAAAGAAAATGGGTTTGAGAATATTAAGCAATGTTAAAATGAAACTGAAATATATTTTACAGGTCCGCCAGCATTTGGGCATTATTTCAATTAAGTTCTTTACATTTTCTTGTATTTTTATCTTATGGTTTTCCCATAATCTTTTGTTTTGTTTAGCCACATAATTACAAGGCCTCTTTTTCACTCAGCTGTACTACACAGGTCACAGCCAAGCAGGCATTGGTTCAGCACATTCAGCACACCCACTCTGGGCAGAAAATGGTGGGACATGACAGAAGTCCAAGCCCTGATAGTGGACACCTGACCTTGCCATTAACTCCCAAGTCAGCACAGAAATCCCTTTTTAATGTACCCAAGGCATTTGGTTTCTCCTGCAGCTTCCTGAACATGCCATGCGCTGGATCCTGAGGATTCTGCATGTTCATTCATCCTCTACCTAGTGTAGGTAATCAAGTAAAATTGTCTCTGACTACTGAACTCTTCTCATCTACTGAACATGTATTTAGCAAATTCTTTAAATTTTCTGCCATGTCCCAGCATTGCAGTCTAGTTCCTACATCCACTGACTTACAGGTTATCCTCTCAGCCCATTAACTTATTTTCAAAGAACTCTGTTTATAGAAGAAATTCCGCCTCCAGGTAGTTAGCCCTGATTTTATAGAGGAGCTGTGTAAAGTCACTGTGGTCATCCCTGGAGAAAACTTCCTTGTGTCTTATTCACATGAGAATCAATATGGGTCTGACTTAAACCCCACTGCAGCCTTTTCGCTGGACTCAGCCACCAGGCTCTCACCTGCTCTGCCAAAGCATTACTGAAGACAGAGTTTTGGCAGAGGACTCTTTTTTGATCAGGTTTTTTGACTCTCAGTGAGGGTGATTTCTAAATTGGCTTTATGTGCCTCAAAACAGAACATTTTATGTGTACCTATAATATACTACAATTGTCACTCTGTTTTATAACCTTGTAACTTGAAAGACTTGTAACTTTCAAACTCTTGAGGAAAACTCACTCCACCTATGTGTCAATGGTATCCAGTCATCCAGACTGACCTTTCAAATCCCAGTATAAGGTTCTGAGTGGCACTGCTCTCTGTACAACATGAGTGTCCGAGTGCTGGTATTTCTGTGGCCATCCTGGAGACAAATGTTGATGCAATATCACATTTCACTGTCATAGCTACTGTTAAGTAGGCATGTACTCCTTATTGCATCAGCTTGCCATTGGCACAGGGTGGGAAGGCAGGCTTGCAGGGGAAGGTGAACTTGAGTGATACCCAGAAGGCTAGCATCTGGGAGCCAGGGATGCAAGGCTTATTCATTGGGAGCCTTGCTCTCTTCATTAGAAAGTCATTAACACACAATCAGAAAGAGCCAGCAGCAAAATCTATGGCCAGCAGCAAAATATATCAAATACTCTCCACTCTTCCCTATCTGGGTTACAAGGAAGTGCAAGGGGATGTTGGGTGATACCACAAATAGGTCCAAACAGGAACAGGCTCACACCTGAGAGTGTTCAGGACATCCTCATGATATGCAGAAATAGCTGTCAAAGCACTCTGCTGCTGCCAGTAAAGCTGTGAATTCAGAGGGCATCCAGCGTTTCGTATGCACAGTCTTCTTGGGGCGGCAACAGTGGGGTAGAGGTAGCAGAAGGAATCCCCAGCTGCACTCTATCCCAAGAAGGGTGACAGATTTGAAGCAGGTGCTGAGGCTTTGGCATGATATGTCAGCTTTCAAAATGCTGCTTGGGACCACCTTGCCCTAGTGCCTGGGTCCACACGGCTGCCCCACAGGTTGCTGAAACACAGGAGGTCACCTGCTGGCTGCGTTGCCCCGAGGCTCCTCGCGGTCAGGGATTGCTCCCTTGCTGTACCCAGGAACACCAAGAGATGAATTTCAAACATGCTGGAGAGCCAAAATAACGTGCTGTGGCTCCTATCCTCATTTGCTGCCCGAACTCTCTTCTCTCTCCAACCCATGTTGCAAAGGCTCAGAAGTGCTCTCTCCTCCTCTTTACAGTCAACAACTTGTCCACCCTTGCTCTGGCACCTCCCAAAAAAGGAGAGGCTCTAGGTCTATATCTGGATGATAGAGACAGAAGAGGTTTTCCGGATTCAGTGGCACGGGGATATGGCCTGTGGGAGGGAATAACATCTCTCAGCCAGGAAGCAAGTGTCGGTCAAAGCCTGGCTTCTGTAAGACAGTGCAAGCAAGAGCTACATACAGCAGTTGTTGGAGATTTGTACCTTCTTCTTTAGCATGAATGGCAGCTGTTGAAGAAGGATCAAGAAAATGGGTTTTCCCTCATTTTGCCCTCTGTCTGTGCACTTGGTGGCCGTAGCACCCCTCCCCGGCAGAGCTGCAGGCCGGCTGTACAGAGCCAAGTGAGCTCAGCTGACACAGTTTTAAAAATGAACTCAGTGAGGTGAAAAGATCATTTTTCTCTCCTGACATTTTCAACTACTTAGTTGCTTAATTATCTGTTACCAGAATATCTCCTATAAGCACCAGTAATTTTGCCCATTAGCAATTAGTGAGAACAGTTATTCCACTGAACTTTGTGCAGTTGAATAATAGATTAATATCCATCCCTCTGAGTATGACTAGATCGGGCAGATTCCCAGCTGGAGCAGGCTGACGTAACATCACTCAGATCAACATTTTACTTTCATATTTTAAAAACAGTTTTAAAAGGAAATAACTTTTATTTCTTTTTCAAGAATAATGATGGTATCTCCTCTTGTTTGGGTATTCTAGCAATCATGTGCCCTTTTGTCATGCAAATAATTTCAGTAGTGATCCAGTGAACAGATTAATTTCTGCCTTGTCCATAACCTGGTTATTGATATGGTCATTTTTAGAAACAGCAGCCAATAGAAATCCCCTCAAAGATGCAGGATTAGAGTAAGGTTTAATGAAACCTGCTTCGCATTATGTCTTCCAGCTCCATAATATCCCAAATATTTTAAAGAAAAGAACTTCTAATGGAGTTATATCAAGCATTAACTACACAAGACCATTAAAACTTGGAATGGAAAATTCATACCCTAAATGTGATTTTACAATTAGATCCATTCTGTCATCTACAGATAAAATAGCCATCCCCCTCCAGAAATTAAGCAATCAGGTCCTGTCTTTCAAAGACTTTGCAGTACAGCAAACTCAGTGTTCGTAAGTTAGGAGTTCCTGTATAAAGAGCAGACTATAAATAGGGCTGAAATATACTTTGAAAGAAAAGTAGTATTCTTGAGAAACTTCTACAGAGGAAAAAAAATTGGACAAGTCCACTTCTCAGGGTTTTCCCTGGCAGTTTTGATGAGGTGTTTATAATTTCATCCCCAAGAACTGATCTGTGCTATTTTAAAACTGTTTCAACTTTTACAAGCATGCATGGATTCTGCAACTAATTGACAAGGTTTCCATTTTGAAGAACAGTTACAGGAATAGTGTCCCTTTTTTTTTACACTATTAAAAAAAGAAAAAATTATATATATTAAAAAAAAAAAAAAGCATCCTTAGGGCTGCAGAGGGCTACGTGTGATTTTGATTAAAGCCAGGAGCTAGAGAGGTCAGCCCCATCTGTGTTTGTGTCTGTGATTACAGAGCAGCTCCACTATGCTGCTGGCCATCAGGCAGCACGGGTGAGACCAAGGCTAGTGTGTGTGTGCCTGGTTCCAGCAGGGAAACATGAGATAACCGATCAGATATCCCACAACCCGAGGTGTAAGGCAGCCCGAGACACTTCTGCCATTAGCTGACCCTGTTCGGCAGCTGAGGGCGGCTGCTGGGTGCCTGACACCTGTAAGACATTCAATCCCTGTGCTGCCAGGGGTCACCTGCCGCCCTGCCACACACCTCACATGCCTGGCCACCCCAGCACGGACCCCACATGGCTCCGGGGGGTCTGGACACCCCTCTCTACGCTGGGCCATCCCACAGGGCTGTCTGGGCTGTCCCATCTCTGCAGCCAGTGGAGGCACTGAAGGCAAATGGAGATGTCACTGTTGAATTTAGGCAGATACAAAAGCTGACTTGATATTCTCCACCACACCCTCCATGAGATGCTTAACAGGAGGTACATGTCCACCCTGTTGCCTTTGGGGCAAGAGGTGGAGGAGCTCAGCCTCCTCCCAAAGATGGCTTCTTCTTCACATGTAGAGGAAACAAAGTCAGGGGAGGCCATGGGCACGTGGGCAGGATAAATTTAAAGCCTGGTAAGGGAAGTGGTAAGTGTGGGTCTACAACCTGGTCTCCTCAAGAAGCTGCCAGAGAAAGGTTCAGTAGGAGAGGCAGTGACATGACTGACCAGCTCCAGGGATCCTGGCATGTACCAAGGGACCCACATTATGCCGGGTTCTCTTCTCAAGTTGCCTCTAAGAAGAATGTTTACACTACTAATAGCTACTCACTGAAGGGTATTTATTTGCAAGCAGCCCATACTATTTTGTGTGTGTGTCCTGCCTCTCCTCAGTGTGACCACATGAGTGTAACACAAAAGCAAACTATGCTTTTCCATGGATAAAAGCTTTTAACAGAAAGCTCCAAAGCATTTGCTCAGCAGTGAAGCATGGCACATGTACACAGTGGCCTTCTTCATTTCTGAGGAAAGTCATCTTTTCCAGAGGGTTGGGCAAGTCTATATACAAGAACTTTGAAAAGCAGATCCTTGGAGAAGCAGCTGACTGCAGAAACAGGCCTGCTGCAGCCAGGAAGGAGGGAGGGAGGGAGGGAGGGAGGGAACAGAGAGAGGAAAGGAAGAAAAAGACCATCCACTCTCCTTGAGGCCAAGGAGGGATTGGAGAGGCAGGATGTTGTTATTGGGGAATTCGGCCTTCTAGGACCAGGCATCTGGAGAAGGGTACACCATTTGCTCCTGTCACTGACTCCTCTCTCACCTCAGAGACTCCCATGGGACATGCTCCAAAAGCAAATGCAATTCCCACCTTCCCAGTGCTGTTGAGTGCACATCCTTCTGAGGAGCAAGCCTTGCCTCCACACAAACATCCTGCAGAGCAGGTCATGCCAGTAGCAACACATGGGGACACCTGCATGGCAGCCAGGGGCCTTACCACACTGGCTCTCTAGAGAGCCTCATAATTTCTTCTTTTCCCATAACTGACCATGGCAGTGCAGTATACTGGATTTTACCATAACAGCTCTAAGTCCCTTTTTTCTGTCAGCTTGTTCAATACATGCCAACAAGTGCTGGTTTGCCATACTATCTTTTAAAATATCTTTTCCAAACTGTGCCCATCCTTTCTACCATCATTAAAGTTTTTGGCTCTTCCAGGAGAAGGTCCCTATCATGAGAGAAAGCACATAACTGTGCCCTGCTGCCTTTGTGACTCAGGCTCCAGGTCCTTCACTCCTCCGGCCACAGGCGTGAACAACAAGCTATGACTTTGCTACAACTCTTTCTGCCATGTGTCCATCCGGCTAAACCTTCCTTTGTCCTTTTCCCTTTTCAAACTGAAAAGCCTCCCCACAGAGCTGATGAGATAAGATTTCTGGAAGTGCTGTGTTTCAGCAGCTCTAAACTTAATGCATGAGTAAGGCATGAACCATATGTTCAGAACGTATTTAGGAAAATCGGGGGAAAACCTGTCCCCTGTGGAAGTGTTCCTTCCTTCCCTGGGTGGAAGGAACGACTGCAACATACCCGAAGTTGGTTTGTATCCCTTCATGCCTTAAAGCTGAGTGTATCCTTGTGGGCACCAGCAGAGGTTGTCATGGTATCATCAGGCGAGCAATGGTTGTGTGTAGCACACGCCAAGAGCTGTGCACGGCTCTTGTTCCTGGTGTGTCACCAGGACATAGTGACCCCAGCCACAGCTTGTCTGTGGTCCTGCCCAACCTGGGTTGGACCTCAAGACTAAAGAAGTCCCTGTGCAGAGGCAGAGGAAGGACCTGGCATGGACAATCCATGTACAAAGGAACAGCAGCCAGCTTTTCTGAGACTGGTGTGGCAGCATGAAAGAATCACTCACGGCTTCTCAGCCATATCCCTGACAACCTCTGATAACAGGCCAAATACTCTGAAGCAATGATAACCTTCAGGAGCAACCTGATGAGCTCTTTGGAGGCTGACAGGACTTCTGTCCCTCTTGAATTCAGGTTTTGTCAATGCTCACTCCTTACCTGGGGCAGTTCATTTGCGTTTGGTGCTTTCCAACATGAATTGCAGTGGAAGGTCAGAGAAGTGAAATGAAAGGGCAAATGAAGCCTTGCTATGAAAAGCTTAGAGTGGCGAAGTGATGGAGGCAAAGTAAGCACACAGGCAGACAAAACACAGGTGTTACTGACCATGTTTGTGTTGGCCGTTCTGCATCACAGACCGCAGAACCTGCAGCCACATCCATAAGGTAATCCTTGGATACATTGCACAATGTTATTAGAGTTTATTTTTGCAGATTGAAAAAGGGGGTGCCCTTACTTCATTTGGTAGCAGCCTTTACAACTTTCCTCCTACTTCATGTACAGGAAATGTTGCCCATGAGTGAGCACCATATCTCTTTAGTTACTACCTCTCAAAGGCCACCATGCCCTTACAGGCACACAAGCTCCTTTTCCTTAGCTTGTGTTACTTAGCTACTTAGTTTATTATGGAGTCTAAATTTACCTTAAAATCTCTTCCAAAATTTAAAAATTTGTTGTTCCATTAATGCAAGCAGCTTTGCTCACAGTGCAGTTCTGTCCACCTTTGGCATCCTCATTTCTAAAAATACACTGAAAACTTGCAGATATTGAAGGTAAAAGTTATATAAATTAGTTCAGGACTGGAAGAAGAGCAGCACAGGGAAAGGTGCAGGAGTGAGTTCAATTAGCACATTTAGCAAAGCCGAGTGCTTTGCTGTGGCTCCTTTAGGCAGTGAAGATGCTCAGTTCTGGAGCCCCTATTATGCTCAAGATAAAAGCATAGATAAAACTAGTAGATGGAAATTTAAGATGGAAATGTAGCTAAGGAACGGGTCACCATTTTTAAATAGCATGGGGGACACTTTCAGACAAGCTGCCAAGGAATGTGATGTCTTCTTGTGATCAAGAGCAGCAAATCTTCAGAAATCTTCTGCAGAGTTAGAAGAACATGCAGATAGCATGCAATGTCCTCCAGTGCAGAGAAAATAGAGGAATCTGGAGCAAATAGCCTTTTCTTGCTTCAGTCGTGATGATTAAAAAGTGACTTTTCTGCAGATGTGAAAAGAAAATTTGGACCTTCCCATGCTCACTGTGAAGCACTGGGAAAATTCATCTGGTAACTCCTTTGATACATTGAAAATCATCAGGTTTTGCACCAGAAAGGAAGGTAGGTGATTTTGTAAAGGTCAAATACTCATATCTGAATGCCATAGGCAGCCTTGTCTACTCATCTTACTTATTACAAGAATTAATCAAACCATTACCTCATCAAGCCTACTCCAGCCAGATGGTTATCTTGCTAAATAGATGGCTTTACACAGTAGATCAGCTTCATGCTGAGGCAGAAGTCCAGAACACTTTTGATCTGTGATGTAGAAGATGCTGCAACCACTTTCCCTCCCTTCTAAGAACAGCAGGGCTTTTCTGTTCAGGCAGGTAGTGATGGAAAAGATTGCCAACAGAAGCAGGCACTTGGTTCATGAATAACAAGGACATTAGCTACTTTTGCAGCAAAAATTAGTAGCTACCAGAACAAATCTGTGATTTAGGGCTCCTAAGAGGAGATGTTCTTTTTTTCGTTGTTTTTATAGCACTTTAATGATCATGGGCAAATAAAGTTACAACTATTTTCTGATGCTGCATCTCGGAACTATTATTTATAGCCTATATAATTCATCTCCAAATCCTGATTTTTTGGCAATGCAAAGCAGTAGCTAGGCCAGGAGTTAATGATTATGAGCTAAGCATTTATCTCACTTGATGCCATGTCGGCTTGTTCTACTTTCAAATATTATTTGCTCTTATGCATGCTGCTCTTCTGCCAAAGCTGGAGACAAATTGCTATTTTTCCAAGAAAAAAAGCACTGTGACTCGATTCCAATTAACAGTGTAGGTTTTAAGTGTAATCTTTGTATTGCTCCCTTTCTTTTTCACTCCTATTTATCACTATTGAGTACGAGTCATCTGTTACACTCTACCCTTCCAATGCTTTTCCTCTTTTCTCATTTCTGAAGATACACTTGAGGTAGAGACACACTGAGCAAAAAGTGAATTTTCAGGCTCTGGTCTGAAAAGACAGGGGCCCCAGAGGTGATATAATTTTTCTAGCATGTTTATGCATGTTCAAGAACTGTCCCACTTACAAATATTTGCTAAGTAGCTTTCTCCTGCACTGTCCCCGGCATTCCCTTTGAACTTGCCCTTACCTTTCATTTTTCATTCTGCATGATGGAGCCCCAGGTTACTGTCAGAATAGACCTGTTTAATGCTCCCCAAGTGTTGCTTCTTCCTGTGCAATTGAAGATGGCAACAGTGTGCAGGACTACAAAAAAACAAACCAAACCAAACCAAACCAAACCTAGTAATTTTATTCTTTATGTGGGGCTTGTTTCTTTGCATCTTGTCTTCTCAATGTCAGTGAATTGATCCAAAGATCAAAATGGAAGGTATTTTTCTCTATGGATTATGTTTCACTCTAAGAGTATATTTCTCTCTAAAGTTAGAATTTGGCCACAAAACCTGTCATATTGTAAATTGTTACACAGAGAAATAACAGACAGTATATTTTATAATCCACCTGTGTTTACTCTTTAATTTTGACTGAAAATTGGAGGTTTTGTAAAACTCAAGACATTTAAATTACTCAGTCTTTTAATATACTGAATATGCAGTGAGAAATGCAGAACACAGAAAGGTACTATTCCATGTGAAGATATTTACTTGCAAACCAAGTAAAAATTTAAGCCAATCAGAATATCCTCGTGCTCTGACTTCCCTGATCATGGCCTTCCAGAAGGGAAACCTCTGCTTGGTTTTCACAAGTAGAGGGACCTTAGCTTATACTCTTTTCGTATTTCATTGACCTATTGTTTCTATAAGATTAATTCTGTATTCTAGTCTACTTTTTGTTTTGTCATAGTTTTTTACTGACTCAATAAAAAGATTTTTAAAATTTAAAAAATAATTTTTGCTATAATTAAATTTTGATTCACATTTATTTCAACATATTTTACAGACATCAGCTAACTGGTATTCCTATAAGACAAGTCTAGTTTTTCATTTTTCATTGGTATTTAGGATTTTGTACAATCTAAACTGAAAACTAGTTTATGGTTTCAGGTTTTTAGTAGCTAATGGTTTTTACACAGACTCACTCATTCCACCAACCTCAAACAAATACTGTCCAATATTTCTTTGTCAGGGTTTAATTTTGGTTGTCAGGTGACATGAAACATAAGGAAAAGTCTGCTAGTGACTTCATTCATTATGTAGTCATCTGCAGTATTTACAAATACATTAAAAAGCACAGTTAAATTAAGTGTTGTGAGTCAAAAACGGAAAAAAATCATTCAGAAAATTAAGTACATATTTAAGTTCATACATGAATTTGTGAATCCATGAATTTTCAAAGTTGGGCAATAAATAGGATATGCTTTGACTTTTTTAGTAAGAGAGATTCAGAATGAAAAAGAAATGATAGTATTTCTAGCAATGAATGCCTAACATTAGAAACCACAGCAGATAAGACCGTTTTACTGAGAGGCTATCTGCTAAGTGATAGTCCCTAAAAATATTTTTTTTTCCTTTCTAATTTCCTCTGAAAAACAACAATAGGACTAAGGAAATAATGTAAAGTTCATTACACAATTGATAAAAAATCATCTTTAGCCTGTTTTCTACCTTGAGGCATATAATCAAGACTAAAAAACACATCATAAAATCTTAGCAAGAATAGCAGAAATAAGCAAATCTCACTGCTATTTATATCTGTTTTTTCTGAGTCTCTTATTCATATTGGTGCAATGATTTCTAAAATAAGAAAATCAGTTGACTAGAAATTTCAACTTATTCCTACTCTTTAGGATGAAATAAAACCTGAGCAGCTAGCATTCTGCCAGTCGTACTTGGAGCCACGCAAGTGTGCACGGCCTTCTTTTTATTAAATAAACTTTGTGGTGAGTCAAGACATTGAAGACTTCCTTACACCCCAGCAAAGGCCCATCTTTAGGAGAGGTGACAGGAAAATTGCCTGTAATGAGAGCGCACACTTCAGCCGAACCCACAGCGGTGCCTTCAGTAGCGCACACACCTGTGCTGAGGCACTCCTCCGAGTGCCCTGCAGCCACGCGCACGCAGTCCTGCCTACCAACTGCTAGTCCGCAAAACTGTGCTTGAACTAAGAGAGCAGCGCCCAAATCACCTGACCTACCAGCCCCTCAACTGCAAGGTGCCTAAGAAAGCAGAATCAAGTAGTAAAGACCCGTGCTCTGTGGAGCAAACAAATCACATCTTCTGAAAGCCTCCAGGAGTACCCTGTCTGACAAGGTACACACTCCTGCCTCTGCCCACGCAGTAGGCAGGGAGCACACACACTTTGGCAAGACTGCTTCATACGAGGCCTAAAATCTAAGTGCAAGTTACGTGGCAAAGCCAGACACCTGAGTTAGGCTGGCCAGCCCATAGCCCAAGAAGGTGGCAGTCTGAAACACCCACCCTTCCAAGAGTGTAGGGCTGCATGGCACACTGTGCTCCAGCAGCTGCAGGCAGCATGCTGCAGGGCACAGAGCAGCACAGCCGCTTCAAGCCTGGCACTGTTTCTTTAAAGGCATTTGGGAGACGTAGAGGCTTCAGAGCCCATTCAAGACTGTGTCCCAGGAACGGAGGAGTACAGAGTCACCTTGCGTATGTGAATTCCAGCCATCTGAGCCTCAAGCTGAAGGCGTATTAGTGTGTCTGTGATGCTATACCAATGGTATGCCGAGTGTCATATTCTGCTCCAAATTGGCTCTAACACTTCTCTGATACATGGGCTGATGAGCTTTCTAGGTAGACGCTCTTGCCATTCTCTTTTTAAAAAACCTCCGTGTAATGTCATATGACCCTTGCAGTTTCTCTAGGGACAACAGACTCTGCTCCATGAGGGAGGCTGTGCTACATCTATCCGTAGCTTGAAAGCTGGCATGGACACAGCAGACAGTGACATCACCCGTCCACTCAGGCCTAGCACAATGCCAGATGGTGGAGTTCTGCATTTTCTCCCCAAGGGTTCCTTTCGCCCTGTACAGTGCTTCTCCTCCGTGGAAGCCACAGCCCAAGGCAAGAGATGACAACTGCACTGACAGCACAGAACAGACCATGTGGGCATCACTGCTGCATTTCAGCCAGCTCGGAATCACCACAGAATTTAGGTCTGAGGACAGCAACTGTTCCTTGTGCCTGAAGCTGCACAGGGCATGCAGGAGGACACAGGAGTGTGGCCAATACTGTTAGTGCAGCCATCTGTTAAGATCTCCTGCCTCCATGGAATGTGCTGGAACCTTCCTCTTGACCTCCTGCTAATTTAATTTAAATTGACAAACTAGTTCAAAAGTCATCAGAGTGATTGACAGAGGCTGAGGCTGCATAAAAAATGAGACATGAAAATGAGGAATGAGACACAGAGAGGTGAAAGGTTTTTCTAGGATATTATAGAAGAAATACATGTAGCATCTAGTAACCATCCAACTGAGCAACATGGGTGAACATCAGTCATCTGGGAGTAAACGCATTCTGACTTCTATAATGCAGAAAAAATGCTTAAGAAAGACTGAAAAACTAAAGCATACCCTAAAAAAAAAAAATCACATTCAACATCAGCTCTGAGACAATAAAATGGAGAAAACAATACTGTGGTATGTGGCAAAAAAAAAAAAATGGAAAACATATTTCTCTTTGGAAAATACATTTCCACTGCTCCTGAAGTCTCTTTCCATTTCGCGGATCCAGAAATGAACAGAAGGAAAAATATGCACAGTCTGAGAGAACATTTATTTTAAATAATGCCTGTCTATTTGCTGGAACATCAGAGAATTTCATAGCTAAATACTGTGTACCAATCAAAAAAAGGAAATTACAAATAAGCCAAAATTACTTTGGGGAGAAACTATGTCTATAAACAACAAGAAAAACAAAGACCTGTAATACCAAAAATAGAGTTTATTGTGTTTTACCTTCTGACCCCAAGCAGTTCTGTTTCCTAACTGCCTAGTTAGCCCCCCCTGCCACATAAATAGGTGACAGATCAAGCTGCAACCATTATATCATTGTCTGGGAAGGATTATTGTCACTATAATCTGCAGAAAAAATGTAATAAAATAAATACTGAGAAATGGAGATGAGGTTTTCAAAAATAAGCATAATTATTTGTATGCTCTTTGTCAGCAATCAGACATTTTCCTGTGCAACTGACCAGCTTCCCTAAGCATGTTCAAACCAAACCCCATAACACACTTATCTACTGGCTCCACTCTGCACTTTCTCCCCTCCAGTCTCTCCAGGATATGGTTTAAATTGCCAAGAACAGCTCAAGACAGAACATGATTAACTTGTTTTTACAAGGAGTGAAGACATCAGTCTACCTGGCAAATTCATGACCCCATTCCACAGCTTTTGGTTTGAAACTCTCTATGATGGTCACAGAAGAAAGACTGCACTGCTATCTCACTCCAGCAGTGTCTGAGCTTTCTCTCTCTTGTGCCAATAGTCTCCGTCTAACATGTCCTCCCACCTTCTTCTGTTTCTCTTCCAGACAATATGAAAACCTGCAAGATGATCTGAAGTCTCAAGAATACAGTGGTTCATGTCAATGTACACATCCTATTCCACGTTCAGGTAACACTCTGCATGAAGTGTTTCAGTATGTTCTTCAGGAAGATGTTTCATCTTTAATTTTCTGTTTATTTTCTTTCTTAAAAAACAAACATAAATCATCTGCTGTAAGGATACCATCACCTGGGGTTTTCTTCATCTTCACCTTTTTATGGCTGACGTGGATCATTACTCATGGTAATGACATTAAAAGTACTTCAGTTTCTGAGCCAATACTGCATCTGACTTCTTATCTCCCAGAGAACAGGCCAAATGGTAAGAGCACCAGAACTGTGGTGGGAAAAGCAAAAAGTTATGAGGTAGGAAAATCATCAGTAACTAGCCATCCTAGATCCAACCAGGACCTTAATGTTATTTGATACCACCTCACATCATTGCCAGGGGCAGGGAAAAGGGACTCTCTCTGTCTTCTGAGAAGAAGGGCATGGCTTCCAGTCAAAAACACATGGTGGAAGGGGGAAAGGTGTCTGTCATTGTTCATTTTTCTTGGGGTCTGTGGTAAGCATTTTTGTATGTGAATCACCCTCTCTTTTGTATACTTCTGGAATTAATATTGTTGCTGTTTCTGTTTGTTTTCTTAGCTCATTGCTGTTTCCAGTAAATTGGTTTTATCTCAACCCATGATCTTCACCCTTTGTGCCTCCAATTCTCAACTCTATCCCCCTGCAGTGGGAAGCGGGAAGAGAGAGTGAGAGATCAGCATCTGGTTTGGGAGAGTCTCTGTGGAGCACTGAATTGGACAGTACAATAGCTAACCACAATACTGATCAGGAGATACACTCCTGAGTGTAGGGAGGTCTGCTTAGTGATGAGACTAGTAGCATGAAACAAAGCTCAGTCAGATGTGCAGACCCAGACAGCTCCACATCTCATGGTCACTGCAGTCAAGGCTGCCCCCAACCTTCACATCCCCAACTAGTCCTTTGTTTGCTAGTACAAGGTCCAGCAGCCGACCTCTCCTCATTGTGTCCTCCACCATCTGTGCCAAAGTGTTATCATCAATACTCTGCAGGAACCTTCTGGACTGTGTGTGCCTCACTGTGTTGTCTTGGAGCAGAGTGATTGAATTCCCTCACAATAATGAGGGCTTCTGACTGAGAAGCTGTTTGCAGCTGTCTGTAGAAGGTCTCATCTACTTCTTCCTCATGATCAGATGGCCTGTAGCAAACACAGCAGTATCACCCATGTTAGCCTGCCCCTCAATTCTTACCTATAAGCTCTTAACCCATTCTTCATCCACTCCTTGGCAGAGCTGGATACATTCTGGTTGCTTTCTCACATAAAGAGCAGATCCACCACCTTGCCTTGCTGGCCTACCTTTCCTAAAGAAAGCATGTGGCTGTCCCTGACAGCATTCCAGTAATGCAAGCTATCCCACCATGTCTCTGTAATTGCAATGAGATTATGGCAGTGACAGCAATGAGAGAAAATTTCCTGAAAATTTTTTGTATTTTCAAAATTGTTTTTCAATGTGTTCAGAATCACCCTTTATGCCCAGAGTTGGTTACTAGTGCCTAAACAACCTTTAACACTCATTTGGTACACTGGTGTTTAATTGAATGCCTGAATCTCAGTGACCTCTGTATTCTACTGTCAATAGTCAGCTTTCTCAGCGCCAATAATGAAAGAAGGAATCCTTACATTTAATGCTTTAAGGTGGTGAATAAAATCCTGATATGCTGGGATTACTGTGCTGATCTTGGTAGCCTTTAGGGGTTTTTACACATTTCTGCCAAAATTATCTTTGATTATTTGACATTTATCTAGAACTTGGCCACATAATATCCCTGTTGCTAGAGAAAGATGAAGGGGTACTGCCTCATTACTTTATCTCAGTTGTAACCTCCCCAAAATGAATATAATCTGCCATTTCCCTCCAGAATAAATCACATTGCAAAGGTTTCCATCATAGTGTAAAGAGAAACTTGTAATAGTGTGTTGTTCATCTAAGTACTCCAGGCAAGACAAGGAGTACTATTAGGTATGTCTGTACAAATATATCTTCTATTCTGGGTCATTACCTATGAATGTGGGTTGAAACAAAATCACGCCACTCTTCAGTTGCCCACAACTAGGTGGAATAAAGCATAACCACAAGGTCAGGTTCTTAACTAGTATAAACCACCAGCACTCTGTTGTCCTCCATGTTTTCCCATCATCCCCATCCTATGCACCTTTAGTCCAGAGGAAGAAATCTATAAAGTGTCTACTACCCATTGCAGAAGCCCCACATTCCTTTCTCATTGATGCCCCTTCTGTAGGATTTCTCATTCCCTCCTACCCAAAACTTCTGTTTTGACCACATACAGGCTTTCTTTCAGGATGAGATAGAATTAAAGGGAAAGAGAGAGATGCCTGCATGCATGTAATTAATAGAAACTTCCAAAAGAAGGTCTGATGGTTTGCTGTGCTCCACAACATTAATTAATTAGCATTAATAACAAAGACAAAATAAATTGGATGACAGCTTACTTAGACTAACTGATTATCCAGTGGAATGTGAATTTATTAAACATATTTAGTCTAAGACATAAGATCGAATTTTCTAACAGCAAGGTTGATTGCCTGTGGAACAATTTATCAAAGACTGCTGTAGATTCTTTATCACTTGAGGTCTTTAAAACCGGACATTCTTCTCAGGGTCATGGTCTAGCCAAGCATAAACTGCATCATGCAAAAAGCACATTCTAGTAATCTGTGTTGGATGTCTGTGGCTGTTCTGACCTGAAGGTCAGTCATGGTTCCGTCTAGATTAAGGTCTAGATGGGAGAATCAGGTAGAATGCCCCAAAATGGATTCAGTGCCAATAAAGACTTATAGCAATAGACACTCTGACCCAAAGAGTGAGTGAAATACATCTAAGTCCAAGATGTAGTTAAGATGCATGGAAAGGCTCTTTTTGAAGTCTGTAAGTTTTGGATAACAGCCTTAGAGGGTGGGTGCAGTGCAGACAGTTCGCAGTGACCAGGCATATCACTTCCAGCAAGTATTAGGTGACACTGCCCTCAGACGGTCAAGGCAGAGTAGGTAAATACTTCCTAATTCTTAAAATAAACTTAACAACTGGCTATATACATTTCAAGCAATGTACTGCAAACAAATCTCCATCACAATGAACCCCTGAGAAAATGGTCATTTCTTTGTCTACAGCTATCAATAGCCTGGAGTGAGAATATTCCAGAGAACAATGTGCACTACAGAATAGACTACCTGCTGCAAAGGGAGAACAGGAAGAAATTAAAAGGAAAAATCCTTCTCAATATAAAACCTTTGTACCATAGCTAAATTTGTCTAGAAAGTTAACATTAGGGAAATGAAATGGGTGCTGCAAAATCCTCCATTAGCTGAAAGAATATTATATTAATATCAGATATCGAATATACTTACATTTTTAAATCATCTTTTATGCTCAAGTTATGACTATGCTCTGCACAGTGTGAAACTGGAGATGCTGTAATAGGTTATACCACATCTCAACAAGAATGAGGGGCACTGGGGAAGCAATTTAAACAGACAGGGCTACAGGAGGAGATTCAGGTTCCTTCTTCAAATTAGGTATTTACAGGTTTTCTGTATTGTCATATCGTCCCAGTAACGCAGCCCTTCAGAGGTGCAGCGGCACAGGCATCTCTTCTCTGGCTGACAGCTACAGACTTGGAGTCAGGCTCCTGCAACCACCCTGAGGAAGGCTGGCAGCACTGGCTGCAGGAGAAAGAGGAGTTCTCATCACTGCAGCTCAGCCACTGGCTGCACTGTCAGGACAGCAGCACCTGAACACAGGATGAGCGATGACACTGATCCTCTTCCAGCTCCTAGCAGGCACACTTGCCAGTCCATGTGTCCCCAACCTCCGCTCTCACCAGAGGAGATGGCTGGAACCCCTTCCTCACCCTCAGTGGCTGAAATGCTGTCCTGGGCTGTGAGGTATGGGGAGATCCCAGCTCCAGGTCCCCAGGGACATCAGGACAGTGAACACCCTCCAAGGACTTTTGTGGTGTGACACCAATATCTGGACCAAACAATTTAAGTCGCCAGTGTGGTCCAAGCAGAGGCTCAGGCTGCGATTCATCTGAGCTAATCTATGCTTGTGCTTCAAGACATAATGAATCACATTCCTGGGAGTCCCACTCGCCTCCTCTGGTCATGCACGAGCTGCGAGTCAGCCACACAGACAGGATCATCTGCACTGGGGTGTCCAAGTTTGGGAAACCATAGACAGATAAGAAGTTGCCAACTCTCTCAATTAAATTTAGGACAAACTGAGTTATAAAGATAACTCACATTTTTTAAGATAGGGGGAAGAAACTCCTTCACACACCTAAAAATTCAAAGAGACTCTTCTGAAGATCTGGGGTGATTAATCTGGAGTGGGAGAGGTCAGAAACCAGCTCAGAGGGCACATTTTGCTGTAGTAAGAAACTGCCATTTTCCCTTCCTTTTTGGTAAAGTTGCTATCTTCCTGCTTGCTCAGGCTAAACCAAAAAAGATGTTTCTGTCCAATATTCTAAATTTCTACGGAAGGCTTTAATACAAACTCAAGGAGAACCAAGTTCTAAAATCCTTTTCACGTATCTTCTGAGAAAACAAGTAAATAAAATCTCATCTTGTGATTAAGCATATTAATGGTGGAAACATGGCTGGTGGCAGGAAAAACGTGCCTCTGTCAAAATGCTCTGTGTAAGATCATTCTCATAATCAAAAGAAAACTAATCCTCTTCCACTAGATAACAGGCTTAGCTAGCCAGTGATTTTACTACCTCAGACAAAAGTTCTCTGAATTCAAAGATAAAAAGCAAGAGAGATTTCAAAATGTTTGAAATGTATATAGCAGAAAGTACTTCGGTGAAAAAAAACCAAACCAACCAACTTTCTCGCTTGGGTTTTTTCTTTTTTTAGAGAAAAAAAGAAAGTAGGGGAGAAGGACACTTTTCACCTAGACTTCCTTTATTATCTGTCACACACTGTTTTGTCAATTGGGGATTGAACCAGGCCTTGCCAAAAGCCACCAGACAAGTGTTGCAAAGGCACAATGGTGCGAAAGGCGCCGTGCAGGATATAAACTGGTCATTTTCACATTTCTGCTGCAGGCGTGCCTGCCTTGGCTGTAGTGTATTAAAGTAATTCTGATTTAGGCTGCAATAACTTCCAAATTTGCCCAAAACTAGGCAGATGCCTACAAGTTTTCCTGCAGGGGCTTTTCACACCTGTTAACTGACCAAGAAATATAAAGGATAAATATAAAGCCTTCTCATTAAAAAGACAAAATTAAAGATTTTATTAATTAAAATATTAAAATTAAATTAACTCAAAATTAAAGATTTGAGTTGATTAAACTAAAGATACCACTCTGGGTAATTTCAGCTGAGTTCCTCTGCTACCTCTGAAATAAAAAGTTCAAAACTGAAAGAACCCAATGCAGATTTAAGACAGAAACATATTTTCCAATGTTTGAAAATTGTAGTCTTGGTAAATCCGTTCTTCAGCATCTCTGTGAAATTTTGATAAGAGTCTCTCTACCATAGAAGGATTATGGCAATGAAACAGTATAGAATTACAGAATCACAGAATCACTGAAGTCGAAAAAGATCTCCAAGATCATTGAATCCAACCTTTGACTGATCACCACCATGTCAACTAAGTGCCATACCCAGTCACTTCTTGAACACTTCCACCTCTCTGGGCAGCCTGTTCCAATGCTTAACCACCCTTTCAGTGAAGAACTGCTTTGAGGCAGTTGTAGAGAGCAATAAGGTCTACTCTGAGCCTCCTTTTCTCCAAGATAAACTACCCCAGCTCCCTCAGCTGTTCCTCGTAGGACTTGGGTTCCACATCCTTCATCAGCTCCATTGTCCTTCTCTGGACACACTCCAACACTTCAATGTCCTGGTTGTCATGAGGCCCATAAACAGCGCTGAGGAACACATTCAGTGCAGGTAGCTCAGGGTGCAGCTGCAGTGGGAGCTGCAGGTTGAGCTCTGGCAAGACCCCCAGGCAAGAGGCCATGAACTGCCAACTCTTTGCAGAACAAGGGCTCCGGGGACCTGGCCCTGTCAGGTGAGGGGACATTGGCAGGAGCCAATGATGCCTGGATTTCCCTGCATTTACATGGTGAGGATTTAAAAGCCCGGGGGTTCCTTTGTTCTGGGTCCCTCCTCAGAGGCAACCAGCTTGAGCTGTTATTTTGTTACAATGCCATGATTAAATTATTTTAAGGATTTGGACATCTGAGACTCTGTCAAAAGAAACCTGGGACTGAGCCGGTAAGGAAATCTGATCTGGCTGTGTGAGAGTGGGGTGTGTAGCTGAGACTGGGTTTCAGTCCCAGCTCAGGTGGTGTGAGAGTGACTGACAGTGTGGCTCGTGGATGGCTGCACAGGGAAGTTTCCTTAACAACCGGACACGGGATTCAAGGTGTGGCCTCACCACTGCCAAGCACAGTGGTGTCAATCCCTGCCCTGGTCCTGCTGGCCACACCGTTGCTGGCACAGGCCAGGATGCCATTGGCCTTCTTGGCCACCTGGGCACACCCTGGCTCATGTTCAGCTGCTGTCACCAGCACCCCCAGGTCCTTTTCCTGTGGACAGCTTTGCAGCCACTCTGCCCCAGCCTGTGGCGCTGCCTGGGGTTGTTGTGACCCAGGGGCAGGAGCCGGCACTGGGCCTTACTGAACTTTTTAATCTGTGTCCTTGGCCCATCAGTGCCCAGATCCCTCTGCAGAGCCCCCCTGACTGAAAGCGTGCTCAATTCCCTCATCTACATCACTGATAAAGATATTAAAAAGCATTTGGCCTCAATGCTGAGCCCTGGGGAACAGCACTGGTGACTGATCACCAGGTGGATGTAACTCCACTCACCACCGCTCTGTGGGCCCAGCCACCCAGGCAGTTTTTTACCCAATGAACAGTACACCTGTCTAAGCCATCACCTGACAGCTTTTCCAGATGAATGCCATGGGAGACAGTATCAAAGGTTTTACTAATGTCCAAGTAGACAACACCGACAGCCTTTCCCTGATCCACCAGGCAGGTCACCTGGTCACACATGGAGATCAGGTCGGTCAGGCAGGACCTGCCTTTCACACACCCATGCTGGATAGGCCTGATCCCCTGGTTGTCCTCTACATGCCTTGAGTGTGATGGGCTCAAGATGATGGTTTCTAGAACCTTCCCCAGCACCAAGGTCAGCTTGACAGCCTGTAGTTCCCCAGATCCTCCTTCTGATCCTTCTTGTAGATGGGCATTATATTGGCCAATCTCCAGTCCCCTGGGATGTCCCCAGTTAGCCAGGACTGATAATAAATGATGGAGAGCAGCTTGGCGAGGTCTTCCATCCACCACCTCCCTCAGTACCCTTGGATTCCATCTGCTCCCAGAGATTTGTGAGCATCTAAGTGAAATAGAAGGTCACTAACTCCTTCCTCCTGGATTTCAAGTGTACTCTTCTGCTCCCTGTCCCTGTCTACCAGCTCATGGGACTGGTTGCCTTGAGGATGCCAGGTTTTTCTGTAAAAGACTGAGGCAAAGAAGGCATGCAGTATCTCAGCCTTTTCCTCATCGTTGGTGACAATGCTCCTCCCATGTCCAATAAAGAAGGTCCCTTGTCTCTTTGTCTCTCTGCCTACCACGGCCGGCACGGGGATGAGGCCCCGGGCGGCGCAGGAGGGCAGATTTCAGACTAGACTTTAAAAGCCGGCTATGCTACCTGTGGTCCTCCTTTTGGCTAGCCGTTGGATCCCTCTAGGGCGTGCAGCACATCCACAAAGGGTTTGGTTTGGACCCTCGGGACCCCGGAAGCAAAGGAAGGCGAAAATCTGAGACGCTGGGAGACCTTAAGGTGTTTATTCGTTCGTCCCGCGCAGCCGTCTGGCTGGGGAATAGCTCGTCTCTCCCTGTCCCGGGGACTGGGGGGCGGGGCTTACAGCAACAGCCAATGGGGAGGGAGAGAACCCGGGGCTAACCTGATACCTTTGGCCCGGCGGGGGGAAGGGAGACTGATATACATTTGTATAGGGATATCATACACCGAGGGGAACTGGGGAGAACCAGTACATATTTGTATACAGATACCATACACCGGGGGGGTTCTCTCAGGCGCAGGTCTGTCCCCCCAAACCCTGGGCTGGCAGGTTTGCCAGGACACCCCAACAGTCCCTTGGACCTTCTTTAGCTGCTGAAGTACTTGTAAAAAAATTTTTTATTAAGTTTCAGAGCAGTGACCGGATTGAGTTCTAGCTGAGCTTTCACCTTTCTAATTTCTATCTACATGACCTAACAACATCCTTGTACTCTTCTGGAGTTGCCTGGCCCTACTTCCAAAGGTCAAAAATTCTTCTTATTTCCCTGAATTCATGCAAAAGCTCTCTGTTCAGCCAGGCCAGTCTTCTTCCCCACTGGCTCATCTTTCAGTACACAGGGATGGCCTGCTCCTGCACCTTTAAGATTTCCTCCTTAAAATATGTCTGGCTTTCATGGAGCCCTTTGTTACTAAGGGTTGTTCCCCAGGAGATTTGCTGAACAGGCCGCTGCTCACTCCCCGGTGTGAGTACAGCTCTCTGTACTGGCCGTACGTTGCTTTTCACCAGTTCCCCAGCTATCATTGTACTGTGACTATGAAATGTGGAGCCAGGCTGCAGATGGTGCCTGCCCAGTGACTGTGAACCAGTGACACTTACGCAACACCACTAACACTAAGGACATTATACCAGATCCATGGTATGAAGATTAGTGCAGAATCTGGCCTGTATTAACTGCTTCTTAAAAAGTGTATTATTCCCAAAATTGGAAATAATGTGTTACACTGACTCCAGCTCTAAGAGAGGCTAGGATCAGTGCCTAGGACTCCTTTCTTGCAAACTCATCCAATTCTATTCAGAAAGCTATTATCCAATGTGTTAATATTTTTTTCTTATCTTTTCTTACACTGATGAGAAATTAGAATGTTTTCTCACTCTCATATTTTTTATAAGTTAACAGCCAGCAATATGGTTTTGTATAGATAGAACACCCAATATATAGGCAGTAAATTATTTTGAAGCAAATGTTAAAATGTGGTAAGCCAGTGAAATACATCACAGTTTAGCTTGTAAATTAGTTAAAGCTCTTTTATTTAAACCTGTGACAAAACTTGCACTTTGTTGGACTGTGGTTAAAGCACGGTTCTGAAGCCCACAGGCGGATGGACATGAAGGAGGAACCTTGGACTCCAAAATCTTGAAATGCAAACTGCATCAATCCAGGGGAAGGAATTGTGTTTCCACTATATCCATGCATTTCTATAAAATATCCTTCTACCTTATGCTAGTTAGGCCTTTTTATTTTTTTGTCTTTTATTTTTCCACTCGGCTAAGATGTAACAATAACGTGGAAAGGAAAATTTCTTGCATTTTGAAAAGGGGCCAGCTGGCAATTAAAAAAACACAGACCCTGACAGAGATTTATTGAACAAGCTCTTTAAAACAAACCTGCATCAGTGAAATCTTGCCACCTAGCAGGGGGCCTGGTATTGAATTTATGATTAATGATAGGCAGGCGAACGGGTAGTTGAACACAGATGTGAGGAAAGAGTGAGGGAAAGGGAAGAAATAAAATAGCAGCTCATTCCTTGGCTTGGCTAACACCAAAGCACTGACTAGCCAAAGTGATTGAATCACAGATTGCACCTTTCTGTTGAAGCCTTAAACAAGAAGATACCTTCACAGTGGCTCCTATAAAAACCCATCTTAATATCTCAAGATTGTCTGGGAGCAGAGTCTCTAGACTCTAAAATACAGGTTGATAACTAGGTCTGCTATAGCTAATATTCATGAGCTCCCTTGGTGACTCCAAACTGACTTTTGGATGGCTGTTTCCTGCTATGGATGCAGTTTTAAAGCAATTTCCTAAATATTTCTGCTGGATACCACAGCCAACAGTGGCAGCTATAGACAGCAGCAGCTGGGGTAGATATCTACCACCACAGGATGACTCTGCACCAGATTGTGTAATCCATGTACCTCTGCCTGAGAAGCCTGACTCTGAAGTAAACTCGTAAGTTTTAATCAATAGTTTTAATTTTTCATTATGTTCACAATGAAGGCTGCTGTCAAAGTAGCTGCTCTCCCTAAGGCTGTGTTGGGACATCTGATCTTCACTGAACACAAGAAGTACAACTGACAGAGAAAGACTAAGACCTTTGAGCAGCTTCACCCAACCTCAGCTGGGTCTTTGATCAGGATTTTTGCCCTTGACAAATGTAGTGTCAAGGGCAAGGCAAGATGTTGTGGCTACTCACTTGAGGGGGCTGCCAAACAAGGGCTAAGTTTTTCATTCTTCCCTAATTAGGGAAGGTGAGCAGAGAAATCACCAAAATATGTTGCTCAACCCCTTACCTTCCTGAATCACCCAGAAAGGTCTTTTCCACAGGAAAGTATAGCCATGAGCCTGCCCTAACACTCTTGTGGCATCCAAGGGTTCCCCTACATTCAAAGCCCAAAAAGACTTAGCTCTCAGGCTATACTCAGTTGGGCTTTAAGCTAGCACCTACTGTTCTTGTAATTACCTTCTTGTAGTGCTTGCCTCTAGGGATTTTGTCAGCCTTGTCAGAAATTTGCCTCAAATTTACAGACAACTGTTACGTGCTGTGGCTCTGGAGACACATTCATGATTTCATTGCCGTGATATGTGCTTTCTCTAACCTAAGGACCTTGCAGGTCAGGGTTTTTTGTTTTGTTTTGTTTTTTTGTTTTTTTTTTTAAGGGAAGGAATGGAGGCTTTTTCTGAATACATATTCTTAATTTCTTAGTTGAGTGACTGGCTTTCCTTCAGAATTGCAGGCACCACTGAAGCCCTAGTACATGGGCAAATGGACCAGTACTTCAGCAGATATTTGCCTAAAATGGGACTATTAGTGTTTGCAGTTTTCAAAGGGAACTTCCGTATTTCAAAGTGACAAGGTTCAAGCACTACAAATGCTTGTAGTCTGATCATTGCCTCCAAGCAGAACACCACTAACTCTCACTGTTTTGCAACACTTGGCAGCACACTGATGGGCAGTATAATGTGTACGAAAATGAGGAAACAAAATATATGGAAGGCTTCAATGGTGGTGCAAAGGGCTGGGTAATACCTTGTATAGCACATCACTTCACAGAAATTTCTGATTTTCAGAACATTGCTTCTAATATTAATGCAGTCATAATGTTTAATATCTCCATAATGGAACTCCAATATTAAGAATAAAGAAAATCTATGGCTTCTACCTAGGAAAGTATACCTCACTGCTTTTGACATGCTGACTCTGACTGTTTTGGGAGCTACACCCACTTGTCCCTAGGACAGGGCCTGCAGGCTCCAGTATGGCAAGTACCTGCTTATCTATCATAAGCAGGAGTCCTCTCCACACAAATTCACACTTAGGAAGGATGTCACAGACAACAAAAATACTCTTGAGGGGCAGTACATATTATTTTAAAATTTTGCCTCTATCCCTTCCTCTTTTTGTATTTAGCAGCTGTGAGGTTGTGATGTCTGCAGAAAGGAGACTATTTTTTTTCATGAGAGGCAGACTTCTTGGTACTTCCATTCTGTTTATTTAGGGCCATCTCTGCTTGTGATGTCTCTTTATGCAGTTCCTTATCTGGCCAGTATTTACTGATGCTGCTCTGTTGTGCTAAGGTTGGTGCTGTACATCTTTCAAATAAAATAAGAATTTGATAGGGGAACGCTTAGAAGAGATTCAAATGACACACTTATTCTGATTATACTATTTCCACCATTGTAAATGACCTCTCTGGAAAACTAAGCACCATTATTCACTCTACAGAGGACACCATTTCCCCAGCCACTCCTTAGACAGTACAGACCATTACAAAGGTTTTGTGAGCCTGATGGGACAAGGCAGTGCAAAACCAAAAAGTAGAAATAACTCTTCATGAGGATTCCTATGGATGTGTCTCCCCTCTCCTCATGAATGCATCAGGAGGCAGGAAGGAAACGCATGGACGGATATTTCAGCTCCACCAGTAAACAGTTGATGGTGTGAAATAAAAGGTTTTTGTCCAAGATCCAGTGGTCCCGTGTGCTTACCTCAGACCTGTTGCTGTGTATTAGCAGTTAGTGTGTATCAGCCAGGGATGACTCCTGTTCAGAAGATGCCTAGCAGAGCTATGGAGCTACTGCCAGATTCTTAGAGAAGATCACAATATTAGTATTATGAGCAGGCTAGCAGGACAGCATCTTTGAGATTTCTCCCTTGGTTTTCCTCTCTCTGAACTTGGGAACTGCTTTCGTATGAATAAAATGATCCTGTTGAAAAGACATAACACAGCTTTGGTCTGCCTTGTGGTGCAGTCAACAGATGCTGAGGAAATGAAGCAACAAGTCCAGGATATGGTAGAGGTGTATCTAGACTACTCCTAGTTGTTCCTCTCTGCTGGGGACACCCTTGAGTATGTGGTAAATGTACTGGAGGAGCAAAGATTACTGTAGTCCCACTGCCAGCACTGCCTAACACAGCAGGCAGTTTCGGCCCTGGAACACTGTCACACTGCTGGGCAGACCCACCCCAAAAACTGCAGAGAAGACATCTGCATCCTTCCCTGCCATCCTTCTGCCTGCCAGCTCTTGTGCTAAAGAAACCTTTATGTGCTTGCTGAAGTTTTTAATCCAACTTCCTGAGCTGGTGTAGTGGGTTGACCCTGAATTGACAGGCAACCTTTTAAACCAATAACGCTTCTCTAAATTTCCATATTTAAACCGCGCGGGAAGGCGGGGTTGAACCTTCCTTTCCAGCTCGCCTGCCAGAAGGTGGGGGGTGGCCCCAGCCTCCAGGCCCCGCCAGGCCGGGCTGGGCCGGGGTCTCTGCCCCCCCTCCCCTTCTCCCAGCGCCGCAGTACGGACCCTGGGTTGTAAAGGGGGAGCTATCCCTGAGCCGCAGATGTAGCTAAAAACGTCTGAGTGGCTTTTGAGACCAGCAAGACCTTCTCTTCACTACGCCATTGCACTACGGTGAGTCAGCGGGAGCCAGAAGAAGCCCCTGCCTACAGCCAGTGCATTTTTTTGCTCCGAACTGAAGCAGGTGCCGTGCGGCCAGCAGCGCAGAAGGAGAGAGCAGAGGTCCCTCTCCACCGTGAAGCCAAGCAGTATCATGGCAAGTTCGGAGCCCGAAGAAAAAGTGAGTTCTGTGAGTCATGTCACGTGGGACGGAGCTAAGATGGCTTTGGAAGAGAAGAAAAGGCGGTGCCGCGTTATCACGCGCGCAGTTTAAAATATCTCTATCATGCCGTGGTAAAGAACTGTAATATCGAGCTGTGCATTTCTTTAAACCATTTAAAGTACATGGGGGGATGGACATTCATGTGTAGCCCGTGAAGGCTGTAAAGTGCCCATGCCGGGCTGCTTAAAAGCAAAGAGAGAAAAAGCTTTTAAGAGACTGAAGGCAAAGACAAAACCTTCGTGTTTAAAGCAACATAATTCATCCTTAATAACCCCATGTGATGATCTATGGCTTCCAGTGTAAAAAACTGTGAGATTCATAGAAGAAATGTACTATACCACAGCAAGTTTGTTTTCCTTCTGTCTTTTAAATCTGTTAATAAACTCAGTAATAGTCTGTAAGTTGTGCCTGCTTCTGCATTCTCCTAATTTTTATCTCACCAAAAGTAAGTATGTATTAAAATCTACAGTTAAACCACTACACTTATTTGGTGTTTCTGCCTGGTTACCGAACTCAACCCGCTACAGCTGGTTTGAAAGCTCACATGTGACTGAAGCAGTTTCTATTTTTGCCATTGCCTGTAAAACCCTTTTGTATAACTTGAGCCTGACCAGGGACACCTTCTTGTAAGCAAAATACAGGGATCCCTAGAGGCTCATCCTGCTCATACCATAACCAATACAAAGAGTTCTTCCTTCCACTTTTTGAAGTTCTAAAATACAGAGAACTGTTTTTCCTGTTCATAAGGCTCATGAAAAATCTACACCACCTGGAGTAAAATTCTCCTTTATCTGGTGGACTGAAGAAACAATGTCATGAGATGCAATAAATATTCAGATAACAAAATATTCTAGGGAATGCCTTAGGTAGTTTTTCTGGTTTTGTTTTTGTTTTTTTTTTTTTTCAGTATGCTTTAAATAATTTAAGAGAACAATCACTTTGACACAAAATACCTCAGTTTTTGGGTAGTATCAGTATTTATCATATTCAGCTTATATTCACCTTCACGTGAAACAGAGAAGCCCAGGCAGCTACAGAAGTGAAAGTGCTTAGGATCAGAGGCATTTCAGGCAAGTGGACATCAAGCATCTAAGTATCTTTGGTCTGAGCCTCAAAATGTCAATATCAATTTTTGGAATAAAAAAATCCCAACCATCCTGCTGGAGCAGGTAAAGGGAGAACTCACAGGCTTATGCTGGGGGTAATGACAGGCACTTGTGCACCTGCACAGAGCTCAGCCATGCCCCACGCAGCCCCAGAGGTGCAGCAGGCTGCATGCAAGAGGAAACCTCTGCAAACCACCAACTCCTCAGACACAAAAGCCAACCCGGGGCTTTCTTATGCCAAGGTCACTATTGTGCCTATTGTCATCAAATGATGGGAGGTGTGGATCTGTGCAGGAAAGGATCTATGCAGACTTTAAGCCAATTAATTTTAGAATTGATTCTCT
Source organism: Struthidea cinerea (assembly GCA_013397865.1). Classification (NCBI taxonomy): domain Eukaryota; kingdom Metazoa; phylum Chordata; class Aves; order Passeriformes; family Corcoracidae; genus Struthidea; species Struthidea cinerea. The sequence continues at coordinate 72,041 of VZTI01005759.1, read as the reverse complement.
CTTTTGCCGGCATCCTCTACCACCAGCAGGGCTCTTTGCTGCAATTCAGTGCAATGCACACACCTTTGAAAAATGATGCTTTCAAGCTTGCCCTGTGGTGCAGTAAATTGGAAAGTGCTCTTAATAATAATAAGGATCAACATTGACTTTAATGGTCTTCAAACCCTTCATGTAATTTCATTAGCTACCCAACACAGATGCAAGCAGGGATGATGTCATACTTTTTACTTTGCTCTGAAACCTGAGTCAGGCGCCAGAGATAGAAAGCAGTTTTATTGTTGTAATCAGATTAAAGTTTCTGTCAGTTGGTGACAGATAGGTGATTGCCAGAAATCCAGGAGGTTCTTGTGAAGATACAGCTCAGATTGGGGCGAGGGTCTTATGGGTTGCATGCAGCACAGAGTTGTGGGTGCTGTTGGATGGCTGTGAGCTCTATGAATCAGCATGGGCAATTTGTCGTTCAATAACATTTCTGCCGATGCAAGCACCAGAAGTCGGTGCAGTTTCACAGCATGGAGAAACCTCTGTTTTCACACCAGTAGTGACTACCAGAACTCCCACTTTCATTGCAAAGCCCATTGGCATAAATACCTCACGCAGGTAGCACACCACTTCACATGTGTGCAGAGTGCAAGTTTCTGTGTGTGCAAGTTCTCTCCAGAGCTAAACTCCTGCTGTCTTCCTCTGCCTGACATGGTGAGCACCACAGACAGTCTGCATTTGTGAGCACCTTACCACAGACTGGCATCTTTCCCAAGAACAGGAAGCAATAGTGGTAACCTTGTGGTATTTGTGGACACAGAGCAACATCATGACCTCTATCCCACCTTCCAAAACTCAGATGCAATGGATAAAGAAAAAAAAAATGCAGAACAGAAACAAAGAGAAATCAGGAAGCTAGATAAGTCCATGACCATTGACTACTTTACAAGACTTTTTCAATAAGCTGATAAGATGCAATTACCTCATCATCTGAATATTGCAGCAGCTAAATCAATGCTACTTGAGGAGTCTGACAATCAGTTAGGCACTCTCTCGATATTTGTGACAGTCAAGGCAATTCTGTATAAAACATTGAAAGCATTAAAGCACCAGAATACCAGTCCTCTAATGGGTATTGAGAAAATTAACTTATTCCAACTATGGAGTTATGATAAATTCAGACCTCTGAATCTTCATTTTCAGCTGGATAAAGGTTTTTTTCCTGGGTGAGGGTTCTTCAGCAATGTCATTGGTGTTGCATAAGAGGCATTCACACAAGACCCAGCACATACCTGCCTAACAAGAAGTTAGAATACAGAACAACCCTCTGGATGGACTTGTCGTATGTTAACATCATAACGTCGTTATCCAGAGTGTAATGCTAGACAATCTGGTTTTAGTTTTATATCAATGTATCTGATTAGTGAATACACCTGCAAACATGTAACAAATAAAAATCAAGGTCACAAATACCCAAATCATCAAAATTATCTAAGTAATGTATTTTGATTGTTAGAAGAGGCAGGCATCTGGCTGCCTTTCAGCATCTCTGAATGTCCTCTGATTTATGTACACTACAGATGTCAAGCAGGGGAATAGATTGTCGTGAAAGGTTGTGGAATCTCTATCATTCAAGATTTCCTCAGAGCAAATTAGACAAACATCTGCCAGGAATAACCTGTGCATACTTCCTGTGTTCCAGCAAGAAATGGACCGCACAACCTCTTGAGGCCATCCAGCTCTACAACTCTAAAAAAGACCCTGATATTAATTTCATGGTTTTCTGATTGTATGGGAAGTCTGTCTGGGCTTTCATCAGATATTTAAATAGTAAACCAGCATTAATTTAGTCATAACAATCATACCGAGAATAATATAGATCAATTTTATTTCTAGCGTGATGTGACTTCCCTGGAATTATATAAGGAACTAATTTAGTTCAGCATTTGGATAATTAATAATCTATCAATGTGTTACATTAATGTGCATATTGAGTTATTCTGCCATCATTTAAAACAGTTACATCACTAATGAGACTATTAAATATAGAGATCATCAAGTCACATTGGATTCATGTTTTCATAATTTCTATCTGAGGCTAGTTTTTAGCTCAGCCAGTTAATAAATGCCAGGGTAGTGCTGGCACAGGAAACATGCATCTCTTAATTTTCATTAAGATGTCATGGAGAATGCTAGTAAAGACAGATGTGACTGTTTTGTATCAGAGGATCCTGCTAGACAGAAGTAAAGACAGATGTGACTGTTTTGTATCAGAGGATCCTGCTAGACAGAAGTAAAGACAGATGTGACTGTTTTGTATCAGAGGATCCTGCTAGACAGAGAAAACTTAAAGGTGTATTCTCATTTAGAACAGGATACACAGATGCTTTTTGCTTATTATTTCTGGAATTATTTGAACTGTACCAAATTCAGAAGCTAATTAGGATCTAGCTCTGGAAAACTCATCAGCTCCTGCTGAACCTCAAATACCCAAGTAGCTTCACTGAATAGAACAGCTAAATTTAAGCTTCTGAGCTTTTGCAGGATAGATTACCATGGCTTCTCAAGTGTGATTACAACCACAAATCTTATCCCAGTTACCTGACAAATTAACAGAACTATACCACCTTTTCAAGTTTAATTGGGTAGTGAGTGAGTCTGAGGTCAGACAGAAGAGTCCCCACTGGAAGCTCCATTTCAGATTAGTCGAACAACAGATCAAAACATTAAAATGTTTCTTAACATTCTACTTCTTAAAACTCAAATTTTAAGACTGACAATGTGAGCTGCAATGCAGAAAAAAAAAATATTGCAAAAGCCTCAGTAAAGTGGAACTTCCAGGGCAAGTTTTAGAAATTATATAATTTGGGGATGTTTTTGCCATTATGTCTCTAGCAAAAATGAAGTACACTTTGAAAGATGAAAATGTCACTTCAGTGCATTGTATTGTGCGCCAGATTGGCCATGTAGATTCAGATTATAACTGTCTGGGCACCAGTCCCATTCTTCATTGACACTCATAAAGGATAAATATTAGCAGATCAAGAACACAGCAGCAGTCAAGATGAAGAACATTCCGATCCCTGCTGCACAGGGTGATTCTTTAAATGTTCAAAATATATCCCAGCAGTGATATCAGCCAGGCAAAATTGTGTATTTCCTTGAGTCCACAGAGAAAGAAAAAATTTCAACAGCAGTTGAAAACACATCCCAGAGTAACAGGACTGTAGCAGTGGCTACAGGTGTATAGTCATTGGTAGTCATGCCTAAGTTCAGACTCAGACTCCACCAAGTGGTTTGCACTAGTTGTAGTCATATTTTAGGCCTGGACTTGTCTCTGGCTCATGCCTTCTCCTTCCACACTGTCCTTGGTTCTTTGCCTTCCCACTACTTTACTCTGTACTAAAGGCCACCCATCCAGCACACCTGCTCCCAAGCTTCCTTGCCCTGCAGAATATTGTGTATTCTCCTGTAGAACGAGAAATGCTAGGGAAGAGGTTGAACTGATCTATGTCTGTTCTAGAGAACAGAAGTTCCAATATCAGTGAATGTGTATTAATGCATGGGGAAAAAAAAATAATAAATAGAATTTTTACTTCCATTCCTGTTTTTCCATTCTCATTCCCTTTCCATGACCTCCACTGGTAATGAATCAGCATGAGCTCTTAGTGCCTCACACCAGACACATAGGTAGAGACTCTGGAAAGAATCACATTTTCTCCTTCTCCTTGCCCTGTCATAACTTCTTGAGCAAGGCACAAGTCTTTTGTTTCCCCCAAGACCCAACCCCAGAGACATTTCTCACTAATATGAAGCAGAAGCTGAAAAGTCACACAAAAACCATGCAAATTCCTTACTATTTTTTTCTCTGTGTTGCACCATAGGTCTACATGGAGCTTCTCACACCAGTAAAAACAAGAGGTGAACACACTTCTTCTAATATTTCCCACACAGATTCACAGATGGAGGAGAAGCCGTACCCAGGGGAGGTGACACAGGAAACATGCACCCTCACAGTCCTGCTCCCAAAAGCAGAACAAGGTGTGGGGTAAGGAGCCCTCATTTGGTGCTCCTGACATAGGAAGAACCCTATGTAACCCAGATCAGAAGTGATTTGCCTTCACCGGTAGCACTGCAGGAACAGGACTTAGGCGTGGAATGCATATTTCTGTTGTTGCACATGTTTAAAAGCATTTTCAGTAAGGCATTGGGATCAGCCCTCTTGCAGGCCAGGAGAGAATCACGTGCTCATACCCCAAGGATTTCCCACTCTGCACTGGTCTCTATTACAGCTTCCTCAGCAACTAGAAACTAAACATCTTTCAGGGAACGCTCTATGGGCTAAGTTCTTCTGTTTAGCATTACATGCTGAAATAAATGAGGCCGTACATGAAATCCCACTCTTTTCAAATGTCATTGACATTATAATTCTATAGGTCCTGACTTGGCATGGTTTTAAATCTTGTTCTTAACAGTGTAATAACACAAAAGCAGGGACAGAAAGGAGAGGGAAGAGATAAATTTATATGCAACAGATCATTCTTGTCTTTTGCTTTTGAAAGACTTCTCTGTAAAATACACTTCAGGTTTTCATGGGTACCTTTTTAATAATTTTTAGGCCTAATTTAAGTGTGCAGAAAGCAACCGTGTTACTAGTTACACTGTTTACACATCAATTGGCTCATTAACCTCAAAAATGGTAAAATAAAAGGAGCTAGGTGCATACACTTTCCCCCATTCTTGCTCCTGCGGAAAATCACTCTTGTTGACATTTGGGAGAGCTTTAAGAAAAAAAAAGATATATGATGAAAGAAAAATATCAGTAAGTAAAGCCAAGTGAGAAAACATGAGAAAGAGCAAGGACTGTGTTAGGGATGGCAAACTGAGTCCCCAGCTGTGCTACTGGGGACAATGAGGGCACTCCAAACACCAGGCTCTGTTATTCCAAAGCAGGTGCAGATAAGCCTTAGAAAATCCTTCCAGGGAAAGTCCTCACACGGTTGAAATCACAGCAATTTGTTATCTCTAATGGTGCCTGGATCTCACTTTCAAACCTCAGGATATTTATTAGAGCCTGTAAGAGCTCAAGATCCCTTTTCTTGTGCTTTTCTTGAAGACAATAGATAGTCAAGCTGAAAAGTTAAGGCAGAAGTGTGAAGTCACTCTTCATTCTTAGTGGCTTTAAGAATAAGGTACTAGGGATACATCCAGAAATACTTTTTATGCCAGGATCTTCCCCACATATAACACAAATATTGTTATGAAATCTGTCAGCAGGTCTGTGATCCCACTGCTCATGGAGTTATTCCTGGTCTCATCAGTAGGGTAGAAGCAATTGGCTCATACTGTTATTGTAAGCAATTTCAGCTATGGAACAAAGAAGCATTTAAAAATTAGGTATTTAAAGAAAGAATCATTGTAATAAGGTCATTTGCGTATTGATGATGCTGAAACTTCATCCTGGTGCTTGTAAGAGCACATGAGGTGGCCTGACTGCTTTCAGCACACTGTAACAGTGGTGATTTCTTCTGGCTGTGGGCAGAAAAAACCGTCACATCTCACACCACATGAAAGAAAAGATAAAGCAAGAATGAAAAAAGCGTATATTTTAATTCCTGGGCAAACTGGAACTCAGAGTGCCAATAGCTGACCCTCAGTAGTAACTGTAAGGTCCAACAGGGCCTAGGTGATACCTAGACCATGAACAGGCATTTTGGACAGGATTAGCAACCGTGTGTTCAGATAAGTTAATGGGTAAGAGGACAGTTGCAGGCTTGCATAGGCTGCTGGTTGGGCAGCAGTACAAAGAGACACACTTAGCATGATTACAGCAGCCCAGACAGGTTCATAGTCCTTCTCATCCATGCAAGGAAAAGACAGGCTCTGTGCCAAAGGGGCTTTCCTTTCCTGACATTTCACAGCACGTGCCACCAAACAGCTCAGGGTCAAGAGTGGGAAGTTTATTAGCAGCAGCTGGAAGAGTTTAGACAGCTGTTGCTTTCCACCGTCTTTCTGAAAGCCTTGAGAACCCACACTCGTAGAGAATGTTATCTCCAAAGCACTGATCAAGAATGCATCCACAGAGAATTCAACTTCAAATACATAAAAAGTGCCAGCAAAGAGGAAATAAACCAGCTGTCCCAGTGCCCATGGTGGAACAGACCAGACTGAGTGGGCCTACTGCAGCAGGCTAGCTAGATACAAGCTGGACATGGTGAGAAGCTCCCCAGGAGCGAGCACACTGAAGCCCTGGAACAACTCACCTGCAAGGCTGCCTGCAAAGCCTTGTGTGGAGGGATGGTAACAAAAATAACCCATCTAGTTACAATGGCAGGACATGGACATGGAGTGCTCTTCAGAGTCTTCCAGACTTTCAAGTTTTCATGTTTCACAGGCAGTAAATCCCTACAGATACTAGAATTGTGCTATGTTGATAGTTACACACATCTTTAAGTCAAATCAGAAACAAAAATTTCACTTCAGAGAAGTTTCCTAGAATGTGCACGCTTGACTTCCACATACCTTGAAAGGCTGCATACTTGGAAGGATTGTGCTCTATTTGTACCTGCTCACAAAGTGCTGAAATAATCCTTTTCTCTGTGGAGATACCAGGTCTCTCCTATCTGCTCTTCTTTGCCTGCAAAGGCTTCAGCTAGTTTGCATTCCCAGAGCGAGTAACTTCAAAACTTTGGCAGGTATTGAAGATAACTGGCATATGTTTTGCCTGCACTCTGTACTCCTCTACAATTTAGCAGAGACACCCCAAAACCCTACTAGCATCTCTTTTTGGTGAGAGATTTTCATCTTTTGAAGAAGAGTCATTGTCAAAGTAGATCAAGTTGAAAGTCTTTGGAAAGTACACAGCAATTTTTTGACTTTATAAGTAACTAATGACAAGTAGAGAGTCTGAAGGAAATACTGTGCCCTAACATAAGCAGGAGAAAATGAGAAGTTTAAAGCAAGAAGAACTTCCAGGCAAAGACCAGAAACATTGCTAATAGGAATTCCCGAAAGGATCAGAACCAGCATATGGCGCAGCAGCCTTGCTGGGTTTATCACACGCATTTAAGTTTCCTTGAAAACTTGAAATGATTCTTGACCAGATTTTTTTTTTTAAGTCTTTTAAATTGAGGCAGTTTTTCCCAGTGCTAATGAAAAACCCCTTCATGATTAATTCAATAACCTGATATTTGAAGAGCACTGCTGTTGTGGTATTATACAGCTATCACAGAAAATTACCACTTCAGGACAGATGGTGCAGTGGTGTTGATGAGTAACAATTAAGCCCAACCATTAAGGGCTCTTCTGATCAGTGAAGTCGTCCACTGAAGACATGTATATGAAAAGTCAGTATGACTTTTCTGCTAGAAAGATCTTCATAGAGTTTCTAGAAGACCCTTTTTATCTTTGGAAGACTTAATTAAAGGGGCTGTATTTGAATTATGACTTTTGATTATCTTTCCAAAGTGTTAAACGGTTTTAGAAAAAGTTTCCTCTCTTAACCTAGAGTGAAAAAGTACTTTTAATCATCGAAGGCTGTTCTATTATATCTCAGTGTTAAGTTTCTAACTTTGAATAACTAGATGAACCAGGTCTTTAAAACTTTGTATTCTAGGAACTCCAAAAAGTCAAAAGGAAAAGTGTCCCAACTCCATCCTCAAAAGTACAAATATTTTAGGTAAACTTTGGAGAAAAGGCGATTAGCATGGATGGTTTCATGAACAAGGTTGTTTGGTATTTTCTCAGTAGAAGAGAGGGATGATTGAAATGTCACATGAAACAAGTAACAGTGATTTGATATACATTTAAATATGCTAAGATCCATCAGATTCCAAGAGTGATTGGGTGACAAGCCTCCTTACCTCCTCACCTTCCTCCTTACCAAGAGGAAGCTAGCTGGTGGTAAGTTTGACCTTATCCTGGTTGAAACAGTTGCCTGCATGATGCAACTCTTCATTTACCTTCTGTAACACATTTCTCAGGTTCTACCCTAAACCTGATATAGAGGATCAACAGACCATCCCATTTTCAGTCTGTAGTCTGCAACAAGCCAGATAATTGGGAGTACAGCCAAGGCAGTGATCTCAGCATTTATATCCAGAATTTTCTGGATATAACAGAGAGAGAAAAATCACTGAATTTCGTTCTGGTACTAGTCTTGAATTCCATGTTGTAAGCTGAGCACGAAGGCCTTTGGAGACAGAGTCTTCAAACAAGACACAGCCAGGGGTCCCCCTGCAAGCCAAAAGCTGCAGTGTAGCAGCAACATGTTAAACAGACATGCTTAAATAAATCTGCATCGGAGACATGACCTGCTCACACTGTGTCAAATGAGGAAAAGCAGAGAGCACTGCTTGTAGCTGCTTGCACTGGGCTTGGAGGGAAGTGCAGAGCCTGGCGGTCTTGAGCAGAGATGAGGGTGGTAAGACCAGGTTCAATTGCAGGCTCTCTGCAACCAGTCCCCTTGATGAATGAGGAAAATTTAAACTCTGGGATTCCTCTGTGCCATGACACAAAACACTGCTGGATGAAGACATGTAAGTACAAAGCCGGATGAAATATCCATTCAGATATTTACGGAGATAGAGCAGAATCGCAATTGCTTCATAGATAATAGTAACTATTCATCCTAATTTTCTGCTGAAAGCCTATAGTCTACAACAGGGTCATGCTAACCCATTGCCCTCTTCTCCCCAAATAAAAGAACGTGGGATACCAAGAGAATAGAAAGCACATGTTAAATATCTGACTTGTGCCTAGCTATTATCCTCCTTCTTCCTACATAATAACCTCCTCTTCTCTATTTATATTCACATCTATATTTAATGCTTACTGAAGACTATGGACTTGTGTTTGATGTTCATCTGAAGACATGATTCATCACAATCCTCATTTTTAGTAATGGAAAAAGGCTGTGCTAGAAAAAAAACAGATGAACACTTTTCATCTTGGTAGCCATGTAACCTTTATGTGAACTTGAAAAGTCATACAAAAAATGGCAGTCTCAGCCTATTGCAGTTGATTCACAAAGTTTTCTGAATGCTGCATGATCCTCCCTAGCAGTATCTGATCTCTCCCTCTTTAAAGAACGCTCGTTAGAAAGAGACAGCAAATCACTCATTCCTTGACCTACCATGTCTGTTGTTTTTAACATGAGATGTAAAAACATTCTATGCATTATAAGAAGTTTTTGAAAAAACAGATGTTATCATGTCTATGTCTGTAGTCCCGAGAACGAAAAACAAGGACAACAGGTCAATTATTAACTTGTTTTTCATGCTCCACCCTGCAGCCAGAGCCACCAGTGCTGACTCCCAAGCAAGTGGTCAGAGGAGAGCATGGCACTCCCTTCCCTGCTATCAACACCAACCCTCTAAGAGCAACCTACTGCAGGGTCACTGAATGCAAACAACTGAAGAGCCTCTGATATCAACTCACCACAAAAACAGTCTACTGCTCTTCCTTACTGGAATAAAAGGAGCACCAAACTATTTTGTGTCATGGAACGTATATGCTCAGAGTCTCCTATACATCCTCACATGGAGAATGTCAATGTAGGTGGGGTAAAAATATTCCTACACCCAGAACTAGTTGCTATCTATTACTTATCATGATTTTATAAATCTCTTTGCACAAAAATAGGTTTACCCCCTCTTTTCCAAACTAGCAAGTTTCCCTTAAAATAACTAACATCAGCCTGTTAAAGACCAGACACAGCTGGGTTAGATGACACTATAATTTAAGGATATAATTTAATGTGAACTTCTAATTCCAATGTGAAAGATTGAAATTCCATTGGAATATGTGAATTCATTAAATGGAAGATATTTTCATTCATCAGAATATGTTCTTTACAGAAATAAGAAAGTGACCTCCAAATTTACAGTTGCTGTTAGGGATATTGCAGTTTTGTCTGAATTAAAAACCCTTAATTTCTGGAAAAGGAAAAGGATGCACCTTCACCTCTCTCATCCTACCTTCCCCAAAGGAGCATCAGTCAAAGGAGAAAGCGAGGAACCAAAATACCTGGCTGAAACTGCATCTGCATGGTGGTGAAGCCAAATCAGAAGGTGTGGTCTGGATGCCTGAAGCACTAGCCCTGAAAGGGGCAGGTGGCTGAGACAGGTTCATCTGATAACCTCAAACCACACTCCAGCACCTTTTGTTTGCTCAAAATAGCTCCTCAGGTCCAAAACATCCTGGAGCTTCTGTCATGCCAAGGAACTGACATCAAATTTTCAAATGCAGCTCCTCCTGGGAGAGGAACAGAGCAGAACCTCAGCCCCAAGTGCCTGATGCAGTGATGGGCAGGGCAGGAAGCAGGAATTACATACAGGCACATCGTCCTGCCACAGGGAAGGTTTATACATAACCCCTTCAGCTGCATCCGGCCATCTGGTTGGGATGGGTACAACTGGATTGTGGGACCAACCCGAGTTAAACTGGATTGTCCTCCTGGGTTGGGTTTTGGGTAACTGGATTTGTGACACCTTGCGGGCCAAGGGAGCCAGACCAAGAAGAGCAGGAGGTCAGTACTGCTGTCTCCGGCTCTGCTGCCAGAAGAAAGCTTTGTCTAAGTCTAGCCCCAGTGACGTTCATGAACTGAGATGTCTGGGACCAGGCGCCTCACGCAATATTTTAATCTTCTCTGTCACTTCACACAGATGCTTATGCAACATGGCAGGCATGGTGTCCCGCTTGCACGCATATGCTGTACCTCTGGACTTCTCTACAAAGAGCATGCCATTTCCAACATACTCTCTCCTCATTCCAGCAGACGTATCTCTTCCCTTTCTCTTGCTACTACTGCCTGCATGCCTGACTTGAGGACCCAGTACCCAAACACAGCAGAAAGGCTCAGGTGACACAGCACGACACTGCAATGGCTGTGCTAGAAATCAAGGAGGTCACAGGCTCTTCCTTCCATCAACATGGGTATAACAGCACCACATCAGGGAAAATCTGATCCATGCAACCTAGATTCCCACAGATGCATGAAGAGACTAAAACCAGAAGGGCAGATCAGGTGCTGCTCTGTTTTTCTGCTATCGCCAGTGTTCCCCACATCCCTATTTCAAAGCAATGATTGAAACACATTTCCCTTCTTGCTATTCCTCCATTATAATTGTTTGTAAATGCCATTTTTTCTCTAATTACCCCTTCCTACATATGCATGAGAATGATAGGATGAAGAACAATACAACATTGCAATTGAATCACAAAAGCATTGCAAAAGCATTGTCCTATTAACTTCATAGAAGTGATATGTTTTAAAATGCAAAGTAAAGAAAAAGGGAGAGTAATTTGTTTATAAATATGTTAGTTAGGTGGAGCAAATGCCATATTGCCTGATTGCAACTGATTGCAAAGCATGCCTTCTAGCATGGATTTCATGGAGCAAAATGTAGTTAATAAAACTACCTTTATGATTTTTATTACAGCCTTTTAGCATAAATAGCTAATAACCAATTTACATTAATGGTATTGGGACAAATGTAAATTAGTGTCTTTTTGTTTGTATTGCTGAAGTGCAATTCTATTGCTAGACGATTGTATTTGGCTGTTCCATTAACTGGAGAGATCTAAGAAACAGATACAGTCCCAGGGCCTGCTCAAAGAATATTAATTGAGAAGAGAAATTGTACTGCATACCTCCTTACCAGCTGGGGCCTCACAAAGAGCACCTCTGCTTTTTGCACCCAAGCCTGTTCCTCCATCACACATGTTGGCATAGAGACAACACCTCAAGCAGGCTGGTGCTGCTTCAAATCAGGTTTAGAAACCAGGTTTCCAGCCTCACACAGTACCTCCATATTTCATCTGAGTTCCTGTTCTAAGTCACAAGCACCAAGGTCTTAGGAAACTGGTTGCTACCCACCCTAACAAAGAGACCTCAGTAGTCGGGTCATTCACTTAGAAGGGGGAACTAGTTCCTGCAGAGGCATGGCAGCTTCACTGGGGATGACACCAGGCAACACTCAAAAAAGGGGCTGTCCCCTCCCTACGCTCTCCTGGTCCAGATCCCTTCTGCTAGCAAACACTCTCCCGCTACTGACTGCTTAGGACACCTTCCTCCTCTCCATGGTGAAATGGTTGTCCTGCAGCCAAGAGACACACCTCATGTTTTCTTCAGTGTAGTACCTGAACAGGATTTACACCACCACTTCCCCCCTTTTCCCAGGTGATGGCTTTCCTGCTTGACACCTCAAAAAAGGGACAGTTGTAACATAAAAACTTTTATTGGTGCAAATGGCGGGTGGGGAAAGGGACCTTTACAGCCTACTAAATCAATGCTTCTGCAAGCCAAAGATCAAATGTAAACACTGGCAAATTACTGGCAAGGCATGTGAAAGCCACGCAATCCTACCTACTGTAGAAACAGAGGTTTTCCATTTTAGGCCTCATCCATCTGAGACCTTTCATATTCACAGGGTCTTTCTTTAGTCATGCTATATAAGCAGCTACTGTATATACTGAAAGCCAGTTTTCCCACATACTTAAGAGCGTGGCTGGAAGAACAATAAATCATTAATCTATTTCCAATTTCATTACCCTTTACGTGATACTGATACAAAAGCATCCTTTCATCTGCTTGTTTCTTAGATGAAGACTAGAAAAAAGGCTTCTTCTCTTCATACAAACTGGCAGTAGGCTCTTCTCTTTTCATCAGTACAAAAGGTGAAAGACATTTTCTACTGCGCAAGGGCTCTGGACAAGAGATGCATGCAGCGGTTGTGTGTCATTTTGCTTCCAGCATGCAATACAGTGGGCTAAATTTTGCTGCTGTTAACACCAGTCTAATATCTCCAGAAAATCCCCAATGAACAGAGAAAATGTTTTTTTACTTTTGAACATGAACAGCCATTTTAAAGAATCATTGTATAAATATACATATATAATGTCAACTACAACTCCCTCTTGCCCTCAGCATGAGCAATGCCATTCTAGCAGATCAACAGAATTACAGTAGACCTCAGATTCGTACTTGTGCTGTGCTACTATATACCAAGAATAATTTCATCAAAGTTCATCAAATTCTGTTGATGCATCTCCAGTATAAATGAGATCAGAAACAAGGCTTTGTGACCTCTGGTTCCTCTTGTCCACTACATGCACAGAACATAATGAACTAAGCAAACATAGTAGACAAGATAATGCTATCCTTGTAGCATATTAAATACTAATGCAATTAATGACATCAACATTATGAGTGTTACGAATGGCCAAGACTCATGAGAAGAGAAGAATCACTTCACTGGAGACCTGGCACTAGAAGACAGAACCCATGATATGAGGTCAGGGCTCAAGCTTGTTCTGATTTGGTAATTACTTAGGTACCATCTGATTTAAATTAGGTGGACTAAGGGAAACTCCTCATGGTTTCACTTCCATTCCTAAGCAACAAGATCAATGCTCCAGCTGGCTCATGTGCCTCTCTTGCATATTATGAGCCATAAAAATACCAAATTGAGCTAATTATGATTCACGTTAAACTTATACCATCCAATCCAAATCCCATTATCTGAATATAAAGATTCCCAAGAGGTTCCACAGAGTTTGGATTAGATCTGCAATGACAAATGCCAAGTTTGTAAGGCCAAAATGAGCTGACTACACCAGTGTAATTTTGGCATGACTCTATTAAACTCTATGAGGCTACTCTGATTTATGTGGGTCTGAAAGAAGAATTTAACCATTAGTAATTTGCACTAGAATACAGTCTGCTTGCCATTTTATACCAGCCCTAAAGGTTTCCGTTTTCTTTTTGTTTTCTTTTTTAACCCTAATTAATTTGTCTTTCAACTCTGTTATGTGTTCTCCTGATAATTTTTCAGAGGTAAGATTCTATGCAGTTCATGATTTCTTCTACTAAAAATATTGGATACAACCTATAATAGGACAGGAAAGCTTTTAGCATTGCATAGTCTTTGAGCCAAATTCAGGTCTCACACTTCAGGGGTATTCTGTTCTCACTTGACATCAATAATGTAGCCTAAAAGGAAATGAGAGAGGGATTTGGTCAATTATACAAGCACAATTTTTACAAAGCCAGCTTGAAAGTGACAGAAATAATCATTAATGAAGATTAATGGGAAGATTCTGGGGTACAGAAATAATTATTTACTATTTCACTTCAGAGGCACAAATGGGAGGATAAAAAATGAATGATCACAAGAGTTACAAGCTGGTATGGAGCAGTGTGTTTAGGAGTATGTGGCTATTAACAAACTCTTTTGCCAGTATTTTAGTATGAATAATAATATCTCAAAGCTTCCTGCATCTGCCACAGCCTTGGCTCAGATTTATTGAGAAAGCACCACCTGCTGCTCTGCAGCACTGATTGGGTTAAAAAGCTGGTAAAATGGTATTTATATCTCCTGAGGCTGGCTGGTTGAGGCAGCTCCCATAACTGGGCATAACTGTGCTCCCTGCTGTTGGTGTCAACATCCCCACTGGCCACCAATGCAGAGGAACCAGTGGCACCTGCGTGACTCGCACACACACAGGAGGCCCTGTATTTTACAGGTAAATAAATATATTTACAAGTAAGAGAGTTATCCTTTATTTTCAAAAGTTACCTCCTGCAAGGAAAAAGCCCTTTTTTTTATCACTGGGAATAGAACTTTTCACAATAAAAGGACACCAAATCAGAACAGTCTTTCCTACAGATAGACAAAGCTCAGCAGAGTTCAGCTGCTGATCCAATGCTTCTTACAATCCCCTTCAATATTTGAATGCCTTGGCATTGCAATTAGGGGATAAAACTGTGTATCCCACAAACCTACCTTAATCTGGCAACTTTTACAAGTGCTAAACATCCTTTTTAAAAGGTGTTTTAAAGACGTACTGAGGCACAGATTTAATAGCTTGGATTTAGTCAGTCAAAATCAAGGGCAGGTATGGAATAGCTATTAAAAAAGACCAAAAGGCATGCACATCACATCCAGCGGAGGTGGGTGCCATGATATATGGTGCAGTTCAGACTGCCCTGTCTGCCCAGAGTCACTGCATTACCAGCACTACCTCCTAACTTAAATGATCTGTAAAAGTGCCTTCGAATATGGAAGAGCGAAAGAATCCATATAAAACCAATTTCTTTTCTGTTCTATTTAAGTTAAAGGCACTAGTAAAAAGATAATAAATATCACTCCTTGCTTTATGTAGATGAATATCCATCACAAAGTGATTGATAAACCTTATTCAAAAGGCAGACAGCCCTCAGGGTGCTGCTCTGTGCTGCCCCAAAAAGAGATGTGGTGCCACATCCGTGGGCCACAGCTGTAAAGATGGTGGAATGCTCCCTGCCAGCCTCTCAATGCCCGGGGCAGGAGCAGGAACTTCCTGGGTGGTCTGCAGAGGTGGCAAACCTGCTGTCATGCTTTGGCCAGGGGCCTGGGCAGGAGCCCTTGCCTGTGGGCCACGGGTGGTCCTGCACTATGTACCACTACACCGTACCTCTTGTCACACCTGGACTGTTTCTTTTCAGAGCAGGAAGCAGGAATGCTCCAGGCTATCCATTGCATCAGAAAGGATGTGCCAATAACTGCCCTGTCTGAGTGTATCATTCATTGGACAACTTCTCTAGGAAAGAAAAAGATCTCCAGATGGTGTGTAGGAGCAAACTGTCTACAGCAATTTCAGATGCCTGGAGACCTCTTCAGTGTCCATTTGCAATACCTGTTTGGGGGAGTGACAGGAACATTCAGCAGACGGCAATCAGTCACTGACAAAGCCAAATTCACCTCAGAAAGAGGGCAGGACAAGATTTGCACAGAAAGGTGAGCAAGAGAGTGAAGTTGTCACACCAACACAAATTTAAATACCATCTTATGATCCAGAACAACTGCCTGCACTAGAGGTCATTAAAACTTCAGGGGAAGGGATAGCTAAATGAAATTTCTCACCAGGGAAAAACTACCTCCAGGAGAAAGATGCCTCAGGAGTTACAGGAACCTACTCCTGGCACTCCCAGTCTGCTGACAGGGCAGCAGGGCAGGCTGCTTTGACCAACCCCATCACTGCTCCCCACAGCCATCACAGCTGTGAGCCCTGCAGCCTGAGAGCCCATGGCACCTCCTGTCCACCTACTTGGACCGCTCTGCTTTTACCTGCCAGCACCTCTGGCCTGCAGTCAAAACGCAAAAATTTAGATGTCTAATGATCCCCCTGAGGACTGTAACATAGTCAGCCTCAGACATGGCCCCAGGTGACCAAGAGCATAGGGCATAATTGCAAAAAGTAAATTACTTATGTAAATATCAGGCTAAAATTGTGTTGAATTATGTGCTTGTCTTGTCTCTAGCTCCTGTCAAATGTCTCAGCAGCCAATGTTGCCACATGCTGGCAACCATCCTCCTCACAGAGGGCAGTGAGCCTATCAGACCTGCACACTGAGCCACCTTACACCTGCACACAGCCATCTGCCCTCACCAGAGCTTCCATTCACATATCCAGTTGTTCCCCTTAGAAAGAAGTTTCTAGAAGGTCTCACTGATCACCAGCTGATGGACTGCCCCTGCCACATGCTTAGAAATCTCCTTTAATTGCTAGTTAGTGGAACATTTAAAACAACTCCTTTTGTGACTGTTTTTTTACCTGCAATGTAAATTTTGTTTGCATTGTCTATATAGGGATATTTATTTCTAAACTTTATTGCTTTCTACCCATTCATGTATAAGGGCAGGTGTTAAAGAAATCTCCTATTTGGTGTTACTTATGGATACATTTTCTAGAAACAAAAACAAGCAAAGAAAGTGACCTCATACACGTCAGTCTCAAAATAGGCTTCCTTAAATCACAAATATAAGTGTAATTGGTATAGATACAAAATTATTTCTAAATAAAAACCACAAAGAGGGCTCCCTTCAAAGTTGGAAGTGGTGCAGCAGCCCCAGCAGACGAGCATAATGGACTTGCTGAACAGAGGGACTGGGAAGCAGGTGTCTGCAGGGCACCCAGCTGTCTGTGGCTACCACATCTGGAGGAGGGGGTGTTCAAGCAGTTAGTGAGGTGCAAATGGAGCCATGGTCCTTCAGAGGATGTCTCTGAGTAGCATCAGGGACAGTTTAGTTTATCAATTCTGTTCATAAAAAACATTGCACCAACTTAACTTGGACCATCTTTTCTACCAAGGATGCCAGGCAGGACTATTTTCATTACCTAATGAGTGCCTGAGATGCCCAGGGTAGACAGATGCCGCACTTGCATCTGACCCAAAACCAGCTGGTTTTGGCCTAACGGAGATGTTTCAGTCTGTCTGAACATCCAATCTTGTTATGAGAATACCAGGAAATAGAAACTCCATCTTCTGCCCCCATGGTTTACTCCAAAAATATTATCCTCCCTGCAATACAGCTCCAGCCAGTTATGCCTTTCTCCACTACATTAAATTCTCTTTGAATAGCTATTATTCTTTACCCATAGAAGAGTTTCTCACCACAAATTAATCACCTCTCTGACAGATAACAAGAGGGCAAATGCTTTGATCCCATATTCTAGACACACTGAAGTGAGGTGAGCTTAGTGGAAGCAGCTTTTCCATAACATCCTTTTGAGAGGATGAAGGCCCTTGGATGGGAGGCACCACCTTAAGTTTTCTCAGGTCAAAGCTGGTGTCCAATGTGTCCTGTTTGGTAGAGAAAGGACAGCAGTCAGCTATCTTTGGGCTATGACTTACTTTTCATACCTTAAATCTTATTTGGTTTAGGTGAATGTCCTCCTGAGTGTGCTGACCCAGCAAAAATTACTAATCAGTGTGGCAGCCCTCAGTAATCCTTGGGGTGGCATAAAATCATAAACGGAAACTCTTTTATCTCTGCAAAAAGGATTCTTATGACAGTGCTGAATAATGTGAGGTTTAGGACTGATCTCATCATTACAGTCACCCCAACTCTGTAATGCCTCCCCGTGACCAACCATTCTTCCAGACGTCTCAGTAGAACCCCATCCATAAACTTTCCAATTTTTTTTTTTTTTTAAAAAAACAGATGGATTAGAAGACTTTGATAAAGTGTGAAGTCAACCACCTACACATGCATCTTCAGTGCCAGGCCGTACGGAAATACATCTCCTTTCATCCAAAGAGAGTCTCAGAAAATCTTGATTAGAGATATATTAATCTGAAGCCATCTCTGGAAATTAAATGTCTGACCATTTGAATGACCACTTCCTCTGCTTCCCAACAAGAGAGAGGTGAACAAATGCATCTTTCTTTTCTGCTTCAGGTTCATCAGACAGTGAGTAAAGTCCACCCAGAAATTAGGATGCAGTGCACAGAAAATGCCTACATCCCATTCCGATGTCAACAAATAATCTGGTGAAAATACACCTAAGATCTTCTTGCTGCATGTTGCCTCAATCCACATTTCCTCAGAAGTAGGAACCAGAAGAAAATAAAAGTTCCCTTCCACCAAATGGCTCTTCAAGAGCAAAGTTTCCAAAGACAAAAGTCCTCGCACGCTTCCAGCTGGAAGCACTGCCCAAGGGCTCTGCCAACTCACACTAGACCCATAAGGCACAAATATTCGTGTTTTATCAGCCTGTTGTTAAGGCTGTCCCTTATGACTAGAAAGTGTCTCTTCACACAGTCATGGAGGAAGAATGGTATAATTTACATATGAGTCTTGGATTTAGGATTTCCTGGCCCACAAAAGCTATGTGATCTTCATCAAGCCACTTACAAACTTCCTGGCAATTTTTCACTCTTTAAAAAATCTAGGGATGAAAATGCTGCTTTATTCATGGCATGTTGTAAGGATAAACACAGCTCAGATGCTGAAGTGCTGAGATTCTACAATACCATATGTGCTATGGAAAGGAAATGTCTCATGAACACACTGAAGAAGAGAGAAAACAGGTAAAGCTTCAAGGAACAACATATGTCAGTCTAGCAATGTCCAGTCAGACATTTCTTCAGCTTATTCTGTTTCTGCCATGAGTGGACTAAATCCATGGCCCACTCGCATCACCTGCTTGCCATCAAAGCAACAGTGCCCAGTCAATAGCATCAAGAGCTTCAGACAAGATCTTAACTAAAAACCAGTAGCAAAACCTACCTGGTGGTGTAGCCCGGTACACAGAAGCACTGGTGTACAGGAAATTATTCATCACAGAACTAGCTGTACATCATGACCCCTGATGAAACCTCAAAGTCAGGAGGAGGCCTTTGTTGTAGAGGAGAGGATTACCAAGACATGCCACTAAGGTAAGTCTTTCTGGCAAGCCGTATCTGCTTACCATAATGGCTGGGTCCGTGTTTGCCTTTGTTACGCATAAAGGTTTAGGGCTTGTTTTGAAAGACAAGAGATGTTGGAAAGCCATGGCGTTCCTGGCAGCCTGTATGATATTCAAGTAAAATTAGTAATGTTAGTAAATGCAACCTCAGCTGCATCACTCTGGACCTCTCCGTCCAAAAATTACTTCTGGGTTTAGTTTGTTACTCACTGACTTAGGTTATTCTGACTCCTTGCAGTGCTGTACATCGTTCGTCCAGTGCAGTGTCCATAGGTTTGACCTTTACAGTGGAGCTACTCCACAACTTCCCAGATCGTCCTATTTGCTCTGACATTCACAGGATTTTAATACTGATAGCAAAAGTTTTTCTTCTGATTTTCTACTCTGCACATAGAAGACATATTCTCTTGGGAAGCAGATGTACTCGGATCACATTTTTTCCTTTCTTTGAGAAAAGAGATGTTTAAAACAGTTTAGCACCATTTTAAAATATATTTGTCATCTGTTTTTCCAGTTTCCCTTAGTCTTTTTTATTTGTGAAACTATGAGCATGGACGGAGTGTTCTGTCCTGTGCAAAGAAAGTGCCTCTTCAGGGGCCCAGGCATGGCCACCTCACCTGTCCATGCCTCAAGATCATGGCTTCTCCCTATCAGAGCACTTCAAAAACAGTCTGGACTGCCTTTGTCCCTTAATTTTTACAATGGCTGATACATGCAAACAAATAACCCCCAATCCTCATTCACAGAATGGTCTATTTACATTTTTCTGTTACTTTAAAGTATCTCTCAAGTGAGTTGGTATTTAACATTTGCTGCCTTTCCAGCACACATTGCTATCTGGAGCCTTAAAAGGACTCATTATTTCTCCATAAACATGTCTTTCTAGATGAGCTTTCTGATCTTGTTTGTGTTGGTGATTGCAAGTGCAATGTCCCCAAACTGCCAGTGTAAATCATTAAAGTTTAATTATCAAAACTGTCTTCTCCTCCTCACAGTCTTTGGCTAAATAAGTCTGTGTGACAGGTGAAGAAGACAGGAGTTTCCACCGAGAGATTGTACATACCTAGGTATTGTGGACAGCAAGGGCACATGTAAGATTTTTATTTCAGGAAGGTTTGCAGGATCAGATCCTCCATACTGGAACAGGCAAGGCATGGTGTGCAAGCTCAAGTACAGCTCCTCCATTTTCAGATGGCTGTCCCAATACAGAACTGACCTGATCTTACCAAAATACATCTGTATGAGGAAACGGCTCTGTGGCTCCACTGGGGTCAGATGCAGATCTCCCTGTCCATGTTGGAACTGATGACAACAAACTCAGCGCTGTATGCATGTCATTCAAAAGTTAATGTGGCCCCATGAGAAAACCAACAGTATGTATGTATCTGCCACCTTGACAACCTGAAGTGCTGAATCTCTCCATTCAGGCAGTCCAAGGGCAAAAATGTGTACTTTGCTAGAACTCTCAGAATATTTTCAGTTAATAGGTTGCATTAATGTCTAAAAGTTAAACTTCAGTCTTTACACTTTCTCTGCCTTTCCTCAGAATACTTAGCTGCATTTGTGCATGTACAGACAAGAGAGATTTTGAATTAATAAATGTGGTATTATGCCACAATCCTTTAAGCAACTGAGAGATGAAAGGCTGATTTTTGTTTTATTCCTAAGCACACTGACATCAGGGGTAAATTTGGAGCTTGATGCAAAAGATTCAGCTGTGCAACTGACATTAAGGCTAATAGCAGCCACAAGAAAAACAAAATGACATTCTCTTCCTCGGACAAGAAATTAAATACAGATTGCAACTTACTCAAAGAGTTCAAAGTCAATTACTTTTCCCAGTGAAATCAATGAGAAGGACTTTCCATTTCAGCTCATCAGACTTTCTTCCTGCTGAGAAGAGTGACTTTATCTGGGATCTTTATCACCATTTGCCTTCCTGGGTTGTTGGGTTTTCTTTCTTTCTTTGCCTGATTGATGATCGGTCTCATAAATACCACATTCTGGGTTTTTTTCAAAGGCAATTCAACTGCTTTCAATAACTGCTAGAATTTTGAATTATCACTAGAATTTTCCTTTAAGACACAGTAAATGCCGCAACAAAGACCAACATTAGCTGGATGAAATATCCAAAGCCCACATTCCATTCCCCCAAACAGGCCTGTGAAGTGTCGCTGCAGATCCATGGAGACATTCTGACCAGGATAAACTTTCATCCAGTGACGTCTCTAAAAATGGTGTGATTTGGTCTTCATTTGTCACTGTTTGCTTAAGGCAGGTGTCACTTGAAAGGTCTTAATCTTTTCCCATTGCAGCGGGTTTAGTTGGAAACAGGGCGGAAACACCAATTAAGTGTAGTGGTTTTGGTTCAAAATATTTATTACTTACTTATTTTTTTATTTTTTGTGAGATAAGAATTAAGAGAAAGCAAAGCAGGCACAAAACTTAAACAGCTGTGGTACAAAGAAAGAGTTTTATTATTAATAGAACTAAAAGTAGAAAGAAATAACAAGAAATTAAAGCAAACCTCTCCCCTCTTTCAGCACTTTTCTCTTTTTACTTAACTTGCACAAAGGATAACAGAACATGGGGTTTTAGTCAGTATTGCAGTTCTTGAAAAGTCTCTTTCTCATGCTTAAGGAAAAAAGTGTTTTCTTCTGCTTCACGTGGTTCTCAAACTGCCACCAACAGCAGACTGGCCCAGAAAGAAACAACCTGCTGTAGTGTAAAACATCTTTTTTATGAAAAATTTTACAGTTTTATCACACTGCTAAACATAAGCCATCACATGGGGTTATTACTCTTTTTTAAGGATGAGTTATTTT
>VZTI01005759.1:19256-49500 GCA_013397865.1 Struthidea cinerea | reverse complement strand
CCCACCACGTCCCAGCCGGCGAGCTGGAACGAAAAGGAAATTTCCGCCTTTCCACGCAGTTTAAATATGTAAATTTAGAGAAGCATCATTGGTCTAAAAGGTTGCCTGTCAATTCAGGGTCAACCCACTACACCCATCAACAGTATCAGTACACAAGGGCAGACAGTCACTTACAAAACCACTACAGAACACAGAGTAGATATGCCTGGGGGAGATTAAGGTGATGTCCATGTTCAGTTCATTCAAAGATGTCAACACTATCAGCTTACATGTACTGATCCCAAACTTTGTTCTAGGAAATTTGGTGTTGGCATTGCCACCTCCAAGATCTGGGCCGGTTCCCACACTGACAACTGACATTCATTCTTAAAACCAAATGTCCACACAACACAACAAGGACTAGTACAAAATTAGTTACCTCCTGTCTTATGTACAGCTACACAAGACAAGCTGAGGATTCTGCAGCCAAATCCCAGCATCCAATTTCAAATATTATTTAATAATCATCATAACGTTTAGCTGTGAAGTAGCCATAGTAATCACACTGTTCTCAGATTCCCATGCCCTGCTGTTGTCCCACTCCAGGCAGTCACTGCTTCACAGCCCACAGCGGCTCTGCCACCTGGTATCACCCTCTAATCGTCTGCACGCAAAGCTTGTGCTTGCAAAGATGGATGTTCAAGATGCAGAGGGGAGGCATGTCCTGGTGGGGTGGGAGCAGGAGCTGATGGTGCAGCTAACACTGCTGGAGCTGTCGGGGCGGCATGTAGCCTGACACACTGTCCTTGAGGGGAAGGGGGCATATAAGAAGACTATTCATGTACGTGTGCCTGTGAGCAAAAATTTCTTTCACTATACACATTATTAGCAAATAGAAATGATTAAGTTAAAACAGGACAACAGCTGGATTACAACAGGATCCCAGGGGCCACTAACTCAAAATATTTTTATAGTTTACCATTAGAGGAAAATAATTTGAAATGCCTTATATGCCATAAACAGCGTATCTCAACAGCAGAAGAGAGCATGAAGGGTAGTCAGAACCAGGAAAGTGCAAGGAAAACAGCCTTCCCACCACACCATCAAGGGGCAAAAATACAATTCCAGTAATAAAATGTAACACAGCATTCCTCTGTGACAGTAGGTAGTGTTTGCTGTGACAGTGCAAGTGTTGTATCCAAGCTGTATCCACTGAAGGGCCGGATGCACCAAATGTTGGTTTCCAGGGTGGAAAAGAGAGAGGAGACCCCATGCCAACCTCAGTCCCCTGCCAGTTGTGAAAGAGGAGGCTGAGATGCACTAGGGCCAAGGCTCAGGGACTTCAGGGGACACCCCTGCTCCCACTACCCTGCAAGGCACCCCTTACTGCTCACTGAGTCACTACACTCCGGTGGATGAGCCACTGGCAGAAGTCACCTCTCTCTGTCATCCTTCCTTCAATGTCCAAGGCACTTGGGCTTTCTCCCCAGTATGCCGGCTGGAGCCCAGGTCAGTTTTGGAAAGATTTCCTCACCAGCAGATTTTCCAAAATCCTGCTGTCTATCCCAACAGCAATCCCAAAAGCTGTTCGTCCCAGGCAGGTAAAGCACCAAGAGAGCAAGGTCCCATGACCAAGCATGGCCTTCTGCCTCCCTGAACTTCCCAACACAGAAAACAAGATCCACGCACACTCAGAGAAACAAAACCCACTTTGAGCCCACATCTGCCCTTAGCTCTGGGGTCATGCATATCTTAGTACCTTTTCTATCCTTTATTTTCAACCTCATAATAACATTGGTAGAAGAAAACACTCAACCATAATCATGAGGAAGACTCCTGCTGGTAAATTAATTTCAGGCGGAAGAAAAAGAAACAACAAAATTTGACTTGGGTTTCTTCTCTACACTGTCAGCAGATCCGTAAGGTCTTACAAAACAGCACCCTTTCATAACCGCGTTAAGAGATAAATGACATCTGAAAATCTATGTGCTGGGAAGACAGCAGGGAATGAGGTCCCCAGGTTACGAAAATCAAGTTTGGACAGTTTGCTACTGATTTCCTGTGGCAGATTTAACTGTTGACTTAAAACCCACTGACATCAGAGGTGACATTACAATGTAAGTCATATGAAGGTGCTGCAAAAGGCTGGGGAGCAGAGGAGAGGAAAAGTTTCCCATTCCCTGCTCACACACCGATTCTCCAGGTGCACTGTTGTGGGAAACAGAGAAGCAGGAACTTCTACAAGCATTAGTAAATTTGATTTACAGCCCTGTAAGGAGCTTGGATTGATGTAGTGGCAAAGCTGTGCAGGCTTTAAGCAGAAGAATCATAAACCTGTGTTTCTATAGTTATAAGTAAGAAAATGTATTAGGCGATAGGGTGAAGGGTTTTAAGTATAGTAATGGGATTTTTTAGTTTACGTTAAGAATTTAGATGTTATAATAGAAGTATATGTGTGTATGTGAGCTAGAAAGCCATTGGTTGTGAAACAGACGCACTGCAGTGAAAAATACTAAAGGTGATAGGTTATGAAGTCAAAAGAAAGTTTCGTGTTAATTGCTTACTGGACCAAAAAGTTATAAATTACGATGTAACTCTGAAACTCGTGACTTTCTCCATTATGGCAACTTCTTACTGAATCACGGCCTCTGAGACTGATGCCTTGTTTGGTTTTAAGTAATAAATCGTGATAATTGTGATCATCCCATCTCTTGGATAATAAGGTGCCGACAAAACAACATTAACGACACACTGTGTATGTCGTTATTCACACACAAGATATGAATCTGAGCTGCCATTTGTGCCACACAGATTGTCACCCAAGTGTTGGGTATCAACACTGCTTTCCCCAGTCTCTGCATTTCAGTCCTATTTCAGTACATGTAGCAGTGTCCTTTGAAAATTCAGGATTGAAATAAACCCAGGGGAGAAGAGACAGACAATTAGATGTAGTTTGGCAACGGTACGTGGCTGGAAGGCAATCGGTATGGTGTGGAAGGAGTGGTGAGGAAGGAGGATCATACTCCAGGGCAGGAAGGCAATCCTTCCCTCCCAACACAGCTTCATCATAACCCTCTCTGGGATTTTGCCATCAATCTGGGCATTCAGTTATCCATGACATATGACACAGGAAGGGAAAAGCATGAAAAAGGGTGAGGGTTACTATGCTTCAGTTATTTCTATTATCTTTCCCTAACAAGACCATTCGAATAAAAAGAAAAACACATAGAGAAACACTAAATTTTTGATATATGGCAGGTGGAACACATGTGGGACATACTGACAATTTGTTGCAGTTTGAAACTGTGACAAAATGTGATTTAAAAAAAATACGTTACTAATCATTTAGTAAGAGGCAAGGGGTCAAGCACTCTACAGCTTCATGGCTCCCTTGCAATGAGCAACAATAAAAGAAGAAGAATGAAGTGTGCAAAGAATTTTTTTCTCAGTAAGACCAGATTTTTATGTTCATACATTGAGTTTTAAAACAGCTAATTTGGAGAGGAAGCCTTTACAAATTGACCTATTCTCTGCAATGCTGGTTTCCTATTTTTCATCTTTCCTAATTTAATCAATAGTAAAGAACTGTAAGTAAAACTGCTCATGCGGGCAGCCAATAGACTGAGAGGATGTTCTAAACATCTTGGTAACAGCTAACATCTCAGAAAGGGTGTTGCAGCCCCATCAATGGGGGTTTAATGCAGTGTCAGCAGGAACTGCATCAGGTAGGCCACACACCACTGCAACACCACAAACTTCTTGCTTTATCAGAAAATGTAGTGCACCGGGTATAAATTCAGCAGTGGTTAACTGTGGCGGTGCAAGCGGCTGCAGCCGCTCTGGCCCCAGAAGAAACACCAGAGCCCACAGCTTCATGGTCAGGCACCAAAGTTTAAAGACCATCTTCATTAGGGTGCAATCCCATCACCCCTTGGTGCAGTGATTTACCTATTCTACCCTGGTTTATGTATAAGTTTGTAAATATTCATTCCCCCTAGTTAAATATGTATCAATTCTAGAAGTTTCTGTGTTACTCGATACCCCATTGGCTACCTCCTGTAATCCCGCCCTTGCTTTATCCCCATTGGTTATGTCCTTGTTGACCCCGCCTTCCTTCCCCTACCCTGTTGGCTGAATCCCTTATCCCCGCCTTTCCTGCCCCCAGTAGAAAATCCCTAGACCCTTGCTAAAAATTGGCTCTTTGTGCCTAGTCCCTTCAAGGCAATAAACCTGCGTGTGGAACCTATGCAGAGAGTCCCCTCCTTCATTCTTTGCCTCTGCCTGCGCACCCCCACAGCCTAGGACAAACTCTTTCGGGTGTGGAGCTCACTCTTTCCCTTAGAGCCACGGACACAGAGGGTGCAGCCAGACCTCTGGGCTTCTTGTTTTCCTGGCTAGCGTTAACTCAGTTAACTCAGTTAACTTCCTTTTGCCAGTGCATATTCCAGAGAGAGGCGCTAAGCTGCACTGTAGAGAGGATAGGGCAAAAGGGGCAAAAGTATCAGTGGGCCCCAAACTACCCATGTCATGAATATTCATTGCCAACAGGACCCAGACTGTGTACCTTTCCTGACCATCTTCCATTAACCACACCTTCCCCTTCAGTGGATTTGTGAAGAGATGACCAAACCATCAGAAACTATCCCTTGACCACCAAAAATCCCAGCCACGGGCCAGCACACAAGCTTCTTTGATCCTTCAGTTGGGCCCAAGGCTATTTTCATGTCTTCCAGGAATGCCCGCCACACCTGACAGAATCTGTGTTGCAGGAAAATACCATGAACCTCTTTTTAATTGTCTATACTGGAAGCCCAAATGTTCATCTAAGTGCCATTTGTAGGTAGTGGACTACGTTTTTTTTAAAGTAATCTTTTTCCTAGAATTGCAGTAGAGACCTCAAAATGGGGTTTATTGCTGTAATTTTATTTATTTATTAAAATCTAAAGTTTGCACTTAAAACAGACAATGATCTCCAGCTGTCAGCTATCTTCTGCCAATTTATTATTCATAATCTGGTATTAATTTTTCAGATGTTAAGCTATTGTCCAATAGCTGATTGTGATATTTTGGGAGGGTGAGGAATGGAAAATAATGCTTTTGAAACAGGCTTAGACTCACGGCACAGGAGTTGCAATTGCAAGAACCCTTACTGCTCCATTGCTGGCTTACTCATCTTCTGCAATGTGCTTTATTGGACCCAGTCATGTACCCCAACAACCTCCCTTGCACCTGTTTGTTTATCAGCACATGTGAAAGGGACAGAACTTATGAAAGGATTACTTGGCCTCTGCTGTGGAAGATGAGAAGAGTTACCAAAAGACACCAGACTGGAATAGGTTACTTACATGACCTTTCGGCAGTGCCCTAAAGCATCCAGCTCTGATGGGATTTTCATCATCTCAGTGATGTCACAGTAACATGCGAGGAATTAGCAGAGCTGTGGTTTAACTATGCCCCAAGCACTGAGAAATTGGAAGGGTTTCACACAAGCTCCCTGGAGGTACCATGGTCCTGTTCACACAAGGGTTGTTGCACTGACATACCTCTCCATCCCCCAGCTTGGGGAACTCATTTCTGTGCCTCAAACAATTTCATCTGAGCTTTCTTTTTCCCTTTTCACTGTATGTTCTTGGTCTTATTTAAGCCAGCTTGTTCCAAACTACCCATTGCCTGCGTGACCAAGAATTATCACTGAAATAACCACACAAGAACAAGGGAGGAGATACTCAAAAGCACAGATGAGCATGAGAATTTAATTTGTGTTTTTGAAAATTCCCCTCATTAGTATTACAAGCGTATCTTGAGAAGGATGCCTGATAGTGTCAGACCGTATGGCAAAAAGAAAGACAACGTTCAAATAACAAGAGACATACTTGTCAAAAGCCAGTGCAGAGGCATCATCACATTACATCACAGGTGTTAAGTGCATTGCCCTGGGCACTCTCTGCTCTTACAATTTTGCTGTATGTCAGATCCTTACCCAACACCTTCTTCAAAGAGCAGAAGTGAAACCTTTTAGAAAGCCTTGTGAGACACCCAGGATCAGTGTTGTAACAGAGCACCCCCCTTTTGCAGTGCCTCCAAATCCACCCAAAAAATGCAATATTCCTCTTGCTTACTCATTCCAGTTTCTACTTGTTCCATGAAACCAAAATCTCATTTCTACACGTGCTTTCCTCTGTAATTCAGTCTCCAGTCTCTGTTTAAAACATGCCAGATTCGAGCTATAAACTGCTTCAAATATCCTGAGAACTTCTGTAAAGCACAATGCAAATTTGAAAAGTTCAAGCCTGGTGCTAATGCAATAAAAGAAGGCAAATATGATTCCAGATATACAGTTGGTGTAATGCCTTTAGGAAGCGCTCCATCAGTTTGATTTAGAAAATGATTGCATTATGTTAAAACACCTAAATTGGATAAGAGGAAGAGGGATTTGTTGACATAAATCTTGTCTCTGGGTTTCAAACCCCTCCAAGTAAATACAAATAAGAAAATACATACACAGAGAACTGCCAATTTCCCCTGAGAAGATCTGTTTTCAAGGAAGTAAAAGTCTATATTGGAAATCAATCCAGTTGTTTATAAAGCAAGAAACCTCTATTGGAAGTCAGCAGGAAGGAACATTGGAAGCATACCATCAAACAGCAGAGAACAAAGTGAAAAAATAACCAAACTATATAACCCAAACTTATTGTTTTCAAATAATAGTATGATTCTGACCTCATCTGCAATAAATTTGGAACAACTTGGCATGTGAACACCAGCAGCTCAAAGGAAACAAAACACAATGTAAGAGCAATCATGAACAGCCCAGTAGTTTTAATAAAGGTTGCCCTGAGTGACCAGCACAGAGAAGAAAAAAGGCAGAAACAACCTTACACAGCAGCAATTCTCTGACTATTTTGCATGGACCTGACATGGTGTGTTGGTGGTAATCTTTAGCCTAACAACTGATCAAGACAGCCATTCCCATTCACTTTAATACTTCTCCTGCCAGAAGAGTCCTGTCAACCTAGTGGAAACAGCATGGGCTGTTGAATGACAGGCCAGGGTAGGAGATGAAGGATTTGCCTCCCTTCTGCTTTCCCCTGTCCCTACAGCTCCACAAAATCTTGAGGAAGGGAAGCAGGGAGCAGACCCTAATGGAGGCACCTTTCCATAGTCAGCTGTGATTTAACCAATCAATTCTTCTTGCAGCCCAGCCTTGTTTGTCCACAATCTCCTTTTTAAATAGGTAACTGAATATTGCTTGGCTGAATTAAATAGAAGATCTGGAGAATAACTGCGGCTTCATGATGTAGAAATGATGGGAAAAATTATCAATATGTGCATCTGTGAAATGCTAAACAGCTGTCAAGAAGTGAAAAGAAACAAATCTGAAATGCCACTGTTATGCATCCTCACACAAAATTCATTCCCTGTAACCATTACTGTTCCTTTATCTGTTACACCAGCAGGAAAAGATTTGCTAGGTGGTGGGTTAACTCAGTAAGATTATTCAAAGCTTTGATTGCTGAGCAATGGTCAAAGGCTCGTTGGGTACTGTCCCCAATCCTGCAGGCTGGTGTGGCCACAGTGATTACTGACAGCCCTTTGTCCAGGTGGAGAGCAGTGGCAGTGATGGTGGACAGCTGCCCGTGCTCAGTGAAGGTGCGGGCACAGGTGAGGGGGACCTCAAGCCATGCCCTGGCCTTCAGAGAGTGGGATTTTAAGGGTTGCCAACCTGGAAGTGTCTGGATCCTAGCATCAACTCACCCTTAATTTGAACCAAGTCATCACACAAGCAAATGGGAATAAGGTTGTCATACATCCCAACAGGTGGCATGACTGCAACGTTATTACAGACAGAGGCTGACAGAAATGGAAAAAACCCATGCTTTATCTCCTCATATGCAGAGTGAAATCACAAGGGCATCTTGCCCTTGCTGTGAAGGACATTAGGGATTGTGAGGAATGGGGTCCCTCAGCCAGCAGCAGTAGTGAACCAACTCTGGCAGCTCTGGCCACCCAGGCACCATTTCAGCCTTCTTCCCCACTGAGCGACTGCTTTCACTTCTCCAGAATTGCTCTCATCTTCTTGGCAGACTGGGCATTCTCATCTTCTTGTCCCAGTGGTGTGTATTAGCACCCGCCCTAGTGCTTGACCAAATCTTGATCACATTACTGCTCCATTAAAGAGTAAAATCCTCTCTCCTGCTCAGCACAGTAATGGACTGCCCGAAAGCCTTGCCATACACTGAATTAGACAAATTTGACCATGTAGGCTAGTGCCCAGATACTGTTTAGGTTTGTAAGGCAAGCCCTTTGCAAGAGGCAGATCCAACACTGACTCTTGAGGAAAGCAATTCTTCTTATAGCAACAGCTCCTCACCAGCTCCTGTCCTTGCCATGGCAAAGTAAAGAACAGCAAGAGAGAGGGTCTCTTTGTTCTCTTTTACTAACATGCTGCTCAGTCTTAGACATGGAGGCACACCTTTACACTGGGGCTCTGATCCCATGAGGATAGGGATGAAGCTAAGGTCCATAGTTCCTGTTGATCAAACCACTGGAGGAATATACAGAAGAGCAAGCAAGCTGCCTACCTGCCTTTCTTGGGACTTCTCAGGCCAGGAGAGGTCCAACGTTTCTTCACAGATGAGGCTGCAGAAATTGAAGCAACCAGAGATAAAATCATTTCCATTCAGACCATATTTTATCAAAGGACTCTTCTCCTTGAAATCCAGTTCTCAATGATGCTCACAGATATTCTTGCATTGTCAGCTCATCCTTCCCAGGGGACTGAGACAACCTTACTACCATTAGATAATTTAGTCTTCTATTAACCTGTTGAAATTGTGGCCATTACCCAGCATGAGGGGCACAGGTACAAACTGCAAATGCGAAGGAACCACTAAACTCACTGGAGGTGTCACTTGGAGTCTCACAGAAAGTCCTGTGGGAAGACATCACCTCACTGCAAAGGTCTGTCATTCAAACCACAGCAATTTATTCTTCATTACAGGATAGGGAGTTGGTTGACATGTCATCATCACAACTCAATTTTCACCTCAAGATGGTCTTAGCATCCACCAGCATTTGTTCTCTAACCTTACACCACCCCTGCTCAGTAAACTGATGTGACAGTCTGCTTCCGCTCTTAGAATGTCCAGGATCAAAAATGTCATGGACATGCCTCAGAGATGTAAAAATGTTTCTCCTTGCCCTTGGAAATCCATAGGTCATTGGTACATTGCCATGACACTTCTATAAGGGAAAAACATGTTTATCCAAAATCCTCAGGTGCTACAAAGAGGGGTTTCCATCCTAGACCATCCCACTGTTGCCTCAGGTGCCAAAAGAGTCATTGTGGCCCTGCACATGGCCAGCTTTCACCCCTAATCACCTGCTGGAAAATCAGAAATAGGAATTAGACATCCTGACTCTGAATCTTATGCTTCAATTATATGACCATTGCTTTGCTCTTCTGCCTTTGCCTTTTTTATATAGTCCTACTTGCAATGATATTCATGCTCTTCAGCATCTCTCTCCTCCAAATGAAATCAACAGAAGTCACTGCTAGTTTAAAAAATTACAGAAACAGTATTTTCAGTAACTAACAATTGTTCAGAAAGAGAAAAAAGCATTCCAGACACCTGCACCTCATCAGGTTTTTAGTAACTGCTGTTTCGGGACTGCTCCTCTTCCCTTTGCCTTTTCTGCCATCAGAAAACAAACTGAGATATAACATTTTACTTGACGCATGTCAGGATCTACCATTCTGTACCAGCCTTGGGAAAATATGGAGGGGAAGTAAAATAGCTGTATCAACTAGCTGTATGTATGTAGCAGCCAGTCCTATACTGCTGGATAAACATACCATATGAAAATCCCTGGGAGATGAGTGAATGCAGTAATGGTGGCTCATCTGTATGGTATTTGATTAACAAAAATGGAACTAAACAGTGATTTCTTTTTGACAATCTGTTCTATTTCCTCCTAGTACTGAAAAAAGAAAGAAAAAAGCCTATTTTTAGATACAGCAAGTTCTTGTCAATGTCCCAGCTCCGCACTCTGGGCAGCTGCCACTCACCAAAATTTGGGGAAGGAGAGTCAGCTGCTGAGAGGGTTGGCAGCCTGGATCCCTGCAGCACCCTCACAGCACCACCACCACCGCACAAGGACCTCCCAAAGGCTTCAGAGGCAAGAGTCACAAGGCAAGAGCCAAGAAACCCAGAAAGTAATGGCAAGATTTCTGCTGATTTCAGACAGGTGAGTGTGTCATCCAGACACTTTTGCAGCAGACACTCACACTTCTTACTTCATCTGTTTCAACAGCCAATTAAACACATTTCAACTAATCTTCACCCCACCAGCACTGCTGGTCAACTGATGGACAACCCGATCATGTTGTCCTGCCTGGCACCACAGGTGAACAAGGCAGAGTGATCCACCCTAGGGATTAGAAAGACTGCTGGCACCCTGGGATGGAGGAATCCACACTGAAGTAGTACCCACATGTCTGCATGAGACAGGATCAGAAGTCTACAATAAAGATAATTCAATTCTCCTTTGAAAAAAACATTAAGTGGAAAACACTCGGGTACATAGAATTCACACCTGCAATTTTTTTTGCTAGAAGTCTGGTTCCAAGATATGTATAATGATGTAATTTCTTAGATTAAATTATCTCAAAAATTCCCCTTTATATTAAAAATAATGTTTCTCTTATAAAACTGAAAAAGTCCTCTAGGATGCTAACTATTTTGTATGCATCTCAGTCATTATATTATTTGTATCCAGTTGGAGATGGCAGAACTTCTCAGGGGGAAATTGACATGGGTATTTTAAGGTTTGTTTTTTTGATTTTTTTTTTTACCGTTTTCTATGTGCAAAACCTAGAGGCTTGTTTTTCTCTTTCATCAGAGAGAAAAAAATGATCCTGATTCAAAGCAGCACTGAAATACAAGGCTCTGCCAGATGTTACATAAACGATGATGTAATGCTGAAGTATTTCATTACACATGCAGGTCTGTTCTTCAGCCCAGCAGTGATTTATTACATTTTGTCAATCCCATTTTATGTACCCACATCATTTTTACATCATTTTTCTTCATGACATTGTTACATTCTCATAGAAGCACATAGAGATAACATCATAACAGTGCAGCCAATGAAGTTAGCATTTTACAAATAATGTTACTAATAAATAAATACACCAGTGAGGGGAAGATGGTCTTTCTGAGAGAGTGAAAAGCAAATTTACCTTTGAATAATCTGATGGGGGGAAGAGGCCACGAGTCCAATAAGAAAATTGAGTTTGCATCCTCTCGGAGCAGCTTCTGCCTTCATGCAGAACAGTGAGGAAATGCTGTTCTTGTCTCTTTTTGGTTTAATCTCACATTCTCTTTGTTCTCCTAATGTGTTCTGTGTGCTGCTGGCTAGATCTTATGCACCAGCTGCTTGGTCAAACAGATGCATCAGCAAGTGAAAGAAGATCAACACATAAAATCTGTTTTGACCCTGAAATTAACAAGCTATTGGACAGCTTTTTTTTTTCCTGATCATCCAGCAAGGTTTATTAGAAAAAGCACACCCAGCAACATTGCTTCTTATTGCGAGAAAAAGAATTCCAGAAACTGTAAGTTCAAAAGATACGAAGGTCATGTCAAAATAATATAGCAGGCTATTTAGAAGATGCATTCCTACAGCAATATTGTAAAAGAAAAAAATCCTTCTAACAAGCAGGTTGCCAAAAATCCCGTCAGACAACTGAAACACAGAAGTCCTCTTTTTAGCAGTCAGCCATTAACCTGCATCAAGCAAAATGTTGCAGAGAGAAGCTGCAGTTGAAAATAATTCAAAATTTTCTTCTTCGTAACAACAAAGGGTGAGATTTTGCATTTGCTGTGTCACTAGAAAGCCAAAAAAACTTGCTTTTTTTTTCTTGACGTTTTAAATGGTGTCTCCCCCTTGGACATATAAAAGGCAAATCTCAGACTTCCTTCTGAGGGAAACTGAGGCTCCCATGTGCCAACAAGACCAATTCCACAGGGAAATCTGCTGCCTCTCTGGGGCCTGGGTCAGAGATATTACTAGAAGACTCCCTGAACTGAGTCAGCACTCTGATAGTTATTCACTGTTGTTACGCAGGTTGGCAGTACTGACACTGAGGAGAGAAGTCCTAGGGCAGTCAAAAAGAACTTCAGGGCACTGGGATGACCTGTTGTAAGGATGGGAGAATAGGTGTTGTTTTCTTCAATTCCTTCAGTAGCAGGGAAGAATGCCGAAAGGAACAGCCACCTGATCAACATGTGGCTTGAAGACTGGTGCCACCAGTGGAATTTTGGCTTTTTTACTCATGGGTTGTTTTATATGGCACCAGGCCTGGTGGAAAGAGATAGGGTTTGCCTGTCTAAAAGAGGGAAAAGGATTCTAGCCCATGAGTTGGCAGGGCTGATTGAGTTTTAAACCAGGTTTGAAGGGGGAATATGATAAAGCCAGGCTTAGCAGAGATGAGGCTAGAGTGGGCATGCCAGCGTTGGGGGTGAAATCAGTAGCCCAGCTGAAGGTCATCCACACCAGTGCACACAGTATGGGTAACAAAGTAACAAACAGGAGGGAGCCATCGGCAGCAGGAAAGCTGTGACATAGTCACCATCATCTAAACATGGTGGGATGACTCACATGACTAGAGGGCTGCAATCGTGGTTATAATGGTTCTTCAGAAGGGACAGGTGGGGAAGCAGAGGCAGTGGAGTGGCTTTTTGTATTAGGGAGTGTTTCACTGCATAGAGCCCAAGGACGGTGATGACAAGGTTGAGTGGCTATGGGTAGGAATCAGGGGGAAGGCTAACAAGGCCTTATACTGGTGGGAGTCTGTTGCAGACTACACAACCAGAATGAAGAGGCAGATGAAGTATTCTATGAGTGGCTGACTGAGGTTTCACAAGTGCTAGCCCTTGTTCTTGTGGGAGACTTTACCTTGCTGGATGTCTGCTGGAAACTCAACACGGCAGAGAGGGGGCAGTCTAGGAGGTTCCTGGAGTATGTGGAAGATGATTTCCTGA
This sequence comes from Struthidea cinerea, assembly GCA_013397865.1. Lineage (NCBI taxonomy): Eukaryota > Metazoa > Chordata > Aves > Passeriformes > Corcoracidae > Struthidea > Struthidea cinerea. The sequence goes on along the minus strand of VZTI01005759.1, from coordinate 36,475 downwards.
CTTCGTAAGTGAGTCTATCAGGGGCAGTGCCCTGACAGACCCGCTGTATGCAAACAAAGAAGGGCTGGTGGGAGATGTGGATCATTTCAATTATTATGAAATAATTGGGTTGAAGTAAGGAAGTGGGTAACAAATCCTCTACATTGGACTTCGACCTGGTCAAACACTGGTTCATAGAGTTCCCTGGAAAAGAGACCTTGGTAACAAACAGGTCCAGGAAGGCTGGACATACTTTAAGAAGGAAGTCTTAAAGGTGCAGGAGCAGGCCATCCCTATGTGCCAAAAGACAAGCTAGTTGGGAAGAAGACTGGCCTAGCTGAACAGAGAGCTTTTGCACGAATTCCGGGACATAAAGAGAACTTTTGACCTTTGGAAGAAGGTGAAGGCAACTCCAGAAGAGTACAAGGATGTTGTTAGGTCATGTAGATAGAAATTTAGAAAGGTGAAAGCTCAGCTAGAACTCAATCCGGTCACTGCTTTGAAACATAATGAAGTGTTTCTATAAATACTTCAAACAAAAGGATGTCCAAGGAAGATCTCCATCCTTTATCAGACATGGGGGGAACATTTTCCTCAAGGATGAGGAAAAGGCTGAGATACTGGATGCCTTCTTTGCCTCAGTCTTTTACAGAAAGACTGGATATCCTCAGGGCAACCAGTCCCATGAGCTGGTAGACAGGGACAGGGAGCAGAAAAGACCCCCCGAAATCCAGGAATGAGTAGTTAGTGACCTGCTGAGCTATTCAGTCAGTCATAAGTGTGTATGGTACCACATGAGATTCATCTAAGGGTACTGAGGGAGGTGGCAGAAGAGCTCACCAAGCCACTCTCCATCATTTGTCATCAGTCCTGGCTAACCGGGGAGGTTCCAGATGATTGGAAGCTGGACAGTGTGATGTCCATCCACAGTAAGGGCCAGAAGGAGGATCTGGGGAACTACAGCCTGTCAGCTTGACCTTGGTACTGGGGGAGGTTATGGAATAAAGATCCTCTTGAGTGTGATCCTACAGCACGTAACAGGACAACCAGGGGATCAGGCCTAGCCAGCAGGGGTTTGCAAAAGGCAAGTCCTGACTGACCAACCTGATCTCCATGTGTGACCAGGTGACCTGCCTGGTGGATGAGGGAAAGGCCATGGATATTGTCTACCTGGACTTTAGTAAAGCCTTTGATACTGTCTCCCATGGCGCTCTCCTGGAAAAGTTGGCAGCTTTGGTGGATGCAGGCTGCTTTTATCTTCTCAGAATTTAAAAAATAAAGTTCGTTGTCCAACTAGCCATGAGATTTAAACTGGGCAAATAGGAGTTCGATTTCTTTTCAGGCAAAAAAGATGTTACAAATAAGAATTTTATCTTGCATGGAGGCATGACAAAGTATGAGACAGAATCCTTCTTGATTACAATCTTCCATCATTTTGATTTTATAATTACTGAATGGAATCAATCAGCTTTCAATTGTTACCTTGGTGAAAGATTAAAACATCATTACTTGTCATACATATTTCACACTTCAGCAAATTTTAGTAAACTGAATGCGTGAGAAATGTTCGTATTATCTTTCACGGTACTGGGATTCTAATGACATTTCTATTGATTTTACTCCACGTTTGTTGGTCAAAATAACTCAGATTCGGGCAAGGCATGGACTTCTACCATCAACAGTAACAAATGAAGACTGCTGAGCACTGAAATGGCTAAAATAGAATCATTAATCAGAAACATCATAAAACAATTGTCAATGTGCTAGGGAGGTCTTATCTTGCTAATGATCAACTTTCTTGGTCTATTGATCCATTTGTAAAGGATACATGTTGGTGATCTCTTCATGACAGCACTAGGGAGGAGGTAAAGGAGAACACTACAAAGTAGGCAACACAAGACAAGCAAGGGAAGCCATATCAGACACAGCTGCCCATCGTGAGAGCCTTTTTCACCACCCTGGTGTGGATGCTAAAAAGTTAGAAGCAGAGAAATTCTTCAGCTTTTTCTCAGTATTTTGTGAGGGCAGTGCTTTCACACGCAGACTAGATGAAAACAGTGAAGACGGTTTTGTAAACTAATTCTTTATCTTTGCACCTGGAGTTTGTTGTGCAGTGTTGTTATGGTACACTGAAGAAAATATTTTCAAATGGGTGTTGTATAGCCTCCACCAATCATTCTAGGAGGTGGTTGATCAAGGGACCAATAGTACCATGCTACTCTTGCGAACCAAGTTATATAAACTGATTTATAATTAATTAAAGAGCCATATTTTTCCTGAAATTGGATCATGTCATTTCTTGCCGTTTCGGTACAACAGCGACACCCTGGTACTTTGGTAGGAAGACAGATGCCATCTTGGGGATCTGGCCTTTGCTTGCTGTGACAGAAATCTTTTCTTCGTGGTGCTCGTCACCCAGACCAATCAAGAAAAACCCTTGGACCCCCCCATCAGTGAGCCTGCCAAACTACAGCTGGTGCTAGCACTAGCCTTCACAGCTCTGACGATCAATGCCATAATACCATGTGTATGTCAGGTCTAGTTTATGCTGCCCTAGACTGGTCAATGCAGAGTAGCAAAGCCTCTTCCATGAATAAAGTGATGGTGAGCAGATTTGGGAGGTTTTTGTGGGTTATGAATACAATAAATACAAATTTCAGGACAGTCTGCTTTTCTTACCACAAATACTGTGAGTAAACCAAGATTCCAAGTTATCCAATTAACCTAAATAATCCCACCTATTAAGACAAGCAGAGATACTTACTACTCAATATTCCTAAAAGTTTTTGAAATCTAGTGCAACTGGCATTTTTGCTGAGTCATATTTTGTTGTTCGAACTTATATTGGTGCTTTCTCTTCTACTTCTAAGCACAACCTAATAGCAAGATGATGTAATTAGATCTTGAATTACTCAGACTTCATTACTGTTATCAGTATGTTACAGAACAGTTACTAATATACTCTGAGATACTATAAATAATTAAAACTTAAATACATTTGTTGACTTAATATGGTACATTTTGGGATACACTTCTTTTTCTTCTTTTATGGTCCAATACTGGGATGCTATTAGCCTATACACCAGCAAGCTTTTAAAATCAGTTCACCTCTAAGCACTTGAGGAGTGCCATTAACAGCAACAGATGTAGACACAGCCTTAAAGCTGAGCACATGCAGAAGTGTTTGGAAGACCAAGATTTAACTTTGTTGCCTTCTACTGATCTACAGTTCCCATGTCAGCCAGTGAAGGAAGTGCATTTATCGTTCTGTAGGACAACCCAATAATACTATTTATTATATATCTGTGCACTCACAGATAGATGCAATTCAGTAATTTACAGTAGAATTTCATCAACCACAGAATGCATTAGCAAAACTGCAACTCACCTGAAATACCAGCTGATTTCTAAAATTACCACCTGAAATCTCAATTGTCCCTCTCCCTCTTTATCACCAAACGTCATGGCTGGGTAGGAGTACTGTATGTCATGGTTTTAACATGTGTGATGCAAACCACTATACTTACGAGCGCACTTGCTGTACCGGTGCTGTGTTCTTTTTTTCAGAAGTCTCCCACACAGAAGTATGGATGTGGTGTTGTATTCCTATAATTATTATTTGAGACTCAGCTGTACCCAGCATAGAGAATGCATAACCACTGGGGTAACCCTTAGAAACCATGTGCATCCTGTTACACAGTGCAGGCACACACGGAGCTGTTTAACAGTCCCTTCCCTAAAACTTGCGAACTTGTTTGTAATGCATCACCCAATAGCAGATAAAGTGGTTTATATGTATCATTCACTGCAAATCATTTCATTCCATAAAGAAAATGAGATAAAGGTACTCAGAAAGCAAAATTGATTATGATCTTCCACCATTTTGATTTTCTTGTGTTTCTTGGTATATCCCTGCTGGAAACAAAGGACAAATTCTCTGCATTCCCTCTGTTGTAGAGATTATTGGTTACCCAGTGAATCTGGTTCCTCCAAAAGTTGTGTGGTGAACACAGGCAAGCAAGGGTTCACCCACTTCTACACTGTACAATACTGAATGCAATCCAGAGATTTCAGGAGGACTGGATGAGATTAATTTAAAGTTTGGCACGGATGACTAGGTATTTATAGAATAAATACTGGAAATGCAAGAAAGAGCTGCACAAAGCTGCACCGGCTAAGAGTTTAACTTTCAAGCGTTTTAAAAATGCATCAGGGGTGACTGCATATCACTGAGTCATTTTACAAGCTTGCGTGATGCCTTGAGAGGCCTCCTAGAAACAGAGACTAGACAGAATAAGGGAATAAAGGTAGGTATTTGTTTGAAAGGCCTTCAAAGGTACCCGCTGGGGAGCCAGAGGCTACTGCCAAGATGGACTCCAAGATGGACGGCAGGTCACGAGTTCTTCACACTTTTATAGGTTTGGTTCATTTACATATCAGGGTCAATTCTCCAATTAAAGCTTCAGTTTAATGATGTAATTCCCTTCCTCTTGCCCCCCCTGTCAAAGGCTTTTAGTTTATACTTTTTGGGCCTAGGATGGTCTGGGTGTCCTTGAAGAGCAGGCCCAGAGAGGCTTTATGTCTACCTAGCATGAGAGAGCAGAAATTAACAGGCTACAAGCAACTTCAGAGTTACACACTAAGCAGTAGAGAATTTGAAAAATATAAAAGTTAAAACCTAAGGCATCATGGGCACCACATTTCAGGACTGTTCAAATCAAGTTTTCCTTATACTACATATCCCTTCTCTCAGACAGAACTGCTGTGCTAACTAAAGCATTTTCATAAGCAGCAGACGCATTGCAAAAGCCCATTACAAAAGCCTACTTTAAGATCTAAAAGATATTAAGATCTAACTCTGTTACAGGTAAAATACAAATACACACACCAGGAAGTTTGAACTGAGATTGAAAGGCCTGATGAAGGCAATCTCTGAAGTCAGCAGTGCTTTGGACCAGTAACACCAAAAACCAGTGAACTATAAATCATGTTTTAGAATCATAGAATCGTAGAATATCCTGACTAAGAAGGGACCTACAAAGGTCTTCATCTCCAGGCCCTGCCCAGGACACCTCCAAGAATCAAACCACATTCCTGACAGTGTTTTCCAAATGCTTCGTGAACTCTGGCAGGCCTCATGTCATGACCACTTCCCTGGGAAGTCTGTTCCAGTGTCCAACCACTTTCTGGACAAAAAATCATTTCCTAAAATATCAAACATAAACCTGTCCTGACGCAGCTTCATGCCATTCGCTCTGGTCCTATCTCCCACAATAAAACGTAATTCCTTAGCTCCCTGCACCTCTTCAGAATGGGAGATATGATAATGTTCAAATGCTTTTGCAGAAGTACATGCTGTGTTGAGAATTTTGTGTTTCTTCATGCTTAAAAATCAGAGTTCCAAGCAATACCACTTGTGAAGTTGCTTCAGTTCAAGGCCGCAGGCAAAATCTAAACAACTTGCTCACATCCATAAAATCAAGACATTACAGTCTCTGAATTTCCTTGCAGTGAGTGAGCAGCCAGCAAAACATCCCTTGATATCAGCCCACAGGACTTCACATGCTCACCAGGAAAGCTTGGTACCAGGAAAACAAAACCACACTAACTCATAAGGAAATCAGCAGCAATTTCCTTCTGATTATATTGTCTCAGGAACAATCAGGCACTGTCCCTCTCATTCAAAGACACAAAAACTTTCATCTTGTTGATGATTTGTTGATTAATGGCTTCCAAACAGTTGAGTTCATTTACTGCATATCCAACATGACTGATGCAACCCATTGTGGTAATAATCTCAAATCAGAGATACCAAAAATGAGCCTCAAGGACAGAATTCTCCCTTTCCTATTCCCACATAATGGCCATTTATACAGTTACAATAAGCCTCAAAGTGCACCTCAGAACACCAAATTTAAACACAGGAGGCTGACTTGCAAAGTGAAATGAATGTAAAAGATTTTACTCACTATATGTTTTAGCTTAAGAGGCCTCTTATGTTATTGCTGTTAAAAGAAAAAAAATCAATAAAATTATGGCAGTGACACAAAACCAATAAAGCAGATAAATTTGGAATCGAGGAATGACTTTTACACTGCATCACTCCTTGCAACAAAATGTGTTGCTAAAATAAAGCGTCATTAAGATGTCATATACTCTTCTTGGTTTTTTTTTTTCCATGGTCACTGTTTAGCAGGGTTTCTCCTTTCTAATCAGCTCCCATTTAATATCTTGCTCATAACATGTGAAGTATTGATTTGAGAGCCTTCATTCACTTCAGGAGGACCAGGACTTCACACTAGGATTTTATCCTAGTGGCTTGGCATAACCCTGCAGGGGCCCTACACCTGTGCCTACTACCTGCCCTTCCCAACCCTCTGTCCACCAGGTATCTCCACAGCTTTATCATCAGCAAGAAATTCCTACCTCTTACTGAGCACAGGTACACACATATATATGTATGGATATGGAACAGATACATATACATACATATCCATGTATGTATATCCATGATTCCAAGGAGGGAAAGATGAAGTGTATACAGCTAAACTAAAGATTTCAAATATGTATAGGTTCCACTGCCGTATCAGCTCACACAGTTATCCTGCCCACCAATCCAGCTGCACAGCCCAGGTTATATTGGAGCACCAGTACACCAGAGAGGTGTCATCTCCTGGTCCCCAAGTTTTCTCTTCCCTCTGCTCTAAATTATGTGGGACTTGGACAGTAGAACCTGCAGGTCTGATATGTGGTCAGGGTTGTGGGTATGATCCTGTTCTCCCTTCACCAATGGTCATGGCTCAGCTGGGGCTCTCATTCTGAGTAGTCCTCTGCTTGTCTGGTTGTGGACTGACATGTGTGAATCACTACCACAGGGAAGAGAGACACATGGGTTTCAAGGCTGTGGAGGGGCTGCAGGTGGTTGGGATTCTCTCTTGTAACCTGTTGATTCTGCCCTTCTTTGTTATAACAAAATACACTTTTAATATCTTTGCAGATGTATGTGGAAATGTGAATTCTGTTGTTATGTATTGTTAAAGAAACTATAAATGCCTTATGACTCAAGGATCTCCAGCCAGAAGAGAAGAGCTTAAAAATGGAATAAAATTGCTATCTATAATTTAAATGGGCAGCTCTCCCACTGAAAAATGCTTTTCAATTTAAACTCTATTAACAGGAAATTAGGAGATCACCCATCACAGTATTTTTGTTTATTTTAAAATGAAAAATAAGAACACCAAATTACTATCAGCGCAAATGTTTGATGGACCCAGAAATAAATTAAACCATTTTATTACATTTTTTTGCCCCCCATGTTTATGTTAGTCTCCAGCAATTTAAATTTAATAGAAAAAACCATTAAGAAGGTGGTGTAAAATGAGATTTTGGGCCAACTCCTCATTGCTCTGGAATCAATGACAGAACTGGCACTAATTTCCATATGATCAGCATTTCGAGTAGGATGTTTGTATTAACAGTACATATAACACAAAAAGGGACTGACCCTTGATTCTTTGCTTTATGATTCTGTCACTGATGTCAAGAGGAGAACACCACAATGACCATGGGTAACAAAAAAATTTTACTTGCTGTCTGAATTCCTTTGTAAAATATATATCTAGATATAGATGTACTGTGGGCATGTTTTAGGGATAAATGCATGCATTTGTGTGTAGCTGTGGGTGGAGCTCCATGTCCATATGTACATCAGTGTTAAGTATTGCACTGCACTGCCAAGGTGGCAAAGAGTCTGTCATGTAAATGGCAATTTAGTCCCTGTTAAATAGTTGCATGTGCAAAGTATGGTTCAGCAAAGCAGGTAGTACAATATGCCAGCATACAGAGTCCTGCAATTTTATTTGCAGAGCATCCAGTACCTGAGGCATAGCTTTCAAGTGTCCAAAACTACCTGATTTAGAAAAATGACATCACCCCATGCCTTTTCTTCCATGAAAGATTCTGAAAATGCCTCATTTCAGCCTGGCCAGAAATACAGTAACACCAATCTTTCTTATAATACGTAAGGCTTCTTCTGTGGTAATGTCTAAAACCAAGAAGCATAAGGAGATGCAAAAAAGGAGAGAAAAAGACTAGCTAGAATTTTGCAAACCTCAGGAAAAACAGAAACTGTAATTGTATTCACAATTAAAATGTTTCAAATCACTGCATGACAACAAAGACAGCTCCTGTCTTTCTTTGGTTGAGTATTTTTCATTTTCTTATGAACTGTGTTGGCTCATACATTCCTTGGTCTAGCTTCCATCCAAGTTTGTTTTTCCATACTGTGTTTTTAGCAAAGATTTTCCACATGTTTACAGTAAAGAAACGTGACTTCTTGCAGTACAAGGCTGCTTGTCTTTCTAGTTCATATCCCTTGTCTTATGCCCTGAGGGCTTGGTCTCTGTGAACCAGTGAAGCCTCAAAGAGCACCAGTAAAACCTGATAACAACTAACATTGTCAAAATATGCAGGCAAATGGCAAAATGCTCTTCAGTGAGTTGCACTTTATAGGTGCACCCCTAAAGAATGTAGGATGAGGTTGGCTCTTCCATGCCTTCAGAAACAAAACCTGCTCCATTCCTCAGGTTCTCACCTAGTCCTCCTCTCCCTCCTGGCCAGTGCCTCCAAGTCCTGCTCACAACACGTCTCTGGCATGGCAGCACGGCAGATGAGGTGAGCTTCTCTGCCTAGTTCAGGTCCTTCAGTATCAGGATGCCCATGAACTGCACCAAACTCGCTCTCAGGTCCACATGTCCACTAAAGAGAGAAAGAGAGGGAAGCAGAAGTAGCAGTGGAAGTCACTGGGCTAGTGGAGTCTGGTTTCTTGATGCTTTGCCTCTCAGGTTGGGGATTTCCAATTGAGCACAAGCTCTAGGTGAAGACTTCTTTTATAAGAAATATCAAAAATATACCTTTCACATGTAGGTTTTCTATGAAGTTCAATAAAGGGTGAACACAGAGAGGCACAGGCCCTCAAAGGTGCCCTCCATGGCATCTCTTCTCTCTATGCTGGTTGTCATTTTCAATAAAATTATTTTAAATAAGTGCTTCTACATCTCCAGCTGAAATTAGTCCATAGATCCCAATGAGAGGTGCAAGCATACAGACATTGATGCACTCTGAAAGGCTATAACAGGCCAGTTTTTGTGGGGAAAAGGGGCAGAAAGGATTGGTCTTGGCTATTATTAGTAACACTGCTAAAAGTTTCTGATAGGAACACATACAGGGGGAGGAATGTTGCTGTCTTGGTGCTGTAGAGGATATGATGCTACAACACATATAAGTTGTCCCAGTTACATTCCCAGGTTCTTCCTCAGATCCTCTTGTGCAATGTGGCTGCCGTCAGAGCTGAAATCTCTCTCTCCTGTCAGCTCAGATATTTGTGATGCTCTGCCACTCTAATCACTCAATCCTCTCTGCAGCTTCAGGTTTCTCCAGTAGTTGCATCCGCAGGGCCTACAGGGCCAGCCTAACTCCCTGGTGAGATGCCATCACTCCTCTGATGTCTCCACCTTCATAGGGTGAATCTGCAGCAGCTGGCCAGGCTGGAGCCAGTTTTGTACCAGCATTGTCCCAGATACGTCTACAGGGTAGATCAAAGGGAGGAACAGGCCTGCTTTTCCTTCCTTGGCCATACCACCTTGGGAAGGGTGTGATCTCAGTAGCCTGATGCTGAGCTGAGAAAAGATCTTTCTATATCCATGCAGCCTGCACTTTCTCTGGCTGAGTCTCTGACCACAGCATGCTCAGGCTGAGCTGCTGGGTGCCCAGCCAGCTCTGAGCACAGACAGAGCTAGCACCATCCCTCCAGCCTGCCCATGGCTATGTTTTTTACAGCTTGATACTCAACTTCTCCATGCCATGGCACATTTAAAGTGCTTCCAGCTGATTCAGCCATGAAAAAATGAGCCTTCTTAATGTGCTGCTCTAGAAGGACTGAGACATGTCATCTCCCTTGGCTCATAACTCCGGTTATTGTTTATCAGGACACTGAGAGCAGCCTGATCATCTCCAGTATGAACTAACTACTTAGCCCAGTGCTTTTTCCTGAATTCTGGTAATCTCCTTCTTCCACATCCCATATGTCTTTGTACTCACTACCAAATCCATACTTGACACAACAGGCCATCCACTGGTTTCAGAGGACTCACACTTGCGGATGCCAGTGTCAGATCCCGCTCTTCATCATCCATGATCCTACAGGGCCACACATCATCTGCTGCTCTGAGTGCACACAAAGCAACTGTTCGAGGAGGAGCATCCACTCTGAGTGAGCTCACTGACTGCAGGCTGTTTCAATAATCTTTACTAAAATCCTTTCTCCTTTTCTCTGCTAAATCCACCTACTGAAAGAAAGGTCACTTCAAAGGAAGAATATCGCTCTGCCTGACATCATGGCATGCTGAGATAATTCAGAGTAGTTATGATAAATGCTCTGACTACTGGCATCAAGAAATAGACAATGGGCTCACAGCAAAATAAGATTAAACATCTTTCCACAATTATCTGGGGAATTTTCTTGCTGACCATACCCTTTTCTTGATAGCTTTTACAGCCTAAAACAAAGAGAGTACCACAGAGGGTTGTGTGAAATACAGCTGCAGCATTTTAGACTCCCCCAAAAGGCAAGGAAGCTCTGTTAGAGAAGGATTGTCACTTGTCAGGTAAGAAGGGATGTGTTTGTAACCTCTACCCCACAGGTTCCCCTTGGTCTAGAGCTATCTAGACTGGCATCTCACTGGGGGAAATCTTCACTATGAGTTTGACCCAACTACCAGACAAAAGAGAGCCCACACAAAGTATGACCATCCTAAATGCCTCGAAAATAGGTAGAGTTTCATTCAGGGTTAATTGATGATTCAGTAGTTAGAATATCATTCCAGACAACCTAATTATCATTACTAGCTATGGTTTCAGCAATGAAAATGTTTTTTTGTTCACAGTGCCTTTTTAAATTTCTCTTCCCTCCTCTCCTCACATTACCTGCTGTCATAATGAGGTTTTTAATTTAAAATAAAATAAAAAACCCTGTGCTCCAATATGAGCAAAAATGCATCCTCAGCCTAAGTCCTGGTTCTCCAGGGACGAGGTCCTATTACATAGCTTGTCAAAACAAGACCTGAGGAGTATCAGTATGGATGTTAACTAGTAACAGTATGGGAAAAAGCATGATATATCCCAGGATAACATAAAAGAAAGCATCTGACTGTGCAAGCAGTATCCATACTGTCTTAGGTTATAATGTAGGATGTAACAAAAAATACATAGTCTATCACCATCTGTTAAAACCAGGTGAGGCAGTGTTCTTTGTCTCTTCCATGACACATCCCTGATAACTCCCTCCAGGGAAATCTTCTGCTAATGGGCCATCCAGCCTCACTGCATGACTCATAAAATTACATCATCCCATTGTCAGATGCTCCACCCAGGGGGAGGAACCAAGCATTCCCACCTGGATATAATCTGGGGTTTGGAACACCACAGTGAGCTCTTAGCTACTGGGTTCCCAGATGGTAAGAGCTACATAACCACTACTGGACCGTTAGAGAAAGACCAGACCCTTCTACAGGATCACCACTTCAACAGAACCACATCTATCACTTCAGGAGGCCTGCAGCCACCATTTAACCAGACTACTACCACCGCCCTGACTCACAGGGTGTCAGGTTGTATCCTGACTCTGTCAGTGTCTCTGTACTACTGCATTTATTTTTAATTTTCCTATTAAATTGTAGTTCTGATTTCGAGTCTTGCACTGGTTTGTTTTCAAACTAGTACACATACATACACACAAGAGTTCAACAATGGTCAGAAACCTTCCACTCTCCATCCTGATAAAGTAGTCCAGCTGTCGCCCAGAGGCCTGCAGAAGAGGAGATGAATGTGTAATGTGAATTCTGCCTTCGATTTATGGCTTAATTTTAAAATAACTCGAAATAAAACATGAAGAGGAATATCACCCACAGAGAATAGTCTGAACTCTGCTTTCTATCACATTTTCCATTTATCTCTGTCAGCATGGATAGCTTTCTGAATATTCCTGTACTGTGAGCTATACATTGGACCAGGCTTGTTCCCAAGGCAGGGCTTGCTCACCATCCACATCGTGTCCAGCCCATACATCTGTAGTCCTCCACAGCCAGGAACTGGACGTCCAAGCAGTTACTTGTGGGTCATACATGGCTGACACCAGAACAAAGGTACAGTGAGACACAGTCCTCACTGTCCTTTGAGTACAAAGCCCAAATATAGGGGCTTTAAAGCATATTTTATTATATATATATATATAAACGCCCAAGAGCTTTCTTTTTAAGACCCTGGTAGTTTCTGGGGGAAGATAAGAGGGTGGTGAAGCAAGTCACAGGGTTTGGATTATCTGTTGCCATGAACTCATCATATCTCCATCATCTCCCCCGCCTGCATTGCCAGCTCTCTTCAATTTTCTACTATTTTTGGAAAACATAGGTGAGCTGGCATAAAATAACCGTTAATATCTTTATATCATCCAGGAGGTTCAAGAAGACAATGCTTTATTGCTAATGTTCACATGATTGTGAACCCATAATTGATGCCTTCAGTCATGCTGGGAAAAGGGGAAATTTGAGGCAAAATGCCATTAAAGGATGTTTATGTAGTTCACCTTTCCAGCAACACAAGTTTCTTATCACTCATGTCTGACACTAGGAAGACAATATAAAATAAGAGCTAACTGAACCTGCTGGGCTTAGACAGAAAGTTAGTATCATGTATTTGTCTGTACTCACACTAGCCATACTCCATGAGTTTCCTAAAGCAGAATGCACTCCATCAGCAAAACAGACATGTGCTAATTCACATCCTTAGGAAGGAAAGCAGTGAATCCTTTCTAATGATTCAGTTGCTCAACTCATAGCACCTAATTAATTCTGACTGGAAAGTTGTAAAAAATTATCTAAGACAATTTCAAGTATTTATTTCAGATTTATTATTAAATAAGTTTAAATGAATGAGGAATTGACCTTGTTGTTAAATCATTGGCCTATGACTGAGGTCCAGTCACCAACTGAGCTCCCTATGAAACCACATCACTTTGCTGTATGGGTTCCATTCACTAAACATTTATCAGACCACACACATGACCTTGGTAGATGCTCAGCTCTCTGCATGCCTCATCACTATCAAAGGGACAAACCCTGAAGGGGAGAACACAGAAGGCAGGACCTCTGTGATCTCTGGGATCTCTGGGATCTCTGGGAGCTCTTGCTTTTCATGGGGAAAATCCAGGTCAGACTGCAGACTAGCTCTTAGCAGTGCTACACACCTGAGCATGGAGCTAGAAGGAGGAGGCTGACTGCCCTCTAACACAGCAGTGCTGGAACCAGAAAGATCCCCACCAGTGGCTCCATCTGTGCCAAGCACGTCAGAGCCTGAACCATGCTAGGAAGACAGTGTCAGGCTGCAGCAAGTGCAGGGACAGGAGGGAGAACTACTGCCAGAGACCTGTGTTAACGAGTCCAAGTAAAAAAAGCTGCTTACATCTAAATACAAGCATTCTGATGATGCAAAATTAAACATTTTGCTTCTTCCTGCTGCAAGGAAGCAGCAAACATGAGAGAATATAGCCTAACATACATTTTAGTATGCTTTATGTAAATTTGAACAGGCACCATCCTCTGTGAATGGTTTGATAAGGAACACAACTCTCATTCCAGCATAAAAACCCTGTGTCTGTTCACTCAAATTTTATTTTCTGTTATATTGACCTCAGCTACAAATTTCCCAGCAAAAATACAATAGGTGGTTTATATCACATTACAGGAAATCACAAAAGCCTCTGAAGTGACCCTGATTTTCAGGCACTTCTGATTTTCTATCAGCTCTTTTTTCCCTTTTCATGCCTGCTACACAGTTAATTTTGGAGCTTTATAACAGAAAAAATGTCACTTTTAAGTCACAATTAGGCTTTCTTGCTACGTCATTTTCTCTGACTTGAAACACCAGAGAATTTTTTTACTTACTCCTCTATCACTGTAATTTCACTAGTTTGCACAGTGATATGTACATAAAACAGCAACAGCACAAGAAGACATGGAGATTCACAGCAATCCAAGTCACAACGTTATTTCAGAGACAGTTGCACTCCTTTCCTCGCTTCCTCAGACACCAACTGTCTGAAATTTTCTGCAAATTGATGTGTGTCAGTTTAGTATGATGACAGGAACAATGGATATCTGTGCACTTCCCAATAAAGCTGCTCTCTGTTTAGTTGTTCTCTGCTAGCTGAAAAATGAAAGACCACAGCTTACATTAGAATCAAAAGGAAGAAGTGCAGAAGCCAAGTCTTAGCAACGTCACTGTCCTCCCATGCCGAGTCAAAGAAAAAGGACATTTTCTGCCATTCCAATTACTTAGTTAATCCCAGTGAGCTTTTCCTGGAACAGATATCTGTGTCACCATTACTCAATAAACAAAAAGCTATTAAGATATTTTCCAAACAAAACTCTTCATAAAAGCACATCTTGAAAAAAATGCCCATTGGCGGTACAGCTCTACCAGAGCTCCCTCACCAGGACATTAGCCCCTATCCTGAGTGTGCCTCCCCACACACTTAAGTCCAGAGCCAGCTCCAGATAACCGCCCCTGCATTTGGTGGCAAATGAAGACATCATTTCTTTCAATGCAGAGGGAAAATGCTTGATGTTTCTTGACAGACCAGAAGTCCAAATTTGAAATTACTGCAGCTCTTCACTGAGCACAAGTTTGAGTACTTTTGCTTTCACAGGAAGGGGAATTTTTTTTTTCCCTTAATCTACCATAGTTAACTGTAATCCTGAAATAACAAAAAGAAGTACTTCACTTAGATAGTGGTCCTTTTTTTGCTTCAAATGCCCCAAGTTCTCTCTCAGTGGAGAAAATGCAAAAATTTATCCTCTCAAATTTCTCTGAGCTTCTTCCTTCTGAAGGAAATTCTGAGTTTCCCCTCGTCTCACTAGGTTGCAGTAACAATTAGCTTTATCATTTCACAGGGACATTTGTTAAGCCTGTGTTGCTGTTCTCACCACATCACATTTTCATTGAGGAGTTCTCACACAGACATTCTAGGACCACTGCTAACACTTCAACTACCCTTTCCCCCAGATTTCTAACCTTTTAGATACTCTGATTTCACAGTTTAAGTCTTCAGGAGTATGCAACACTCAAGCAAACAGAAACCATAGCTTAATACACATTTAGAACTAAATGAAACAATAGATGTTTATACATTATTTTATGTCTTGATTTTCTTACCTTTTCTGCATGTTTTGCAGGGTTTAAATAAGAGTCCTTTCAAATCCTGTTCAAGAACCCCATACCCTGCATATGGCTTCTTTTTCAATCATGACGTCTCTGGGTTTAGGTCTATTCCTTCTCTCTCCTTCATCTACGCCTGCAGACACCAACTTTGCTCTCATAAGTAGTCATTTATTTTCACCGTTCCCTTGAACAACCCTAACCAATTTCATCATGTGGTTTTTGATTCTGCAATTTTGGTTTTTAGGTACCTGCCCCCCATCTTTGCAGCAGGATAGTAGCCATCTGTGTGTGCACTGGAACATATGAACATGCAAATCTGATAAACCCTGGCAGGGCCTAGTAATAATTTTCAAAACTCGCAGAGTTATTATATGCTGTCACACATGATAGAGTTCACATGCTGACACCAAGACATCTCTCGGCCAAACCAAACACAACTGCACCAGGCTGACAAGCCAGGAGTGGATTTCCAGTATGTCAAGATTACACACGAGTCTAAGTTCATGTCCTAGGTATATTTATGTATGTACAGGTGAGACAGGACCGCTCATATGGTGGGACACAGGTCCTCCCAGGAGGTTCCTTTGAGCCAGGGGTCCTGCTGGAGTGCAGAGCCTAGGCAAGGCTGTCTTGCCACCACTCCAGCCTGGAACACCCAGCAGCCAAGAGGATGCCACCTGGCACAGGTGCTTGAGATGTGTTGGGGAGGCACTAAGTGGGGACCAGCTAAGTGAACTGGCAGGCCAGTGACTGTAACACCACATGGCTTGTGGGAGCAGTCACCACACAAGTCACAGGAGAGCCAATGATGGGCAGCAGGCTGCCCCAGCATGCCTCATATACCCACCCCCAAAAAGCATTGAGGATGCATGTCTGCATCCCCTGGTATTTGCAATGCTGTAATTTAACTCACACATTTGCTTTTTGTGTTTCCCCCTGTTTTGGTTGCAGAAAGTTCTCCCCTGTGCCTCACTAGCCTTCTTCTCTTCCTTTCTCCGCATGTTTCTGACCCAGTGCGCTGATTCTCACCGTCTTCCACATCACTTGCTCTCCCTACGCGGTTCCCGGGCCATCCACCCACCCCTGCCTCTCGTTTGCGGTCCTCTCCCTTGTGCTGTTTGCCAACACCTCCATCTCCCGGACACAGCGCACACGGCACGTAATCAAACTTTTTTTCACCCCTCCTCTGCTTACAAACATTATCAACATCTTGTGGTTGATCCATGGGCTTCAGGGACTCCAAGTTGTTAACTTAGAGTTTTTTTGACAGGAGACAAGACCTGTGGATTAAACTTTGAGTGGGTCTTTACAAGGCAGAGACGGCATTTCACGTAATATGCTTGTGCTTGCCATGCTGAGGTCTTCACCTGCACTGGGAATAATTTGAAAATCTCTAAATAAATTTTAAAAATCTTTGATTTTTGACTAGTGAAATTCTGGAAATTTCATTTGCCAGCAGTCATACCCCTCTGTGCTCCTGTCTATCTCTTCCTAGTTAAAGTCTACGCAAGTCTGTTTCAGAGAAATCCAATACGCAGCTGACCATTGGTGAGCTAATTCAATACATCAGTACATTCTTGATTTCTTTTTCCTGCCTCAGTGCTGAACTGCGTACCAAAATCATGTGTGGGGAACCAAAACCAGAGATCTTGATACATGGCTGGAAGAAAGCAGCTAGCTCACAATGTGGACATTTCCATTCTTCTGCCTCAGTTTTCCCATCAGTTTCAACTGGACATTTGAAGCCGTCGGCAGGCAAACAGTCTCCTGATGCTTCCTCTGGCGCAGGGCTTTGTGCCATAATAACACCAAAAAAACTGATTTGCATTTAAAAAGAAAAATATTATAAAATAAAATAAATCCGCTATCGCCGCCCCGCGCCCCGCCCCGACGGGAGGGAGCCGCGCCCCTCACAGCCCCGGCCCCGCCCCCCCGCTGCGGCGCCTGCGCGCTGCTCCCGCGCAAGC
>VZTI01005759.1:0-19013 GCA_013397865.1 Struthidea cinerea | reverse complement strand
TCCCCTCTTCAGGGGGGCAGCGGGCATCGCCCCGCGGCCTCCGCTGAGGCGTCGGGGCCGGGCCCGGGCGGCGGCGTGGCAGATGCCAACCGGCCTCTCTCCTTCTGCAGGCTGACTCGGTACATCGTGCTGCTGTGCTTCGCCAAGGTTTTGAAAGCCGTGGGGCTGTTTGAATCCTATGATCTCCTGAAAGTGGTCCACCTCGTGCAGTTTATCTTCGTAGTGCAGCTGGGGTGAGTGTGCAAGGGGTGGAGCCTTGTCCCCCACCCGTACAACTGCTTTGGTTCTTTGTCAGCATCAAACTTTTAACCCTGCATTATGTTGTTATCGTTTACTCGAAGAGGAGAAGGCATAATAGTGAATCCAGGAAGTTCATAGCAGTGTTTTTGCTTCACATTTCTGTTCACTGCAATTTCAGTATCTTGGAATGTCTGAAGTTGGAAGTGACTCATAAGGTCTATTGAGTCCAATTCTCTGCTCCTCATACAACTATTTGAAACTTAAACATGTGATCAAGAGTGTTGTCCAGATACTCCTTGAGCTCTGACAGGCTTGGAGCTGTGACACTCCTGGAGAGCCAGTTACCACCTGGGGGCCAGCCACACTCTCAGTGAAGAACCTTTCCATAATGCATAGTGTGGATTTACCCTGGTGCAGTCTCATTCCATCTCATGCCCTGCCATTGGTCACCAGAGATCAGCACCTGCCCCTCCACTGAGGAAGGTGCCATGAGGTCACCCCTCAGCCTTCTCTAAGCTGAGCAAACCAAGCAACCTCAGATGCTCCTCTTGCCCTTGAGACCTTACAACATCTTGGCTGCCTCCCCCAGACAGTCTAACAGTGTGATGTCCTTCTGATACGGAGGCACCCAAAACTGCACGCAAGACCTGAGCTGAGGCCGCATCAGTGCATTGCAGAGCGGGACAATCAACTCCCTCGAACAGCTGGTGATGCTGTGTTTGAATGCAAATGCACCCCAGGACACCGCTGACCCTTTTTGTTGACCCATATTCAACTTGCGATCAACCCAGACCTCCAGATTTCTTTCTGTGGGACTGCCCTCCAGCCTTTTGTCCTCTACTTTGTGCATACAAGCAGGGTTACCCTACCACAGATGGAGAATCCAGCACTTGTTCTTGTTAGATTTCATATCATTGGCAGTTGTCCAGCTCTCTGGTCTTTCCAAATGTCTCTGTAAGGCCTCTCTGCCCTCGAGAAACTTAAGTGTTTTTCCAGCTTCAAAGGTGGGCCTACTCTGACAGTGCTGACAGTGCTGTTGTTCATGGTGTGACTGTTGCTTCAACTGGCAATCAAGTATCACACAACTGTGCCCTCACTTTCCTCCTTCCCAGGGCGCTGGGGAGGAGAATCAGGAGGAAAACAAAATCTTGCGGGTTGAGATAAGAAGAGTTTAATAATTGAAATTAACAAGTTCATAAATTATTAATAAGTTAATAAGCCAAATATAGTAATAAATGGAAGGGAGAGAGAAAACCTGATAAAAACAAGTGATGTACAATACAACTGCTAACCACACAATGACTGATACCCAGCTCATCCCCAAACCACAATCAGGCTCCCTTCTGGGTAGCTGCCTCAGTTTATATACTGAGTATATGGCATTTATGGTATGGAACATCCCTTTGGCCAGTTCAGGCCAGGTCTCCTGGCCATCCTGCCTTCCAGCTTCTTGTGCACCTGCTTGCTGCCAGAGCATGCGAAACTGAAAAGTCCTTGATTTCGGATAAGCAGTACTAAGAAACAACCAAAACTGTATTACCAACATTGTTCTCACACTGAATCCAAAACACAGCACTGCAGTGGCAATAGCACTGGAGTGGCATCTACTGAGAAAAAATTATCTCAGTCCAAGCTGAAACCAGGACACTCGGGCACATGCGACTTTTGTTAACAAGGGTGTAGAAGATAAGCTTTCTTTTTTATAGTTTGTATTCTTGTGAGATTCAGTTGCTGTTTTTCCCAGATTGAGGGCTGAGGTATGAAAACTGATAGCAAATACACAGAAAAAACCTTTGCAGACAAAATCCTGCTTCACATTTACCTGATGAGATGTGGAAGAGCATTTACGTAATAAACTTGACAGAGTTGGAACATTTGGAACTTCATTTTTTCCTTTTATTTCATACTCATGTACATTTCTGGACTTCTCTCTTGCATGTTCCCAAGCACCATAGGTTTTTTTTGCCCATCACTTTTGATCCCACGATAAAGTTGTGTGCTGTGTCTTCTATTCCCACAGGACTGTGTATTCAGTATTCTGTATATGAGTAAGCCTTTTGGTATATCTATCTTGCTAATAAAAATCAGTATTATTTCTCTTCAAAACTTCTGAGATCAGTTATTTTGATTTTTGTAAATCACAAGTAGACTTCTTATTAGCCATTCTCTCAAGAACTGGCATTTGAAGTTGACCAGAAATGAAGTTCACTTGTCATCACTGTAGTACTGGTATCTGACACTGGTAATGCAGCAGGGAAAATAAAACCAATGAATGTAGTCAGTGTGGCCTGTTAATGGAAAAAATTGTGGAGGAAGCCATTTTGTAAACAGAGCCAGACATGAGAGACCTAGTTGTTTAGATCTGGTTTGAATAAAAAGCTGACTGCTAATACTAATAGACAAAACCTTCTCCTTTTGACAGGTCTGCTTTTTTTATGGTTTTGTTTCAAAAACCATTTTCTTCTGGAAAAGTGGTAACCAAGCGTCAGGTGAGTTGACATATGTAAGAGTGACTTGCATCTTCGTAAATATTCTTGGCAATATGGCTTTTGCCAAAAGTGAGAGGGGAACAAAGATTACTCCACTTAAAAGATGTGGTTACAGTTTCTAGAGGTGTGCAACTAAGTCAGTGTCTTCTGGGCTAAAACACTCAGCATTTTGTCAGCTTCTTTTGAGAGTATAGTGAAAAGACTGGTCCTTATTGCCATGCAGGCATCTACTTTGAGGAGTGGATTTTCAAAAAGAGTGTTAAGCTTATTCAAAAAGCCTAGTCTACTTAGCTGACTTCGACAGTTAGATGGGCAATTTCTGGACTGCCAGAATGTCAAAATGCTCCAGTCTTGTCCCTCACAACAGAAGAGTCCTTTCTGCATGTGATGAGGGCCTGATCTAACTGCTCGTCAGACATTTTTGAGTTCCCAGTATCCCAAGGAGTTGAGAGTGGGGCCGGGTTGGAACCTGCTGATTTGTAAGAAATAAATTTTCTTTACCTGCTTCATATTCATCTTGGATTTATGTAATTGTGTGTGCAAAAACTTGATCCAATGCGTGCACTAAGCAGACAGAATCTGAAGGAAACCCTCAAAGTGTTCCTCATTGTCAGCTGCTTTCATGGCTAGACATGTATAGCAGAATTTTAAAAATGTGAACAGGAATAAATGGCATCTTTGATTTGACTTCAGAAAAATCTGGCCGTATGTGGTTTTACTGTTGCTAAAAAAATTTAAATTCTAGATTTTGAAGATGTTGTATTTGTTGTGTAGGTACTGAATTACAGCCTGCTTCCTTGAAGAAAGAATGTAACACACACATAAATATTTGTAAGCATAAGGTCTTAGTCCCAATTTTGTACGTTTTATCTAGTTCTTTTTATGTTTATCCAATATATACAATAGATTGAAAGGTAGGTAAATGGACTTGATATTTTTTTCAACCATTTTTCAGGCTTTTTGTTGAAGAGAACACAGACAATGTTACAGACTCTAGTACTGTGGTAGAAAAAAGATTCTGGTTCACAGTATGTCCACATAAATCTTAGTTGCCTGGCAAAGTAGCTAAGAAGACAATCATACTTTAAATTATAATTAGAGAACTTAAAAAGCACATTTTCCCCTCAATTTCTACAGCTATTGTGTTAAAACAATGCTAGTAATAGGGTGTTTATTTTGAAACTCTGGAGAAAATGATAATGAAATACCTTTCTTTTGTAGTGGATCAAAATTTTTAAGCATGCTGTTGTTGGATGTATCATTTCACTCTTGTGGTTTTTTGGCCTCACTCTTTGTGGACCACTGAGGTAAATACATACCTACTGTAAATACTGTTTTTCTTTGTGATCCTTCCCTGTCTTGCTCCTTTGTTTTTTGTTTTCTGTCCATCAGATCATGCTGCTAGCCACTTAATGTATATTTCAAAAATTTATTGAATCCTTATGAATTTTCCTTTGAAAAATTTCACTATAGTGAAATCTTTAGTGCTTGGGAAAAAGTACATATACTTTCTGTAAACTGGTAATTTTCTTCACTGCTTCTTTTATGAGATGCCAGTGAAATTCTTGATAGTGCCTAAACACTTGATGTGAGTGATACATCAAGGTCACAGAATGTATTTGTCATCGCTTCCCTGCTCTCATTAATGTAATGCCAATTGTTTATTTACCTGTTTGGAGTCCATGGCTTGATGGCTACTGCTAGCAGCTGGTATTCCTTTGACAGGCGAATCATTTTCTGCACTTGTTGCGGGGTACTTCTTTATCTGGTTGGCTGTGTGCTCTGTGTTGAAATTGGGTAACATTAGTGCATGTACAGGTAAAACCATTTGTGCTGTGTGTTAGCACTATTGACTGAGTAATTATAAAAGAGTAGCTAGACTTAGAAAAATGAAGGTTAATATATTGGAAAGCATGTTTCACTAGAGAGAGGAAAGTAAAGCCTTAAACTATATACTTTATGAAAGTGAAGTTTTATCATCTACACAGGAGAAGGCATACCTGAGAGTAATAATACTGTGATTAATTTTATTAACGTAGTTATTACTCTCGTATCTTTCTAGATGCTGGCAGCCTGCCCAAACAGAACCAGTTACATGGGTCCTAGCATGTTGTATTGCTATGCAGAGGATTGCAAAAGCACTTGGTAAACTTGACAGCAATAATTACTTCCATGTTCTGCTTAGGAAAGCTGTCATTACAGCTTGTTAAGTCAGCCTTTGCTGTCTGAAGGAGGTAGTGTGTAAGCCAGAGTTTTTTATTTTGAGCAATTAAGAGGTTTTGGGGTGGCATAAACTACTAGGTCATCAGCACCTCAATAAACAGAATGCCATGCAACAGAACAGGATGTCTTCTCTGGGAGCAGAAGCTGGTTTAGAGGAGGTATTGTAGTGAGAATATTAAGTCCATCTTGAGTAAGTTAGTATCGTGTTGTGTTGTTAGAAGAAAATACAATTTAAAGTTGTCTGTAAATTAGTAATTTTAATCTGTTCCTTGATTTAGGAAGTTCTTGTTTTGTAATATGTATAGTTGTCTGCAGCTAGATCTATTGCTGGTGAAGGCAAATGGATCTGTGTTTATTGTTTTGAATTGCTTAAACCTGCTGTTGTAATCACAGGATAAATCTTTGTTGTGTCATTAATTTTGGCTGAAATAGTGTATATCAAGGTTGTGAGGTAAACTCATGGGAAATTGAGTATTTATTTCACTTTTTTATAGGACGTTGTTACTGTTTGAGCACAGTGATGTGGTTGTGCTGTCACTCCTTAGTGTCTTGTTCACAAGCTCAGGTGGAGGACCAGCAAAGGTATTTAAAAATCTATTTTACCAAATGTAAAACATACTGAATCCTGTAAAGTCAGTTACTTCTTTACGTGGAGCAAACTGTGTTTTGGATCCATGTTCATAGAAAATGTGCTTTTTTAGTTTAATTAGTGGTGGAATTGTAAGATGTACTACTTGAAATAATAAATATGGCATTGAGAGAGAAAAAGTAGGTGAAGGTGTTGGATGCCCATGGCAGATACCTGAGTTTTTCTGTTTATAGGCAGAAAAGAACCTTGAGAATTATTTTGCACTTCAGCATTCTTTGTAATGGGATTTTGGGTTTAAACTGACAAAAGAACATCTGTCCATGTAGTGGTCCTGACCCTTAGACATTGAAGTCCAGCAATTCAGTCTCCAGTTCCTCGCCTAGAATCTTCAGTGTTTATCTTTTCACATACATTGTTTCTTTCTGCCAGAAAGTTCTCTAAGTACTTTTATGTCTGCATGATCTCGTGTGTGCTGAATACTTAGGCCCTTTCATTTAACTGAAGACCTATGCTTGAGGCGTGCTCTGTCTCAAGTCACATTGTATATACTTTTGCAAGGTGTTCTCTAAATGTGCCCAGTCAGTCCTAAATGGAATGAACTTATCCCAATACCTAGCAGTTTTGAGCATTTTCACTCAAAAACAGTAACAGGTGGAGGCAAATACCTGCTGTTATATACCTGAGGCTAGAAGGGAGGTCTCACTTTGGTACCATCTCAGGCTGGGAGTTCTGAAATCTGTGTCTCATAACTGCACTGGAGACCCCTAAGCAATTTCAGGCAGCCTTAGAGTAAAGTCACAGTCATCTGCGCTGACAACTCTACGCTCAGCCCCTGCAAACTGAGAAGCTTCGGGGATCCAGCATGAAGATCATGCTGAAGAAGACAAATTATTTTCTCCAGCCAACTACAGAAAGGATAGATGTAGAGCTTCAGAGAGATTCTTTGTCAATCTGTATCTTAGTGGGTTACATTTGGTAATTAAGCTGCATATCTTAAGGCAGCAGAAACAAGGGAGCAATAACCCTGTCCTCTGAATGTTTCAGCTTTATGAAATTAACTGATCAGATGACTTTCTGAAACAAGAATGTGATAGCTCTATTTGACTTTAGAAGATAGATTGTAATAGTATTTTTCAGACATAGAGCTCAGTGTGTAGCTAAGATTATGAATACCAAAAATTGCAGTGGTTTAAGTCGGGGTGGTGAAAGCTCTGGGAGCTGGGATTTCATAGCCGCCTCTGTCCTTTCCCCACAAAAACACTTCAGAGCTGTTTTTTCCCATAGTCTTGGCATAGTTCCCTAGCCTTTAGGTCCCATAAGACAAAATTTAGTAGTTTATACAGATCTTGTTTGTAGTTCATTGATGCTACAAAACATTGAATCATCAGGCTGAAGTAGCAGTGCATTCTGGCAGGCAGAAACACACCATGAAGAAGAAAGTAATCACACTTAAAGTTTGTAAGATAGCGGCTTCTAGCTTGCTACAGTGGTGATGTGTCCTGAGTTATCTGGTAAGTCTGGAAATCAGAAAAAATGTGAAATTATATTGTCATGGTCACTTTCTTAAAAATAATAGGGGTTTCATTCACGTTTTTCTTTCTGAAGTATTTTACATTGATCAGGAAGCAGGGAAGGAGGGAATTGATTTCCTGGATTTTTTAATAGTAATCTGTTGTAGCAAATTATAGAAATACTTAGGGTTTTTTTCTTGTTTGGTTGTTTATTGTTTGTTTGGTTTTTTTTACAGACAAGAGGTGCTGCATTTTTCATCATAGCTGTCATCTGCTTACTGCTTTTTGATAATGATGACCTCATGGCTAAAATAGCAGAACATCGTATCCTTTCTTGCTGTGTGTAAGAGCAAGTGACTCTTACTACTGGAGCAGAGAAAATGTGACATTGAGTGTACTGAATTAAATTATAATTAGACTGTTTACCCAGCACTGTCAAGCCCACCACTAAATCGTGTCCCTAAATGCTACATCTGTATGTCTTTTAAGAACTGCCAGGGATGTTCACTCAGCCACTTCCCTGGGCACCCTGTTTCAATGCTTGATAATCCTTTCTGTGAAGAAAAGAGCAACACTCCCACCCAGCTTGGTGTCACCTGCCAGCTGCCTGAGGGTGCGCTTGATCCCCTTGCTCAGATCACTAATAAAGATATTAAACAGGACTGGCCCTAATACTGAGCCGTGGGGAACAGCACTGGTGACTGATCACCAGCTGGATCTAATTCCACTCACCACCGCTCTGGGCCCAGCCATCCAGACAGTTTTTTGCACACTGAACATGCACCTGTCCAAGCCAGGAGCAGCTGGTTTCTCTGGGAAGATTGTGTGGGAAATGGTGTCCAAGGCTTTACTGGAGCCCATGCATCCACAGCTTTTCCTTCATTCACCAGGCAGGTCACCTTGTCATACAGGATCAGGTTGGTCAGTCAGGACCTGCCTTTCACAAACCCATGCTGAGGGCTGGGCCTGATCCCCGGGTTGTTCTGCACATGCCAACACACCATAAAGCTCTGTTTGCTTACGTCTGCTTTCTGTGTTCTGCTACCTTTGCCTATTCTTGTTGTTCTTGGTTAAAAAAAAAAAAAAGAAAATCAAATTAAACGCTTCCTTAATTTTTTTATTTAGCTGAGGGGCATCATGACAGTGCTCTCACCCATGTTCTGTATACAATCATTGCTTTCCTGGGTGTTGCAGATCACAAGGTAAATAACAAGTATTTTAGGACATTTAAGTTTTGTAGGTAAGAATTTCACCAGCTCAGAGCTAATCCATGCCGAAATGAAAACCAAAAGGTTGAACATCCCCACCCCATATTAGAACTGAACTAGCACTGTAATTTTTACATACTGATCAGAGTAAGAAGAGCTTCAATACAGCAAGCTAAACCATACAATATTCAACCTCTAAAGCTGATAAGGACTTTGCTGTAATGCATGACCTAAAAAGTCTCATTGAAATTACCATGAAATATTCTGCCATCAGTGTTGTGGATGTTTGTAATGCTTTGCATACAAGCCATTTCTTACTCACTTTTGTTGCCTGTGTTTTGTTGCTGCATCTTTAGCTTTTCCCAGTCTTTCCTTTACGTTAGACTGGTATTTGAAGACCCAGATTCTGATACCTCTCAGTAAGATAGTCCAATTGTAATTGGTGGTATGAGTAGCTGTATATCATAACCTTACTATACGGGGTTGACCTGGCTGATTGAGTTGTGTTAGCTTAGTCTTGCTGAAGTGGCTTCACTGAGGACTAAAACAGAAAAAAGATATGGAGCAACTGAGAAAGTATTACTATAAAAATAAACCAAATGTTAGAAAGACTGGTTAATGGTGCACAAAAGCAACTGTGATCTAAGGGAGATGAGATACTGTATATCTTGTAATTAATTTATAGAACAATTTTGAAAGAGTATATTGTAAGGAAATGTGATACGGTGTGATCAAAGGTAAGTGGATGAAAAGATTATGAAAGGTCTAGAGGACAAGATGTGAACTTTTGGGGGTTTATATATGCTTTCAACACACTTTTAATAATGGAAGATGGGAAAACAAGCTTTGGGTGATTTTTCTTCTTCCTCGGGTGCTGTTTGCTACCATTTTCGTGCTGGTTTATGCCAACTAACACTATTGAGAGTTTTAAAATTCAACTCATACTAGGTTTGTGCATAGTGCTAAGGCATAACAATGTATGCTATGTTACTGTTTCTAGCTAGAGTAAAAATTACAGGAAATAATCTAGTTTTGGCTTTGTTGCCAGGTTAAGGAAAGCACATTAATCTTCTCTCCATGTGTCACTATGTTTGGAGTGAGGTTTTTGGTACTTAAGAAACACTGATGGAATCCCTTTATGTCTCCAGGGTGGAGTACTGCTTCTGGTACTGGCATTGTGCTGCAAGGTTGGTTTTCACATGGCATCCCGAAAACTATCTGTAGATGTAGGTGGAGCCAAGCGTCTTCAAGCTTTGTCTCATCTTGTTTCCGTCCTTCTTTTGTGCCCGTGGGTTATTGTTCTCTCTCTGACAACAGAGGTAAGATAATAAATACAAAGATAAATCTTTTTTTTTAATGCTTTTGAAGTGCAATTTAAATATTTCCTTTAAAATATCTTTAAAATTACCAAAGTTGCTGTCTTCATTTTGAGTAAGCTTTGTTTGAATTTTCCATTATGCTTTTCTTCTATATTTGTTTTTTGTATGATACTATCTGTGTGATGCTTTAATTTCCTCTTTTGTGTGATAACTGTATTTCATCCTTCTAGCTCACATATTATATCTTGAGTTCATCTGCTAACATTACACAAGCATTAATGACTATATAAATACAGCGCTCTTTTATCCCTAAGAAGTAGATTATTTACTGTCGTTTTAAAATATGCTCTTCATGCCTGCATGCATAGGGAGAGTAGGCCATTGCAACCATGGCATTGCATATGGCATTCCTTTTAAAAACATGAAAGTATTTAAAATAAAGTACTTAATGCGCTTTAGATATATGTCTCTTTCTATATCTGGAATGATGTGTTTCTATGATAAATTGAAAGTCTAAAAGTATTTATATTTTATGGATTAGTGAAAACACTTGTAATTCAAGTGACCGAGCTTTAATGCTATAAATACAATCAATCTTCTGGTGAGCAGTCCTGTTTGAAATTTATTTTTTGTTGCAGAGTAAAGTAGAGTCTTGGTCTTCTCTCATCATGCCTTTCATAACAGTCATCTTTTTTGTTGTGATCCTGGATTTCTACGTGGAGTCCATATGCTCTGTGAAGATGGAAGCTTCCACGTGTGCTCGATATGGATCCTTTCTTATTTTCATTAGTGCACTGCTTTTTGGCAACTTTTGGACACATCCAATAACAGACCAGCTTCGAGCTATGAACAAGCCACCACACCATGAAAGCACAGAGCATGTTCTTTCTGGAGGGGTGGTAGTGAGTGCTGTCTTCTTCTTTTTATGTACGTATTCTTGTCTAAACTGTAGTAACTCTGTGGTCTTGTGTGACTGGGAAGCCAATTAGAAAATTGAGGTGTGCGGAATTCTTTTGGATGAGCTTTTATGGATTCTTTTGAATAAGGCAGCCTGTAGCTTTTCACTCTTTTACTGTCTGTCTATGGAAGAAAAAAAAAGGAATGTGATAGATCTGTTGTGGAAGTGATGATCTAATCTTACATAGCAATGAAATCTAATGATAAACCTCAAGATTAAGCTGAGAATCACTTTGCTGCCTGCACATTTCATGTAAACTTTGATTGCTGATTAAACAGATTATAAAATAGCTGTGAAGCTTAGAAACAGCAACAAAAACTTCAATACTTTCCTTGCAGCTGCCAATATCCTGTCCTCCCCCTCCAGGAAAGGGCAGAAGGGTACCCTTATTGGTTATTCCCCTGAAGGCACTCCTCTCTATAACTTCATGGGTGATGCATTACAGCAGAGCTCTCAGTCATTGCCCCGGTTTATTAAGGAGTCACTGAAACAAATCCTTGAGGAGTATGATTCTAGGCAGATCTTCTATTTCTTGTGCCTAAATCTGGTAAGTGCATGGTTTTTTTTGTCAAACCCAATCACAATAGTGCATATATAATACAATAAAAAGAGTTGTTCTTTACAAGATTCCCATAATTGATTGGCTTGAAAATTACCTTTTTGATAGAGGTCATTTAAATGATAGAGTAATTTAATTAGTGGTCACTGTTTTGTTGTCACAGTGCAGCACTGGTGTGTAAGGGTTGCACCAGTAACTGAACACGTGTATGACAGTATGTTTAAGGTCGGGATACCTCAATGTTGCCAGCAGATAAGGTGAAACTGGTAAGGTCTTCAAGGATGGGGACGACAAAATAGAAGGTGTGGGATTG
This sequence comes from Struthidea cinerea, assembly GCA_013397865.1. Lineage (NCBI taxonomy): Eukaryota > Metazoa > Chordata > Aves > Passeriformes > Corcoracidae > Struthidea > Struthidea cinerea. The sequence goes on along the minus strand of VZTI01005759.1, from coordinate 7,604 downwards.
ATTAGGGTCATTTTGGAGCAGGCTAGTTTTATTTCTAGCTTGTCTCTCTTTCTTGAAAGGAAAAGATGATGCAGTATCAAATTTGACAGAACCTCATTTGCAAAGATCTCCAGGAAAGTAAGGGGAGAAACTTGAAGTATCCTTGTTAACTGTAAGGAATTCCATTATGGAATATGAAAGATTGGAAAAAAGTTTTTAGGCAGATGGATTGATAATAGTAAAATGTACATGGTAAATGTACGTATTAAAAATGTTTCCTTCTGTATCCTTCTCAGAATCAGTTCCTAAGATTTAAACAGTCAACTTACTGGTGGAGAAAATGTTGGCATAACAGATTTATAGACAGCATTACTTTTACACTAATGATATGTCAGATCAGAGCTCTTACATTTTTAATGATAAAATGCTTAGAATTTTGTCTGCAGAATGTTAGTTTAAAATTCAAAATGAAAACTTAAATTTACTCCTGTAAAGAGTTGGTTTTTTATGTGTGAGGCTTTAAGGAGACTAGGTTCAAAAATGTCTCTTCATAGACTTGGAATGCATCACGGATTTCATTGGAGGAGCGAAAAAATGGTCTAGAAATATTTTGAACAATACCTTTGAAAAATATTGAGGGTTCTGTGAAAAGAATATCCTTCTATCTACAAAAACATTAATACATAAGTTAATATTTGAGGAAAAATTAAAACTCCTACTTTGTTTTAGGCTTTCACTTTTGTGGAGCTTTTTTATGGAGTGTGGACCAATAGCCTTGGTCTTATTTCTGATGGCTTTCACATGCTTTTTGATTGCTCTGCATTAGTGATGGGGCTTTTTGCAGCTCTGATGACAAGGTGGAAAGCAACTCGCATATTTTCATATGGGTATGTATCTTGGGTTCTTTAAAGAACTATTTGAAACTTAACTCTTCTTGCTCGTTTTCAGAATGGCTTGGTATGTATTTTACTAATGCATGCTTCTATGGGCTTTTGATGTGTCTCGTCTGTTCGACTTGCGCTCATGCTATTCTCTTCTTACCTCTGCAAAAAATATGTCTGAAATATAATTTTCACTTACCTCTACAAGTAAAACTTTTATCAATGTGAATATAATTTAGAAATTACCTCACTCTATGCATTTATGTCAGACAAAAATCTATGTTAAAAGTCAGTGTTCACATGAAGATTTAGATTCAGCTGATATAATTAAACTTTATATGTTTGCATAACAGTTCAGCAATTTGAAGCCCTGAATGGGCAGTATATATAAGAGAATTCTTCTATATTGCTTTATCCTAATGGAGTTTGGACAGTTGGAAACTGGCAACCTCTTGATCAGAAAAACATAGCTCAGAAATTGAGGCATGATTCTGTGACACTGAGGAAAAAAATCATAGCAATCTTAATGCTGTATTAAAAGAATTATAACTTTATTTATTATAACTTTAACATTTGTTCAGAGTACCTATTCTTCACTCTCAAAAGTATATATGTTTACTTTCAGGTATGGACGTGTAGAAATTCTCTCTGGATTTATTAATGGCCTCTTTCTGATGGTGATTGCTTTCTTTGTCTTCATGGAATCAGTGGCTAGACTGGTGGATCCTCCAGACATAGATACAAACATGCTAACTGTAAGTTTTGTCGTTCTGTTTCAGTGCAGTTTTGCAGTTAATGGTTAACTTACGTTTATCTCCAGGGCATTAGTCCTTCCAGTATCTGAAGGGAGCCTTCAGGAGAGCTGGAGAGGAACTTTTTACCAGGGCATTTAGTGACAGGACAAGGGGGAATGGCTTCAAACTGAAGCAGGGTAGGTATAGATTAGATACTAGGAATGAATTAGATATTAGATGTTAGGAAGGAATTCTTTACTGGGAGGGTGGTAAGGCACTGGAACAGGTTACCCAGAGAAGTTGTGGGCTTCCACAGTTTTCCTTAATTAAGCACATGGTGTTTCCGGTTCTAGAAAAATAAGTTTGTTCTACAAAATAAGTTTGAATACCTGTGAGGATGCAGTGAAGTTAAAGACTTTTCTCCCTCTCACAGCCAGTTTCTGTTGGAGGGCTGATTGTAAACCTTGTCGGTATCTGTGCCTTCAGCCACGCGCACTCCCACGGGGCTTCTCGGGGAGGCTGTCCAGCACATGATCACAGCCATTCTCACCATGGCCACAGCCACAGCCATGGGCACGGCCATTCTCACAGTGACCATGGCCACAGCCATGGACATTCCCATGGATCTTCTGGAGGAGGCATGAACACCAACATGAGAGGTAAGTACAGATTGTTGAATCATAAGTGATGTACATGATTTCTAGGAGACTGAAGATTTTCAGAATCAGACCTATGCAGTATTATGCATCAATCTAAAAAGTGCTCTCAAGGAACGATCTGACAGCCATTAAATGTGCTATGCAGGAATTGCTCAAACCATTTATGAATTTAACTTGAAGAAACTTGAAATGTTTCTATGCATATGTGTTTAATACATAAGGAACAATAAAAAGCAGTAATCTACAGTCTTCGCTAACATTAATAAAGGTCACTGTAAACCATACACAAAAAGCTTAAAGTCCTTGTTTCTAAGTTCAAACTGGAAATGAAAGTACAAGGTCTCTATTATTATAAAGATACTACCATGCTTCTAGGTGTCATGTGACAGCTGGTTGTAAAAACACTGGGAAGGGGATAAGAAGCAGGAGAAAAAATACAGACCATCAATAGAATATGCTTTTATTTATTATTCAGAAGATAAGGTGGTAAAGAAAAACTTTCAAATCTGAAATCATAAGCTGAGAAGGGCACTCTATATAAAACTTCAGCATAGAATTTTTTCTCTAGTAGTTAGAAAGTAGTTATTTACCAACTGTCTGGCTTATTAAAAAAAACTATAAAGGAATGATGTTTTCTGTGTAAGCTTGTCAGAATATGGTGAATAGTGTCATGTTTCATAGGTTGTTTTATGTCTTAACTCAGTTGGTTATCCTGATTATTCATATTCATTATGTCTGTCATTTTTGTAGTCTGCCTATACTCATGTTTCAATATCCTTTAAAATCTTCACACTGAACTAGCAATAATCTTACCAATGGTTGGAGAATATTTTTCTATGCCCATTGAATGTACATTGAGTATGAACCCACAATTAAAGCAGTAGAAAGTATAACATTCGTGGCAGTAGCACAAAGACAATTCTCTTGTAAAATTGGAGTAGAATTGGCATACAAAAACCAAGCAGTACATTAATGTGTGTCCACATTAGCAAGTCAGTGCATGTACACTGATCTTTTAACTCTCCATTAAGGATCAATGAGTCCTTATGTACAGAGTTACATGATTGTGCTATATTGTACAAATCCCACTAACAATTTAAAGACTATTCTCATATACTTTACTCTGTGAATGCCTACCTAGATCATTGCCCTATAGAGTAAAAATTGTTTTTACAGTAATTTGTAATTAAACATTAGAAAAGCGAAATATTTAGTGTATTTTGTCCCAGGTTAGGCAGAGAGCCATGTCTGTTTGAGGATATTTAGTAAGCCTTACTGAGTTTCTGCTATTGAACATATATGTACATTTTAGACAGAACTGTTAATTACTTTGTTTGTTTTGGTTTTAGGTGTGTTTCTGCATGTGTTAGCAGACACTCTTGGCAGTGTTGGTGTTATTGTATCCACGATATTTATTCAGCAATTTGGATGGCTCATAGCTGATCCACTCTGCTCTCTCTTTATTGCTACATTGATTTTTCTTAGTGTTATCCCACTATTGAAAGATGCCTGTCAAGTGCTTTTGTTGAGGATACCTCCAGAGCAGGAGAAAGATCTGCATGCTGCTTTAGAAAAGGTAAAACTATAAGTGTTTTCATATACAAACACACAAAGCTGTAACAGTGTTTAATGATTATTAAACTCAAGCAGTTCAGTCAGACAGGTTCTGTTGCCTTAAAAAACTTCATGTCTCAAGTTGTTTAAAATCTATTTTGCAGAGAAGTGACAAAATTACTAATTCTAACAATAAAAGTGGGTTTGCAGCTAAAAATACTTCCACTGTTTTTTGCTTTTATGGGTAGCCCATGATTTCAGACAAGTATGGTAACAGTGTGGTAAATGTACCACACTGTAGGACTAACAAAGTAATATGGCACTTACCCAAACCTGCAGCCTTTTAAAACTTGTTATAAACATTCAGACTACAGGATTATATGATGAGCTTGTTGGTGATTTGTCCATATCATGAAGGGTATACAGGTTCACAGTAGGTAGGATGGCAAAAAATGAGCTGTTTTTTCTAATTACTTTCTGTTTCTAGTCTGTTCTTTTCCTGTCTGGTGCAGTATCGCATCTGCTGTGCGGCTGTTCCTAGTCTTTGCTATTGCTTCATTTTAAATTCCTGCCCAGAATCGTATTATGGATCTCAGTGTGGAGAACTCCTCTCTGTAAAAGAGTGAGTTAAAAGTTCTTTGAGGATGCCATCAACTAGAGGCTTCAAGGAAGACTATGCTTATGGTGTTCTGTCAGTTACTAGAGGGAGAGGTGTGTTCTTGTCTGCATGAGAAAGAAAAGAACAAATGGGAATTGTTTGGGAGAGATTTATTTAGTGAAAGGAAAGTAAGGTGCAGAGTGTGGTTTCACTTTTTGATAAAGGAAGACAGTAATTCTGAGAGACAGGAGAATAAGAAAGTACTTTTTGAGAACAATCAAAGACTGTTCATTAAAAGATAATAGGAAAAGCATTTCAAAAATTGCATCACAATAAAATAATGTGCTTGCTGTAGGTTGACCCCAGCCAGGAGCCAGGTATCCATACAGCCATGTGCTCACTCCCCTCCTTTACCACCACCACCACTGCTAGTGGGACAGGGGAGCATACGCAGGAAAACTCAGGAACAATTTAACAGGTGAAGGAAGAGCGGTGGAAAAAGAAAAAAAAAGTGGTGTACCACCTCCCACAAGCAGACCGATACCCAATCAGTCTCCAAACAGCCACCTTGGAAGCCAAAATCCCCACTTCATCCTCTACTCCAGCTTTTACTGCTGAGCAAGGTGTTATATGCCATGCAGTATTCCTCTGGACAACTTTGGATCAGCTGCCCTGGCTGTGTCACCTCCCTACTTCTTGCCCATCCCCAGCCTACCCACTAGGGCAAGGGCAAAGTGGGAAAAATACAAAGCCTTGAAACTGCCTGACAGAAAAGAGAAAGCCAGAACAGTCCAGCAATAGCTGGTGTGATAACACACATTGGTGTGTTATCAAAAAGGTTTTAGGCAGAAATCCAAAACACAGCACCTTACCAGCTGCTCTGAAAAACCATCACAGCCAACCCAGAACAAAGATCAATTTGAAAAAATCCTAAATTATGGAAAAGAAGTTATGTCTCTGAATTAAGTTCAGCTATGATAACTAAATATATCTGCTAAACAGTGAGGTAACAAGTGCCCTGGTAGATGCCGAACCAGCATTCTGATTAGTCTATCCATGTATGTTCCTATTATCTGTTTACTAAATCAGGGGATTTTTTTCCTCATCCTATTTAGCATTGATCTTCTGAGGTTTTCATTTAGTTTGACCTTTTACCTTCTAAAATTTTACAGTAGTAGTAAGATGACCTTTCAATACAAGATATTTCTGAATATAGCTTAGTTGGAAAGCTGGTGTGCTACACGGTTTTGTTTCCTTATAAAATATTGTCCACCAATAGCCATGTACATATACAAGTTCAAAATTACTTAATTGTTGCTAATGAAATTTCTTCACAGATTCAAAAAATAGAGGGAGTCATATCCTACAGAGATCCTCATTTTTGGTGTCACTCTGCAACTGTTGTGGCAGGCACAATACATGTGCAAGTAGTATCGGATGTGATGGAACAGAGAATTGTACAGCAGGTAAAGTGCAAGGTTTTTAGATTCTTAATTTCTTAATTACCTACTTGACATCTCCCTTTCAGTCATAGACTGAAGTTGCAAGCTGACATGTATGATTTTTTTTTTTGTAGCTCTCCGTTACTGTCTCAGAGCTGATCTCTAAAGCTGTACTGCCCCTTGCCTGCTATCTTGAAATTAGCTGTGTAAAGAGTTGTTTTCTAGAACATCTGCCAAAACACTCACTGGTGAAAGTGGCACTACGTCTGCTCTGAGAAAAAAAGGGGAGGTGGAAAAACAGGCCTGCAAAACAGGGAATAAACAGTAGGGATATCTGGATACTAATCACGTGTTTATAACTGGATTACCACTACCTGTCTGCCATGGGTTTCTCTTTTCATTAAAAAGATACATATTTCCTTATGCAAAACTCTGAGAATCACCCAGTGTGCACAAGTTGCAAAGCCCTCTTAAGCTGCTCTTTGCTTTCCAGAGAATTGAATTCTTCACAATGATACGTGTGGGTGTTTTTTACAGCATTTCAGAGCCAGAATACTGCAAGTTACTGTGAGATACATATGAAGTGCAATACTGATGTTAACTGTACCATTCTGTTCAGGTCACAGCAATTCTGAAAGATGTTGGTGTAAACAATTTAACTGTCCAGGTGGAGAAGGAGGCTTATTTTCAACACATGTCCGGACTCAGTACAGGATTTCAGGATGTCCTCGCAATGACTCAGCAACTAGAATCCATGAAATACTACAAAGATGGTACTTACATCATGTGATACCAAGTTGTATTTGCCAAAGGAGATGTAAATGGTCAAGCTGTTGGATGCCCTATTTGTATTTTTGCCGGGAAATCTTGCACATACATGTACAGAAACAAATGTACTATATATTTGAATTTTTGTAAGGGTACTATCTTTGTTAATTGGATTGAGATGCTTTTTATAAAGGAAATAAGAAGGACTTGAGTACTTGCTGTATATGTGAAAATAGTCAAAATCCTATATACTATACCTGGTGTTTATTAAACAGAAGTCTTGCAAATTGTAGATGAGCACAGATATATTCCATACTTTCTCTTAAGTGTGGAACATCGGTTTTGTGATTTCTTGTTAGTGGGAAATAGAAGTAGTTTGTATTGGAATGCAAACATAATGAACTGGGAAATATTTTTCCTTCTTTCAAGGATAGCTTGAAGACTCTTGGAATGAAAAAAAAGTTTATTATGGGGAGTAAAAAACATGAAGTCCTGTGTTTTGTGTAAATATACAGTTTTTACATTATGTCTCAGCATACAAATCTGATTTCTACACTTAATGCACCAGAGCAAATATACATTACCATTTTGCATTTGTATTGAACTATTTTTTTTAAGAAGAGAAATCCACAGATTTAACAGTGAGAAATAAGGAAGGGGAAAAAAATGAAGACACTTTTCTCTTTCCTGGGAAGACTCAGAATCATAAATCAAACCACTCTGTAAAATAAATATTTTGTACTTTTTGTATGAATAACTGTAAATGCAAAGTTTGAAGGCTAGAAGTAATAAATCAGTGAGCATCCTAGAACTCAGCCAGACTTCGTCTCTTCAAGATATGTTATCCTGTACTTTACTTGATTTTTTTAGTAATACAATGATAGCTGCAGGTGTACTGTAGTCAACTGTACCTCCCTGTATTACCCAGGGAAGAACTTCAGGTTTAGAATGCTAAATTGCAACAGTAGTTGTCGCCGCGGACCCTCGGA
>VZTI01005758.1:428872-489632 GCA_013397865.1 Struthidea cinerea | reverse complement strand
AAAAAGAAAAAAGAGAAAGAGGGACATATAAATGGATCATAGAAGAAGGCGGCCATTAGCAGACATTTAGTCTGACCATGGCTAGAAGTGCAGATGGTTCAGAGGAACACAGCCAACTTGGCGTTTATACGCGCTATCTTGTATCTCCCGCTTTTCTCCCTACACTGGCACTCAGATTGATTAAGAGGTCAAATAAAGGCTGCTTCAGTGTGAGAGTGTGCATGATGTATGACAAAAAATCCTGTCTCACAGTTCAGGCTTTCTAAACAACATAAAAGACAAATCAATGTATAAACTAATTCTCAGCCTGTTTAAGTCTTTTCTTCCTGAAAGCCGTATGGACCTCTCTCGCTCTCTCTCTAGTTTTTTCTTTTCTTTTTATCTTTTCAAATGTCCCAGTGACAAAGTGGTAAATGAAGGCAAGTAGTGGAATGTGAACATAAGGAGGTTGAATAGGAAAGTCCCTTCTAGCAAAGCAGGTGAAAATTACTCTATATTCAGTAGAGTCCCACAAATGTCTTTTCTGAATTATAAGCAAGGAAACAAAACAAAACAAAATAAAAAGGGTTTAAAGGTCTTTTAACTGGCTGCTTCCCATGCAGCAGTCTACCTCCTGCACTGCCTAGGCTTTTTGTACAGGGGTTCTGCATGTACCTGCTTTGCAAAAAGTTGAGTCTGTGGAAGAGTATGGGAATTTGGCGACGTCTTCTGCAATAATAAAAGTAATGATTTTCATATGAATCTAGACACATGGGATTTTGATGGTGTTTAGACATCTGTCTTTCAATTTCTTTTAGGATACAGTATGGCTGGACACCTATCCGGTACCTAAATCACAGACTCCTTAAAAAGAGACCCTCTCCAGGCACAATTGGTGACCTGCCCGACTCCTTGGAACCTCCTCAATGTAGATCATCTCCCCTGAACTTCAGAACCTTAAAGTGGTTCAGCATCTGAAAATCGGGCTAAGCTAGGAGCTTTATTAAAGGCAGGAGCCCACCCCTAAGCAGATCTAAAGGCTTGGGTCTGAAGTGAGGCTCAGGTTGCAATAGCTCAAGCGGGCTGACTGAAGTCCTGCCCACGCTTTTAATGCTTAATTATCCCAGGTGCCACGGGGATGGACACATTGAAAACAGATGGAGAGGTATTCCTGAGCATCTGAAGATAAGCAGATCAGTTAGGCCAGGTTCTGTGGATCTTGTTTGAATAGTTAATCACAGGAACACAGAGATGAAGAGAACCACATGGGTCACTGAGCTCAGGTCTGTGAAATTTTCTCATTATAATTTACAGCCTGGAGAGTATCAAGAGCATGCCAGGTGCTTCATATATAGTCAAACAGTCTGACAAGCTGGTATTTATTTTGGAGCCAAAGGAGGCCTGTTTGTTTTATGAATCAAGGTTGTTGTTATTTTTTATTTTGAGGCTGGGAGGTTGCTAATCATTTTGTTTACACTGTACTTTGTGAGGGGATATTTTTGCTCACCTCTGTTACTGTTGACTCTGCATCATGGCCTAGCATTTTAATTTAAGAACTCTGATTGTTAAAGCCTTCTTCATAACTACTGAGTAGCCTTTGAATGTATTTTTGCTTTGAGCTATTTAGACACAGATACACACACGTGTAGATACTGGAAATTAACAATAAGTGCACATATGTGTCATATATGCTTAGGACCACCCTATGTCCCCAAAATTTGTGCATGGTTTAAATACCTGTGTGCATATAGCATAGAAACTCCTTGAAAATCCACCGGAAGAGGAAATTATCCCATTAATCAAAGTAACAGATTGTTACTTTTCCAGGCATAAAGCCAGAAGACAACAGATACACCTTTTCTTAGTTGGGATTATTGATGCAGTTTAATCACTTTGAGTGTGCACTAAGAAATTAACAGCAGCCTGATGTTAACCAAAATTCTTATTTATTGTGTATGAGTTTACATGACAAAACCACATTGTTATGTCTGCTTTAAGGAAAAGTCTGTCAGGGAGTTTGACATATTGGTACAAGTTTCCCTATAAATATCCCAGAGAAAGCAAGTGTAGATGATTTTAGAAGCATTTATTGGACTATAAAAGTGAAGATTATGAATAGGTCAATATTTCTTGAAAGGTGTTAATATAAAACAGTGCTAAAAGATTCAGAAATGATCAGTAGATATTTTAAGCTTGCTGCTGACAGGAAGTGACATCCGATAAAGATGGAGATAAAAATATCAATAAAAGATGTTATCTACACTATACCATCCATTTATTTGTTTGAGTTGGTAACAATTAGATTATTGACTATAAATAATTTTGTAGCCCGTGGTAAATTATTTATGGAAGTGTCCTTAAAAAAAAGCTTTTGCTCATACGATTTCCACATGAAAAGTTCCTCCTGATACATAAAGTGCCCAACATGTTCACTGGGCAATTTTTGTCTACTAATGAAAAGTCTCTGAAATCTGGCCAAGAATAAGAAATTTAAATCAGTTAAAATAACTTTGTAGGCACCAGCATGATCAGATGAGTAAAACTTCTGAAAATAGGGACAGAGTGGTAAAAAACCAAGCTTGTTAGGATGTTCCTTGCAGCATGAATGTTTTCAGGAGTATTTATAGTTAGCCAGTGTAAGATGGTGTAACAGGAAGGATTTAAATGTAATTTCGCTCAGGTACTAAACTCTTCCACAGTCGGTGTCACTAGAGAAGTCAGACATGCCGTTCAAAGCCATCTGAGGAAACCCTCAAAAGCAATCCTTGGACACACAGCTGAAAACACAAGTTCTCATGCGTAAGCAGAAATGAATTTTTGGGCAATAAATTACAACAATGGGCCAGAGGATGACAGCAGATAGGCGGGCATCTGCCACACACAAATAAACCAGTGAGCTGGACCTGAGCTACCGTGCTGAGACCTCCAGCGTGTGAGGACACTTTATTACAAGAAACAGAATCCAGAAGACATACTGAAAACTCAGAGGTTCCTGTTAGCCCTCCCTCCAGCAGCAGCACAGATCTGTTGTGGTGGGACAGGCTGCCTAATGGATTGTTACTTTGCTTTTTTTAGCAGTACAGAAGTGTCCAGCACATTAAGCGATGATGCACTAGCAGCTCGTAAATGACAGCTTGTTCATTACAGGACTTCAGAGAAGTTAATAATCATGATAATGGACCACAAGTCACAAGTGTCTCTTGTATACCACTTTTTCACTTTTATAGACAAGTATAAACTTAGCACATCAAGCTCTTGTGCTACACAGTCAAGTGGGAGAATCAGTTAAGCCAGTTGAGAGGTTTTGCAGTGAAAACTGAGGGAAAAGTTTACCCAGCACACTCCCCTGCCTTTGTCAGACTTCCAGAGGGCTGGGGAAGGAAGAGCAACTTCTTCACACAGAATATCTTACAAGCTTTTGAAAATAAAGGCAATTAACTCTGAAGCAGCTATTTAACAGTTTTGTTATAAAATGTCTCAATCTAGTAGACTAAAATGTTAACAAAAAAATGATGTGGAAAAAAATCTAGCAGAAAAAAAGCTGAGTTTTTCAGAGAACTTATCCTAGGGATTACTTATATGGGTAGAAAGAGACCTGTTTTCTCAGGACAACAGAAAAGGTTGCTATTCATTGCCACATCTTCATTCTCCTTTTCTCCCACTACAGTGGAGTGAAAATCAGTCCCCATTTCTAATTACTCGCAATTACTCCAATTATTCCTTAAGAATCATCAGAGGAAATAAAAGGAGCATTGCAGACTGCAACACCAAAAAACATTAGTAAGACTTTCAGTAGGTTTCCATATAGCTGCCACAAATTTTTTCTCAGATGCAACAACACAGACACCATGGAGGTCCTTCAGGAATGCAAATATGAGGATGACAGATAGGAAGATGTCCAATCTTACCACAGAAGCACCAAGAGCACCAAGTCTCCCTAGCAATCACTTCCAAGTACCAAATTTTAGCTTCTAGGCAGTAGATCTTGGCATGTACATGCCCACAAGACTGGATGGCTTCTCACATAGTTTTCTATGTGTCATTTCCTATGAAATTATCGAAAAACTTTTCCATTGTTAAGAGGAGAGGACTGAGTCCCTAAATCCCTGCAGTGCACCGTCTTAGAACGGATTTTAGGAAAAACTTCCTTGCTGGAAGGGTGGCCAAGCATCGGAATAGGCTGCACAGGGAAGTGATAGAATCCCCACCCCTGGAAGTATCCGAAAAAGCACGTGGGTGTGGCACTTGGGACATGGTTTAGCAGTGAATATGACAGGGCTGGGTTAACAGCTGGACTCCATCGTCTTAGAAATCTTTTCCAACCTTAACGATTCTATTATTCTATGATGTACAATTCGAAATTTGTAGGCTATAGTTATCCAGGACAGCTTCTGGATCCCTTGTGGGTCCCTTCCAGCTGAGGATATTCTATAATTTTTACTTAAAATATGGGTGGGCAGGATATGACAGGGAAGTTTTGCAGAGAAAAATTGTGTCTTTCACTTAAACTAAGACAAATTGATCTGGGAGTGATTCAGGGTACTGCTAAAATTCTGGTTTGGTAGTGTGTTATGCCAGCCTATTTTTTACTTCATACTTGTTAAAGGAAAATATGATAAAATATGAGTAAGTGTACTATTTTGTGGTCATGTATTTTTGACTATAAGAAAATGGTCTATGTCTTAGATGGACAGAGGCCTTTTGTAATCAAAGAAACAGTTTTCCAATATTTTTTGCTGTTCTGTAATTTTTTGATGTAGGAAAAAACCCTTAAATATTTAACATATTTGGAAAACCTTTCTTCCTAGTAAACCTTGGAGTTTCTTGCCAGAACTCTTGGGCACAAATTGACGCCACCACTTCTTACGTATTTGTGTGATCTCTCTAGTTCTTCCAGCTCTGGGTTTTGTTCCTAGACTGGAGAGAGCAAGATGAGTGCATCTAGAAACTGCATTTCAGCTGAGCTCTTGTTTTCACCTCTTTCTCGATCTGGAAAATTGTTTTGGGGCAAGCAGGTGGAATACATTCAGAGCAAAGTACACACACTGTGGTCTTTCATATGGCAAGCAATTCCCTTTACGGATGTATTAATAAGTCAAGGTTTTTGCACCAACACTAGAATGGAAATTGGGTCTTTTATTACAAGTGAAAAACTGCAGCAGTTTTTAAAACAAAAAACCCAGCCCAGAAAGTAAAATATCTTTCCACATTAAACTTAAACTTCTTGGGTAATGTTGATGAAAGGAAAGCAAGAATTTTTTTTTTTTTTTTTTTTAACATGGAGAATATATCTTAAAATAATTTCTATTATTTATACAATTCTTCTACAAGAAGTTGCTTGTAGGCTGTTGGGTAAGATGGGAAATAAACTGTCTTTATTAACGTATCTGTTTAATAACAATTAACATCAAAATTGCCAGCCTGACCTTCTAGACCAAATGGCCTACAGTAAATGAAGTAGTTACCAACACAGAAATTTCCTTGACTTTCTGGGCCCCATGATGCTGCTGAGAGACTTTTGGACCAACTTCATCCTTGCTGTTTTTAAGCAGTTTATCCCCTGGTAATGTTTTAGACTCTTCCAGCAACATAAAAGGACAGCTGGTATTGCTGATCTCCTTGTTTATCCTCCTGCTATTAAATTCACTATATTCTAATGAATTCATTTTAAGCTGAAGCTGTTCAGGAGCTGTGCTGTTGTTGCTGTCAGTGTAAGTCAATGCTGCTCTCATCTGAAGACTCTGATGTGTAAATTACTTGTTTCCAGTGCTCTGACTCTGTGTGTAGGCTGAGACTGTCGAATGCTGGACAGACACACTAGCAACCTAAATTTTACTGAGTCCACAGTTAGAAAAAAGATCATGCATAAATAGAGTCTAGACTGTCAGTGTAATGTAGTCTGTGGTAACAAAATTCTGATTCCCCTCTTCTTACATCCAAGGAGAACTAAATAGCAGGGAAAATCCAGTAAGTAATGCAAGCAATTATATCTGTTTTACTGCAGATAATTTATGTGTTATAAGAATACAGGAAGGCCACCATCCTTGCTTGTAATCATAGGCTGAGGCTATTTTATAAACAGTGAAACCACCCATTGCCGTTGTCCATCGTTTATTACTCGCCTAATAAATACTTCAATTACATTTAATAAATAATGTATTCAGGCTCAGTGAAGTGATAATTCTTTAAATTAATTATTAAACTCATGCAAAAAGGTTTTATTGCAAGCACTACTAAAGGAAATTTCTGTCTTTAATCTAAAGTGATTATTCATTATGTGCAGTAAAAGGCTCCATTTGCATATTATTAGTGAGGTAACCTTTAGCCTTCCTGCCAACAATAAAGATGCATTTTGATGTTGCTGTGCATTAATGTTCTTGGTTAGCCTTCCAAAACTAAAGCGATGATAAACAATATGTAATAAAGCCTTTGTTTATGGCCTTCTACCAGCTGTTTTTTGATATCTCAAATATACTACAATGACAAAATGTCCAGTAAATGTATTACAGCAAGTTGTTAAAAGGTGTTGCCTGCAGATGGTTGGTTGATGGGAAACAGTAAAAGTGGAACCAATTAATGCCCTGGAGATCTGAGTAGTAAATTCATCTCAAACAGACTTTTTAAGAGCCCTCTCTTTGATGGTCTCCCATGTGCTGTGCTACCCTGTACTTGCTGCTGTCCTTGCCTGCTACACAGCAGAGGCTCTGGGAGTTAGCTGTGCACTTTGGCAGGGCTCAATTCCCCAGACAGCAAATTTTCTCCTGACTTGAGCAGCTCTCAGTACTTACATAAGGAGTTTCTAACACCATCATGTACCTGCCCTAACCTAGACGTCACAATGAGGAAGAACTTGCTGCGGAGGGAAGTCCCAGTGATTTTCATTGACAGAAACCAGAGTGGCTTCTCCTTTCACTCTTTTAATATATCTTTCATTTCCTCTTAAAACCTTAAAGCAAAAATTCACAGGAATCCTTAAAGGAAAAATGACCCAGGTTACTGAGTCCGTAGGGTCTGGTTCAGAGCTGTGAAATTTGACAGCTCACAACTGGGAAGATCTGTCCTGTGGATACAGTGGTGTCCTGGAGCTGAGCCGGCAATCTGGTGCGGGCTGAGCTGTAAGTGCCACTGATTCACAGTGCTGCCTGAAATCAATCTTCAAAGTCAGCCTGAGTGGCTTCAATGAGTACATCTGGCCAGGAGATGACTGCACTGGCTGGATCCTGCAGGTCTTGCTCCATCGGCCCTTCATCCATGGGGCCTTCTAAGACCTGACTTGGATATGTATCTAGTCTAGGACTCATCTGCTTTGCAGGGCGGCTCTGACCTGTTCTCCCCTCTGAGGTGTTTTCCTTTCAGAGATGCCATTTCACAGTGTAGTGTCATGATCAAAGCTTATATTCATCCAGGCACATCATCAGTGCAGGTAACACCCCCCAACCAGGTTGTGATCAATGAGGAACACAGGCAGGAGCAGAGCACAATCCATCCCTGGGATTAACACAGACACTGAGCATCCCTTACACCGTCTGAAGCTAGAGTTTTCATTAAGTGGCCTGCCCTTCTGGATGATGGAAATCTAGGCAGCATATAGATCCTCAAAGAGCTTTAATTTGTGGCCTGAGAGCCACTGATTAAAAAAAAGAGAAAAAAAAAAGTGGGAAAAATTATAACTATTAAATTACGATCATGTTGCTTCTCCTACAAGTCTATAGTCTCAACCACAGTGAATTTTTTTAATGAATGTTCTCCACATCATGCTTTGTTTTAGCCCTCTGCCTTTAAGACGTTAAAAAAATAGTCTCCAGAAAGACAAAATTGAAGCCTAAGATTGACCACAGGTTTCCTTTAACTATTTGCCAGGTGAAAAGCCTTTTTTTTTTTTTTTTTTTTTTTTTTTTAGGGTGTGTACCTTGCCTTTTCTTTTTCTAGCCCCCAGTACAAGTCAAATACAGGTTCTTTCACCTGGCAGGTGTTTGGAAGGAAGACTGATCTTTTAAATTCCTTCCAGAACATAAGATTCTATGATTTCTGAAGAGTAAATTCATCTAACGCATTCCAGCTGAGAGCTCATTATTTTAAAGATGATACATATTTAATAAATCTACACGAGTAAAGCACATACTCTTTCCCATAGGTTAACTAAGAAGTCAGGTGGGATTTTTTTCCCACCAAATGCCAAGTGATAAAATTTTGTTGTCTATTTTTTTGTGGCCATTAAAGAAAAGCCCCTTCAAAAGGCAGTGCAAGGTGTCCTGAGGTGTTTATCTGAGACAAGCAGGATAGTTCCCGTTGCAGTGGCCAAGCTCTGTAGTGGAACCCCAGTAAATTAGAGTGGAGAGTCTGAAACTACTGCATTTAACCAGGATGAGTCCTGCCCATTGTAAAATCCCAGCGAAAAACATTAAAATTTATAGCTTATTGTGCTTCAGCAGATCAGGACAAATCACGGGAAAGCATCAGGGTGGTTATTAACCTGTTAATGCCCAGGACAGCAAAACAGCTTGTCCTACATCAGCATTTGACTCTGTGCTAGCTGCCATGAGTTAGCTTTGTTGCAGCTCCCTTTCCTGCTCAGGAAGCAAGACCGATTTTACTCTTTAGCCATATTTTTTTCTCAGATAAGGATGTTGCCCGAAGAAGCTGCAAGAGTCTCTTATCTCCCTTTCCAGATCTTATTCCAAATTACAGGCATTTTCATTTACAAGTTACTCATTAATTCATACAAAAATGAAATATATATCAAATCACTGTAGACCCTGCTCAGAGATAAGAAAGAATTCAGCATTTCATGGATCCAGGCTCCCTTCCCCCATCCTGCTCATATTCACATCTCTAACACGGAGACCTCTGGTTCACCTTTGAATCACTTATGTTCTCTTCACCATAGCAATCAGCTCAGTCCTACATAAAGTGTAAAGTGCTGACATTTTCAAGCAGCCTAATGTTTCTTGCAGTCATCTAGCAGCCTTTCAAATGTAGAATCCTAGATGCCCTTGCTTTCCTTAATCAGCTAGCAGTGAAAAAGAAAAATGGAATAAGAAGACCTCATATATCCTCCCTCCCTCCTACAATTTGCTCTCTGTCCAAACTAATCCCCCCACATCCCTCCCGTTAAACAGATGCGGTGAGATCTCCGAACACAAATGTTGTAAACCTCAACATAACTTCACCAATTCACACTAAGGGAAATAAATTTAATTCACTCAGCTTCTCATCATCTTACGGCCCCTTTAGGGCTAATCATCTGTATTAACTTTCTCTGGAGTCTTTCTAATGTCTAAGTGCTGCTGACTATTTTGTAGCTGAAATGCATGTGGCAAGAGAACAAATTGCCCAACAGTGGATTTATTTTCTACAACAGTGGTTTTACTGTTTAAAAGGAAAGAAGCAGGTCTGGAGTGGTGTTGGTTTAAGACTTGGATGGCAGGTTATGTGGCTGACTATAACAGATTCACACTGGAATTTGTAGTCAATATTTCTTTCCTGAATAGAATTGTTCTTCATTTATGCCGACAGGTAAACTTTATTTCTATTCAAGAGCAACAAATTATCTCCTTGATTTTAAGAAGGATGATCCTTTTCTCAGCAACCCAGTTTCTTGAATTGCCAAATTTTAATAGGTAACTGGCTTTTTTTTTCTTCTTCTTTTTTTGCGGATCTGTAATAAGTGCAGTTTTTAGTGGCTGGTCTTGAATGCTGGTAATAGCTCATGCCTGACTTCAAGCCTGACTGAAATGTGCTTTTTTGAGGTGCTACACAATGTAGACACACTTGTTCAAGGTTGTGGTTTCAAATTCTTGTTCTTCCACAGATTTGGTGTGTTCTTCTGTGTAAGGACTGTGAAGAACTGCTGCCCATATATTTTTTTCCTTTGCAGTCTGCTTAAGATTCTCTGAGGGGCAGGGGTTGTTAGCATGTATTTATATCAGGATGTGAATTGCATACTAGACAAATCAGAAGAATTTATTCTCCTGCTTGTTGACTCTTCACATCTACCCTGCCTTTCTTTCCCTTGACCTGTCATATTACCCTTTTTGATCTAAGGGCCTCAATCACCATGGAGAATGGAACTCCTAGGATTAATCCTCATCCTCTGGTCTTTTCAATTCTGTTCGTTCCTTGGTAAAAGGTGCTGTTTAGACATGCCTCTCTGTGATATGTCACCACCAGTGTTAAATCTGCATGGCAAAACCAGAACTTGACAACTATCCACTTCTTTCCTCCTTCTTTTTCCCCATGGTTTCTGGGCCCTAAAGGGAATACATTTTTAATGGGCATTTATCTGTTCTGATTATAGACTTACGTACCTTTCGACTTCCAATCTGAACTCTCTTGTGAGGCAACCTCTCACTTTTCCCTGAGTTTGTGTAGCATCTGCAGGTATGAAACTTCTACTTTGGGATAAATTCAGATGAGCTGAGTAACACCCTATGGGGTATCACCAGTTTTCAAACAGACCAAGCAGAAAAAAAATCCACTTCACTAGAAATCTAATAGGTCCATAGGTCCTTTTTTTTTTTTTTCTGTTTTCACATGGGGACATTCCAAGTTTTTTAGGGAAGACAAAACCAAAAGCTCTGTTAAGCCCAATGCAAAGAGGTGCTTGCCTGCAGTAAACGAGGGTGTATTTATCTCTGCTTTGCAGAGTGAAAGGGGCTTCTCAGTTCTGTGTGGAGATAGGAGATGGGTGTAACATCTTTTTACTCTGCAGCTACCATGCTTTCAGTGGAGGGAGAGCTTTCCCACAGACCTCTTCATTCTGGAAAATGATCGGCAAAGAATGGGAGCAAGGTCATCTGCATCAAGGTCAGCTGCTTTCATAGCTGGAGAGATGCAATGTTTACTCCTAGTTTTCAAAAACTGCTTAGTTGCCCTGTTTTTTTGCTTTCCTTTCTTCTCTTTAGATTCAATATTATTTTTTGAATCAAAAATTAATCCCAGACATTAAAGTGGTGGTTTCTTCCAGCTGATCACATAGTTCCTGTCTAGTGGTCTTGATCAGGTTTTTCCTTTCACAACAAAAAATCCATTTGGGGACTGAAGAAATTTTGAAAATGAATAGACTCAGTTTTAGAGACTAGAATTTTCTTTTGAAGTCAAAAATTCCCAACCAGTTTTCAACACAGAGTCAGGCTTCCAGGGCCAGTGGGAGCTAAGCCTGGCACACCAAGCAAGATTCTCACTCTCTTCTCTCTGGAGGAAGAGTTGCAAAACAGGCCAAGTATTTGTGTTTTCAGACAGCAAACTGCAAAACTGTGGCTACTGGCATCGTTTGTGCCTTTCATATTTCATCCAGCAGTCAATCTCCTTATATCATCAGCTAGGAGAAGAGAGTTTGATGAAAATCATGACTAAGGATGTGAGTGGGAAAAGTGGGTATGGACTATTTGGCTCAGATTAGGAAAGCCTGTCCATGTTGTGAAGGGCATGTGGTAACAGAGGTAGGATTTTTTCCTTTTTCTCACGACGCAGCCCTGTAGCTTTATCCTTTTCCTCCTGCAATCTCCAGATGATGCAAGTGCTGCTATAAATGATATTGCAGCTTTTTATAACTTCAGACACACAGATTACCTCCCCAGCATCCTTTTATTGCTGAGTGTGGGTGAAAAAAAAAAAAAAAGTTTTAAAAAATGTGCTTTCCACTCATCAGGTTCAGCCTATTTCCGTAAAAGAACTGAGTGGAAAAAGAAAGGCAACAGTGATTGCACAGCAACGTTCATATGCTTTGGGTGAAGGATTATATTTTGCTAAACCTTCCAGGAAAATAAACCTCAGGAAAATAAGAATGCTTTATAGAGGTATGAGACTCTTTTGTCACCAATCAATGATATTTTGGCTTGCCATGATTTCTTCATTGCCTGTCTCCATCTTCAGCAGGATGTATCATTCTGAGTAATCTTGCTTTTTTTTGACCTCTTTGCCTATTGATTTAGTTAAATTAATACCAAATCCACCAGAAAGTCTAGTGTCCAATGATAATTTTATTTGTTTTTCTTCTGAAACTGTGGCTCATGTTTGATGGATTCATCTATAGTGATGAAAAGGAAGGAAAGGTGAAAACAAAAATATCTGGAATAAACTTGTTTGGAGGAACTGTTGAGACTGGGACTAGGGATAAGTCAGGAACCCTATTTTTCATGAGAAAATACTTCCAAGTTCATGCCAACAGCTGCTCTCTCTGCTGTTTCTCTATTTTGAATAACAGGAATTTGAAGATATCTTGCCAGAATTTGCTTTTTGAGTTGAAGGGGTAAAAAGAGGAAAAGTAACCCATCTAATTTCTGAATCATCATTAGAGCAGGAGCACCTGCTCGCTCCCTGTCACCACTGAGAGGAGCCCACAGTGGCTGCACTCCTAATTTTGGCACCTCAGTTTAGTGGCTATGGCTGTCTGGAAGGCATCCCAGACTATGTCCTCTCTTCCACCTTCTTCCATTCGTACTTGAATGAACATAGCTCCTGCAACCAAGCAGGATCAAGAGTTACTTAAATGTGGTGAAAATGAGGTGCAACAGGGACATACTTAATGATCCTGTGGAGCACCATTATCACCAGGAACTCAAGTAGGTGAGATATGGCTAATTATACCACCCTGTCCTCAGCCTTCCAGCTGACTGGAAATTTGTATTGAGGGTAAGAATTTGATTGGACTTGTAAAAAAGAAAATTAACCTGTTTCAAACAACCTTCCCATCCTTTATTCTTTCTAAGCAATTACCTGCCAGCCAGGGAGGAGGCTGGTTCCTTCTCACAACCCATTGGGATTTTGGGTTGTGGCCTTTCCAGCCCACAACCCAAAATCTCTTTTCAGCCCCTTTGACACAGACCTGCATATTCTCAGTGATAAGAATATTAGTATTTTACTGCTGAGACCCCAGTTCTGATCTGACAGGATTTGTGCCACTTAGTAAGGGAGGACATTGGGAAATACTCAGTAATCTGAATATTTTTTACCAACCCTGAGGGGGAAAGACATGAGGACAAGCTGTGTACTTAAGGTGGTCAAGTATTTTCCAGAAGAACGGCCACTGGAAGTGCTAAAAAAATGTGTAGATGTGGCACCTGGGGACATGGTTTAGTGGTAGAGCTGGCAGTGCTAGATTAATGGTTGGACTCAATATTAGAAGGTTTTTCCAACCTTAATTATTCCATGGGTTTATGATTCTGAGAGTTCTCTACTGGAAAATGTTGATTCAAGGCCATGAAACGTGCCTTGATAATGTTTTGATTTCACTGGACATTTTGACTCGCATCCGGTGGGGCTGAAGGGGAAATGTAGGCTCCAGGGAATTACTAAATCACTGACACTGCAAGCAACCAAGGTCTGTGAGACCCACGTACACGGAGTAAACATGGGTGTACAGGAAAAAAATGTTCCCTGTACCCCACAGGATTAAATCTCCACTGTAAAATGGCCTGCAAGAGAGCAAAAAAACACTCCTTCACCTCCTGATATGACTCCTGAAAATCCTGCTTTTGGTGTAAATCAGTATCAACAGAATTACCATTAGTAATATTAGCAACCACAACCTTTTTTATTTCTGGCAAGCATTCATTTAATCAATTTAAAGGAAAAGTTAGTGGAAAGAGGGAGAAGTGACTCAGTTTCTATTAACGTCCTCTTTGTCTTGTAGCAGAGATGGAATTTGTATGTATAGCTAAAACTGCTGAAAAATATGAAAGATTATTATAAATAGAGCATCAGAAGGTAGAAAATACCAGATAGAATAATTACATTGTCATATTTTTATATGAAAATTATTTTCCAGGCAAATGTTGCTTGTTTGGAGAAGTTGAAAATAACTATACATACATCCTTCTGCATGTCACAGAACACAACAGTTTTAAAGTTTAAACCCCATTATTTCAGAACGGCTATTTATTTCAAGTAGGGGGCAATTTTCTTCCCCTCCCCCAGCCCACAGTGTTCAGTAGCTATTCACCTCTCACAATTTTCATCTAGCCTGTTCTTTAGAATCCAATTGCAACCTTTAAAGTAGTCATCTATTTCTAATGGAAATCTCCACATCCAGCTCTTTGAGCCGCTTTTCCAAACTCTTAATAAATTGCCTCAGGTTGTAGAGTTAGTAATGACACTAAGTGGTGGAGGCCTTTCATGACATGTTCTGAACCTCAATTCTCTTCTCACCCTTTCTTTTGTCCACTGCTGCGTGCATTTTCGCAGATTTCCAACAATTGCACAGTCAAGTGGAACTGATGACTTTATTCTCCTGCAACAGAATTTGGGAAATTTGCCAGATTAGTGGGTATGAGAAGGAGCGTGTAAACGGGGTCAGCTGAAGTGGAATTGGATCTTGAAAGAGCAGTAAATACTCAACACCCACAAAGTACTTTTCTTGGCAAGAATGATCTCTTCAGGGGGAGAAAGAGGAAATCAGAGGGTGACTTATGTTACTGATCTTGCCTCCTGCTTCTTTCTTTCAATGGGTGTCTGCGGTGAACTGGAAGTGTTTGAAAGCCAGGTGGGGTGTGACAGCACTGCAGCGTGCTCTGCGGGCACACTCCTTGCAGAAGTGCTGGAATGAGAGGTGACCTCAGAGGATGCGAGAGCATCATCTGTGAAGACTCTCAAGTGTGTCCAAGTGCCTGCCTGAGATGCTGGAGCTGCTGGCTGAGAAATGGCTCAGGACAATACGTCTCAGGTAATTACTGGCTTCCCTGATACACGGCCCTTGACACAAAGGAATGATAATTCTACAGGCAATATTTGACTGCAAGTTTCTTCGGAACCCATAAAATGGCATAAGATAGACACTCAGGAATGGAGTATCAAAAAATCATAGAGTGGTTTGTGTTGAAAGGGACCTTAAAGCTCGTTTCACCCCTGTGCCATGGGCAGGGACACCTTCCACTGTCCCAGGGTGGTCCAAGCCCTGTCCAACCTGGCCTTGGACACTTCCAGGGATCCAGGGGCAGCTGCAGCTTCTCTGGGCACCCTGTGCCAGGGCCTCACAGTATAGAATTTCTTCCCAATATCTAATCTAACCCTGTCCTCTGTCAATATCAGATGAGAGAAATGTTTTGCTAAGATGACTGTATTCTGGAACAGAAGGCTTTATGGAAACCACAAAAAAGTAGGTGTCCTGTTAAAAAAGATTGTGGGCATGTAGTGCATAAGTACTCAATGTTGTCATTAAGGGGGCAAATGCAGCCCTGAACATCTGAGCAGGGAAATTCTCAGCTAAAGAAGGGAAGCAATGTTTCTTGGTAAGGAAGGTGATATCTTAGTGCTGGTTTCTACACTTTAAAAGAGACTCTGTGTGAGTCCGAAAGCAATCAGAGAAACATTACAAGCGTGATTTAGAGCAGGGAAAACCTGTCTCACCATGAGAAATTGAAGAAGTCCAATCTATCCAGTTTATCCAGGAGTATATTAAGAGGTGAATTGGTCATGGTCTACAAATACCTATGTTAGGAGGAGATTTTAGAAAACAGACAATTCTTTAATTATGGAGAGCAAAGCTTAATGAGATTTGGTAGTCTGAAACAAGCCATTGTGAACTCAGAGTAGGAATGTAGCGTACATTTTTAACTGTGAAGATAATTAACCATTGAAACAGTTTAACTGAGTATGTGGAAGACTTTCTGTCACTTGAAAATGAGCTAAAGATAAACTATTATTTAAACTCAATTAAGTGCCTGGTGCAGACATAGCTCGCAAGGTTTTGTGGTCTGGTGTTATGCACATCAGATTGAAGGCTATGACTATCTCCTCTAAATTATAATTCTTCATTAATCATTTCTGTATCAAAGGGATACTTCTTTAGAAAGGGCAGGAATTACTCTGAAGACTGCAATTAAGAACACTACATTATCACATATTTAATTCTATTGGAACATAAATGAGCTATAACCTTTAAAAGGCTTTAAGAAATAAAACCCTCTGCATTGCTCTGGGCTTGCTATTTCTGTCCTGAATAGTCAATGTTCACAGACTCATCCTCTGGTTTTTAGCCATCATCAGCCATCTGACCTCACTTCAGAACCTCATCTTCAGAACAACAGTATGGGAAACTATCTTTTTGTTCCTTTGCTATTCTCTGGGATCAAACCCCCATCTCCTCTAACAGGACAAAAGAAGTATGGGCAAGATTGTTTTTTGTTTGTTTTAAAGCAGCCTTTTAAAGAATCTCATGGCAACACTGCCATCTCCCATGCCAGCTTGTCCACGTAGATGTTAGTCACCTGACTGACAAAAATCCTTTAAGAAAATCCTCACCTGGTCATAGAATAAAAACCTGAACTGTATCCTGCTGCCAGATCATTAATGAAATTAATTAAGGAGAAAACAGAGGGCTTGTGTATGAGCTCTGCATCAGGGCTGTAACTGTATAGAGCTGAGGAAAAGCCAATCCCAAGATTACAAACCAATGCACAACCATTGGTGATGGAGATGTTCGTCCTTCATCAGGATCCTGCAGGGCACATCAAGTCACTGACATCAGCAGGACACAGGGACTTATCCTTCTGCAATATAAACCTGTGCTTGCTCAAGGAACTGCTCACATCGTCAACAGCTTGAGAAGTCTGCTGCCATTCATGCAGTGTTAGAGTGAGGCATGAAAGAGGTTGTGGATTTACTATTATTCCTTACACCAAGGAATACTTTTCTCAGTATCAACTCAACCCATCACCAAAATCTGTACTAACTTCAGGGAGTTCAGTACTTTGCAGATTTTTCCATGCAAGATCACTGGGATCTAAGGAAAATCTTCAAGTGTTTGTGCCTCTCTCAGGCACTTCACTGCATATACTCCTTTCCTAACATTGCTCCAAGAGAAGTGGAGCACAGAAAATGTACAGAGTCTTAAGAAGATCTTGCAAACAATTGTTGTGGGAGCAGAACAGTGAATCTCACTGCAGTAACGAAAAGTCTGAAAGGTCTGCATGAACAGACGAGTGTCACAAACTGCTTCTGCACCTACTGAAATTCTTTGGACCTTCAAAAACGTTCAGTTAAATGAAATACTGTATTTTAACAAAATGAAGGAGTCCATAAACAGAGATATACAGACTTTCCAAAGGTTATGGAGATTAAAAAGTAGATTCCCTATTACCAAAAGTTGAGCTATTTGGATCAGAAATGTTATAAAATCAACCCACATGCTGCAATTGTGTTCAATTTAAATGTTAGATGTGAGGTAGACAAATGAAAAAACAATGGTGAAAGGAAGGCTGTGGTTTTTGCTTTAGAAGTAGAAATACACTTTTAAAGCTCATTTTTCATGAAGAAAAAGCTTAAGAAGGACCTTTGCCTACACCACAGTGGAAACAATCTGGTGTTTTCAGACTGGACCATATAATTTCCATTGGATTAGGATATTTGTTTTAAGTAGCTTGGTCTCTAAACCAATATGCAGACATTCTTTTTTTTTCCCCTTGGCAACTTTGCAAACTTTTTCTCTGAGCCCTGTGTATTTGTTGTGGTTTTGACCTCCTGCAGTGGGTTGAACTTCTGTCTAGAAGGGACAGAGTCAATGTGCCACAAAACCAACATCCAAAACCATTTGGGGCTTGTGTGGCTAAATGAGTCACGACCCAAAAGTCTGCTTTTTACTGTAGTTGGGGTGAAGGCAGCTTCCTTTCCCCTGTGTTTATGAGAATGGATTACCTTGAGGTCTTATAAAAAACTGTGGTATGTTCTTGCTACCCACGGGGCAACTGAGAGCAAATAAACCACACTTGATTTTCATAAGACAGGTAATTATCATAAATTGAGTAACTCATAGCCACAAAACTACAACTGAACAAAGCCGTGGACTCTGGAGGTCTCCTCTGGCTCTAAGACACCGTGATTATCATACTTCACTCAATTTAAACCATCCTAAAATGAGAATAGGTTTCCCCATCCAGGAGTGAAACAAACCTACTGTTGCAGCTTTATGGTAACACTGTTTTTTGCTCCCCATAATTTCATCCCCTTTCACATTCTTCTGGTACACCTCCTCTGAGAAAGTCTTCCCTTGTCAAGACAGTGCCAAAAAATAGACCATATTATCTTCTCTCTCTACCCCCAAGTCCCCAAGGAAGCCATCCTTCCAGTCCACACAATTCAGTCTTGATAAGTCGATGTCTTCAACAGGAAATAAATTGGTTACCTGACAAATTTTCAGCTGTAGTTCTAACAAGAATTGGCAAAGGCCACAGCATGATGATACTTTGTCTTCTCTTAGAGCATTTCCCCATCCACTGAGATATCTCTGGACACCTATTCTTTCCTGTCAGTTGTCCTTCCATCTGCTGACATCAAAACCTCCCCATAGGAAACACCTGCCGGAGCTGGGAAAGGCAGTGGGAAATTTCTCATGGTGCTACGGGAGAGTTTGAACAGAGAAGGAGATCCGAGACCTTTTCAACAATTTTTGGACTTTCTCTTCCTTGGCCTGCCTTGCTCTGTGGCCAGGGTGTTGAAAGACACGGCCCCAGCTTGAGCTACATATTTTCCAACTCAGCTGTGGCTGCCAGCATTAAAAACTCAATGGCAACCTTCATCCTGGAAGCATCCATAAGGGGTGCAAGGAAATTAGCAAGGAAGTGAGTCACAGAGCGGACACATCCATCAGCCTCTTATCTTCCATAAGCACCACCCCAAAATCAGCTCATTCTTGGGCCATGCTGTATCTTCACACGGGTACAGGATGAAACAGATTGTTCCAATAATGTACTCAATGATCACAATTAAAAAGTGGGGACCCCAAAATTATTATGACATTTCTCAAAAGCCCAAAGGATTGTGAAGAGACGAATTTCCACTGAAATTCGTTGGAAGAGAGACCTTAATTTTTATTAATCTTTTTGAAATATTACCTGGTGACTTAGATACCCATGGAAGGGATTTTTCTTTCTGGTTTATGAGAGAAAACTGGGGAGTTGATAAATTGGTGAGGGTAGGAATGTAAGAGAGAAAACTGAAGTCATTAACAGGAGGAAAGGACTATAACCTATATGTGTCCATGAATATATCTGTTGCACGTTGTGGGGAATACAATGATATTCTTGGATAATAAAATTAAAAAAAAAGAAAAGAAAGAATTTTTACGGACTGAAACAGCAAAGTTTGGACCTTGAGGCCATGGGATGTGATGAATGTTAGAACATAAGTTGACGTAACCGTTAATGCTCTTAGCCAGTCCTGCAATATCTTTCATTGCAGAGCCACAGTTTGGACTCAAAAACTGGTTTGGTTTCAGTGTTATAATACAGTGTTCTAAGGGAACAGGAGCAAGTTTGTTTTCTGCCTTAATTATTCTAATGACAGGTGGTTTTGAGACCAATTGAGATATAATTTAGATATATCTCAAATATATATATATATTTAGATAAATTTAGATAATTTGCAGCTTGGATTGAAGACCTTCAGAGAGAGGATGGGTATGTTCTGCATATCCATTTCTATATTCCAGGCTGTTGGATAGAAAGTAAACAGTGGGACTTGCACAATGCATCCACATAGCAAGCTTTTCCAGTGCTAATTTCTCCGTGCTGAGGAAGATGACCTGCAAGGCCCTCATATCTGCTACTGCTCACCAGATGAGCAACAACACATCAGTTATTTCCCCATCAGTGGTGCTTTGACCTTGCTGATGGCTTTGCAGATGAACGTTTTGTCCGTTCAGACTCTGGTACATTTCGAGAGGCTTTTGTTTCCAGCCTTGTCCCTTTTCCTGAAAACCGTGTCCTGTGCCTAACACAAGGGAAATTCCAACACTTTACATAGATTCTTTGATAATTTTGACAGAAGAACTCTTTTACCCATTTAAACTGACAGTAAGCACAGTGTGACCTCCTGTAAAATCAGTTTTCCGTCAAGTAATGGAATTCCAAGGATAAAGTTACTGTCTCAGGCTCAGCGTCCTTTGCTCCCTATCCATCTCTCCCCAGATGTGGTTTTCTCTTTTAGTCTCGTCTGCATCCTCTTCTAGATGATTATCTCTCATTCTGAAATACTTTCACTAAGTCATGAAAGGATCAGCTTCTTCTCTAGTTTTTGCCACTGAAATTCTTTGGTGGTCATTAAGATAACACCAGATTTATACTACAATAGCTGGCATCACAAGGTGACCATAGTGCTCTTTCCCAAGCTCAGGACAAGCTCGTGTCAGAGCTGTGCTTTCCTCTTCATTTTCTCATTTTACTCCACGTGTCGCCGTTCCCATCTGGAAACAGGTCCAAAGTGAGCTAAACCTTCACAAGACTAGATGGAGAAAGCATCTTGCAAGTCCAGCAATAAACTAGAAAATGGCTGTGTGTTCCAAGGGTTTGGGATCATTTCAGAAGGTGTAAAGGTCCATATAATGTCTGATTAGAAAGCATTTTTTTAAAATAGTATTTTCATTCAGTTTGCTAAACGAGCTAGAAATTTGTAGCCTTGTATAAATATTGTTATAAATCAGAACTCTAGAATATAGAGTATAGGATGAATTATTTCTGGCCAGAAAAATACCTTCAAATATTTTTTGTTCCCAAAACTCAGTTTGCGTTCTCAGTATAAAAATTTCCTTAAAATTTGGTCAGTGTCTAAACATTGTAGTATGAGGAACTTCTTATGGTGCATTCTACTCATATTTCTTGATTTTTAGACTTTTGCAAATTTTAATTATGCATGCCTTCAAGTCAGATGACCTATTCAAGCCCATTTTCTAAGAGAAACTTCCAGAGACCTAGCCTTCATACAGTTTCTTTAGACCTTCACCCACCAATGAAAACAACTGGTTTTCAAGAAGGATATGATGATGTAATATATGAATGCTACAGATCAAGAAAAAGGTGACATCGTAAAAATCCACTAATTTTTTAACATGGCTAAGAATTTCAGCATAAATTTTCCTGGAAAAGTAGCAGTGCTCTCCCCATTACTGAAGAATATATACATAATTTCATCTCTATTTGTACCCCTGTGGCCAGCACACTTTATAAGCTTTGCAGTGACAGTTGTAGAAAACCTCAAAAATTCTGTGAGTTTTTCAGCTTCAAAGTTCTGCTCAACACTCTGAAGGCTGCTGGCTTCTTGTTAGCCCTGTGGGCTGATGATGGGTCATGGCAGCCAGAGGTGTGAACACTGTTTTTTCCACAGCTTGACCTCTGGGACAGGAACAGACTTTGGCACACGACGCTCAAGAAGTTTCAAAGTTTTTGTGAAAGCGCCACAGAACAACATGTACTTAAAACCCATCAAACAACCATAAAAAATTTATAATACTGTAGTTAACCCAAGAATCATTTGACTGTATGAAAATCAACTCAGTTATATCAGCAAAGTATTGAGTCACCCGAGTCTACAAAAATAGCTCAACCTTCCTTCAGAAAGAACTGGTTTCTAAGCTTAGACTAGAGTCTGGATTTGGTGATACTGGTATTGCATTTTGGGAGTTTTTATCTGATAACAGTGGAAAGCCATGCAGCTGCCCAATGTTATGACATTTTTCCCATTTGTCCTGGGAACAGAAATTGGATCTCTTTCATGTCCAGATGCTACTCATCACAATCAGAAAAATATGATCAGAATTAGCGTAATTGCTATTCTTATCAAAAACGACCACAGGGACAAAATTTCTGCTGGTGGTTTTGCCTTGCCAGTTGTGCACAAAATAAGCACACTTTCAGGGAACCATAGAAACATAGAATTATAGAATGGTTTGGATTGAAAAGGACCTTAAAGCTGATCTCATTCTGACCCCCTGCCATGGGCAGGGGCACCTTCCACTATCCCAGGTTGCTCCAAGCCCCGTCCAATGTGGCCTTGGACCCTTCCAGGGCTGGGGCAGCCACAGCTTCTCTGGGCAACTTGAGCCGGGGCCCCACAATCCTGAGGCGCTTCATTTGTTTCTTTTTGAGATCTATTTGATAAGAGAAGACAGGTAGGAATTCTGTTAAAAAAAAAAAAAATCACCTTTAATGAAAAAAATTGTTGTGTGATTTAATGGTTTTGTGTCAAGTGACGGTCGGCGATGGAAGAGACGGGGCAGATTGCTTGGATGCAATAAGCCGATTTTATTGATATAGAGCTGTGTATTTATACCTTTTCAGCAGTAACTAAAAATAGATTCTTATATAAGCAGCAATCACTATAACAACCATATCTATGTTTCTTAATAACATTGCAAAACTAAAGGCTAGCACTGACCAACACAGGTACATTCCTGGCATGCTATTCACTCATGCTTGCTGTTTCGTGGTAGGCCGTACTGCCTGCCATGGTTTGCGGCCTAGCAGCGTTAGCGCGTTCACTTCTGACATGAGTTCAGCAGTGCTCTCACTTCTGCTTTCTAGCTGTATCTCCACAGTTTTGGAATTGCAGTAGCTACTGTAGGAAAAGCTAGAATAAAAAGGACGTGTATTGTTCCTGTATGATATAGTCTGAAGTTTCATAGGAACATTTTTAGTTAAACTTCTAAATTGTTGATATCCCTTCAATTCTTTTCACAGAGCACAAGACCTCTTTCCCAGCTGAGTCTCTGTGTAAGTCACAGATACGTCATAGTCCTCTTGGACAGAGTTTCTGAAGAGTCAGAGTGCATGAGCAATGACTATTGCACTCAAAACAGCCCTTCACCAGCTCTGGCAAATGCGTTCAACAGATCAGGAACTCAATTCCAGCGTGCCTCCTACAAGTGATTCCATGCTTGAACAGCTCCTTTGCCTTTTAGAACAAGGAGTGATGAACAAGTGAGAAGCTAAAGAAGGTGACTCATCTCTTCAGAAGCTAGAGCAGTATAGCAAAACAAAAAGTGTTTGACGCACAGTTGACCCCAGGAGGATTCATCTTCAACCTTGATTATGTACATCAGCTGTGTCTTTATGACTGCTGCACTTAAAACAGAGTGGGAACTCAGAAATCAACTGCCTTATGAGATCAAATAATCATGTAATTTTTTCCCTACACATATTGATTTGCTCAGTAAATAGAGTTTTATATATATATATATACATATATATATATATATATATACATATCCAATATACCTTTGGATGTATAAGCTGATATTTGTTTTTCCTCCATACCTGGTTATTAATAAAGAAAATTTTGAGTATTGCAAGGGAAGGAATGTATGAAGGTTGATGGTCCAAATAGGTGAATTTTGTATCTAATTCCCCAAAGGTCTTTGTGAATATTAAACAGAGAATTTAGCAAGACCTCATGTAAGATGTCAAAAAGTAATAAAATTAGGCTAAAAGATCCATGGATTTGTGCATGAAATCCAGCCTATTTTTTTAGCCACTGGTTTGTGAATATTGGTGAAGAGAAAGGCACTCTTCACAAGGAAATAACAAAGTTTGCATTTAGTGCTCACAAATTGTATCCAGAAACCTACATCAAAGGAGATGTAAAAATATAAAGAGAGGTCTGTAAAATTAAGTAATCTAATCTGACATTTTGCATGTTTAAAAGGCAGAGAACACTGCCTTGTGGTGCCGAGTTTATGAAAAAAACTTGTGTTTGGCCAAAGAACGTCCCACAAAGCACTTGATTTGGATTTGAAATCATTCAGAAAAAATACATCTCACTGAATATTGCCATCTGCAATGTGTATGTCTCCATCTCAGCTTGAAAGTTAGGGATAAAAGTACAAGTGTATGGGGAAGAGTGCTACTCATTCTGCAACAAACAATTAACAGGGGTTAAAGACATGGTGCCTACCTCCTCTCAGCGCCCATTTCAAACCCACTGCAACCTTCCCAAGAAGTCAAGCAAGTTTTGGTGTGGGTGTGGTGGTTGTGAGAACCTGTAGTACAATGGAACATGATTTTCAAACACACGTATGGGCAAGACCATCCATTATTCCAACTAATCCTACCTATTAGAGAAAGAAAGAAAGAACGTCGCTGATATTTGCTTGCTCGGCTGTTGCTATTTCGTAAACTTGCTTAGAAAGCTTTTTACTGATTTGGGGATTTAAGGCAACGTGGTTAAAAAAGCCCTGTGGTAGCATTAAATATTAGGGCTACACTAGAGATGGAAGATTTCTAAAATTTCTACACTTAGACCCTAAGATATTATTTCTTCTGGAACAAAAATAATTTATATATATATATATATATACTCATATGCATGAGCTGGAGTTTGCCCATGACGTAATTTTTATACTATTGTATAAAAATTACTCTAGTAATTTACACATCTCACTAATTCCTCACACATACTAATCTTACCCTCTGAAACTATAAATTAGAAACGCAGTTAAATTCTTGTATTTTCCTTAAAATGTGGGTGTGCAGGGAGGAGTTCAAATGCATAAGAAAGCCTTTCAACTGGTCTACTGAAGGACCAGGTGTTCAGTCTGCAAATTTCCCCTAAAAATGTAATTAAAGGTGAGTGTGAAGAATTAGAATGTGGCTCTGCCTTTAGAAGTTCCTTAAAAAGAAAAAAAAAAAGAAAAGAGAAGTTAGCTTTATTTCCCACAAATGATTCAATAGTTAAAATTCACATTTCATTTACAGCCCAATAATATGTTCTATGCACACACAGACACAGCCTGTCATTTTATATATGGGTTTTGTGAGGTTATAATGGCAATAAAATAACAATCCACAGTTTTCCTGAGAAGGGAGCAGTGCTCCTTGCAAAGTTTCCCCTCTCCAAGCAGCACAGCCATGAAGAATGGCGCTCAGATTATGTCCTGCTGATTGTTAATTTCAAATCTAGAAGTTTATTAATTTTGACTCATAGCAGAAAAGGCCATGACCAATTATTATTCAGGAAAAAATCCTGCTGTTTAGCCAAAGAACTGCACCTAGCAATGCTGCACTTGATGTGCTTGTGATAAATGTTCACATGACAAGGTTATTTGGTGTACAGCGGCTGGAGGGGTTGTCATAGCAACCCGTGCACGATGCTCATAAATTTGATGTGTAGTTATCCTTGCTGTGTATGCAAAAAAACACAAAGCCAACTCAAGCAGTTTAATTTACAGCATTGACTATCTGGAAAAGAAAAGAAAAGCAAAAGAAAAGGAAAGGAAAAGGAAAGCAAAAGAAAAGGAAAGGAAAGTGAAGGAAAAGGAAAGGAAAAGGAAATGAAAAGGGAAGGGAAGGGAAGGGAAGGGAAGGGAAGGGAAGGGAAGGAAAGGAAAGGAAAGGAAAGGAAAGGAAAGGAAAGGAAAGGAAAGGAAAGGAAAGGAAAGGAAAGGAAAGGAAAGGAAAGGAAAGGAAAGGAAAGGAAAGGAAAGGAAAGGAAAGGAAAGGAAAGGAAAGGAAAGGAAAGGAAAGGAAAGGAAAGGAAAGGAAAGGAAAGGAAAGGAAAGGAAAGGAAAGGAAAGGAAAGGAAAGGAAAGGAAAGGAAAGGAAAGGAAAGGAAAGGAAAGGAAAGGAAAGGAAAGGAAAGGAAAGGAAAGGAAAGGAAAGGAAAGGAAAGGAAAGGAAAGGAAAGGAAAGGAAAGGAAAGGAAAGGAAAGGAAAGGAAAGGAAAGGAAAGGAAAGGAAAGGAAAGGAAAGGAAAGGAAAGGAAAGGAAAGGAAAGGAAAGGAAAGGAAAGGAAAGGAAAGGAAAGGAAAGGAAAGGAAAGGAAAGGAAAGGAAAGGAAAGGAAAGGAAAGGAAAGGAAAGGAAAGGAAAGGAAAGGAAAGGAAAGGAAAGGAAAGGAAAGGAAAGGAAAGGAAAGGAAAGGAAAGGAAAGGAAAGGAAAGGAAAGGAAAGGAAAGGAAAGGAAAGGAAAGGAAAGGAAAGGAAAGGAAAGGAAAGGAAAGGAAAGGAAAGGAAAGGAAAGGAAAGGAAAGGAAAGGAAAGGAAAGGGAAAAGAGTAATGAATTATAAGGTAATAGACTTCTTCAGATTACATTCCTTCACAAGCTCTTCAAAGCCAAAAAGACTTTTAAGATAATTGTTATGGTAGGAAGTGTAAGTTGTCATTAATATTGAGAAACAAACAAAAAAAGAGCTTTCTTGAAAATCTCTGCTGGAGTATATTAGTTGTTTTCTGCTGCTTATGCAAACAGCTGACTGTAAGTGAAAAAACCTAACACCCTCTTTTTTATTTTGCTTTTTTTTCTTCTTCAGAAATGTTGAGATGAAACCTTGAATCACCTGTCAAGTAGGCCATGATGAAATGCCCTCCTTTCCATAAAAGTTACCAGGATAAGAAGAATCTATCATTCTCTACAGTTCTGTCGTGTTCAAATACAGGACAAAAATGAAGAGAAAGGTAAAAAGAACACTCATTTCTAATGGGTAAAAAAAAGGCTTATCTGGAGACAATAAAAACAGTAGATGAAGAAGAAGGACACCAGGGTTTTTTATGAACCAGGTCATCAAAACCTTCAGTTTGAACAAGTTCCTTAAATTATGTGTCTCAGTCTCGCTATCTGTATAACAGGAGTTTGTAATTTCCATTCTCAGGAATAACTTATCCACCCTCTTAGAAGGAAAAAATGTCTGGAGGACTGGGGATTTTAGAGGAAAACTACTTGCAGGGAGTAAGGAGTCTGAACCATCCCTGATGCCTGAGATGGCCACCTAAAACCAGAGACTAGACAAGAATAAGGGAATAAAGATAGGTGTTTATTTGAAGGGCCTTCAAGGTGCACCCCAGGGAGTCAAGAGGCTACACCCAAGATGGACCTTGGGTCACGGGTTCTTCACACTTTTATAAGTTTGGACCATTTGCATACCAGGATCAATTCTCCAGTTACAACGCCAGTTAATGACGTAACTACCCCAAGTTTGCCCTCCTCTTCAGAGGCCTTAGTTTACACATTTTGGGGCCTGGGACAATCTAGGTGTCCCTGGAGAGCAAGCTTGGAGAGGCTTGTTATGTCTAACCAGCATGAGAGAACAGCAGCTGACAGGCCACAAGAAATTTCACGGTTACACACCAGGCAGTACAGGATTTGAAAAATATAAAAGTTAAAACCTAAGGCATCATCCCCGCCAGAACAGGGGACAGTTGTGGTGGAAATTCTCCCTGCTGGTTTCCCTGTATCCCACATAAGGCTGCACACAAATTAGAGAAACCAGAGCACCAAGGAGCAAAAGACGGATCTTTGTCTTGTGTCTGCACTCAAACGGACACAAATCACATACACGTGCAATGGGATGAAATGTGAGCCAAATCATCAGAGAAATCATAGACTCATGAAATGGTTTGGGTTGGAAAAGACTATAAATATCATCTTGTTCCACCCCCAGCTGTGGCAGGGACACCTTCCCCTTGATTAGGTCCCTCCAAGTCCCATCCAACCTGGCCCTGAACACTTTTAGGGATGGGGCAGCCACAAATCCTCTGGCAACCTCTAAACCCTAAAGCATTTGGGTGTCTCCACTGGGCAGTGTAGATATTAATTAGTATTTCCAAATACATAAATACTAGAGTCAAGGACCCTTGGCATAATGAAATCTAGAAGCTTCCAGGTGCACAACAAGAGTTCCTGCTGTTCAGTACCACCCTTCTGTTCCAAAGGCCAGGTCTTTTCAAGGAGCTGCTTCAGCAAAGACAAAAGATACTTCTAAATACACAAAAGTTTCCCCCTAAATTTTCTAACCTTTATGACTGACATGACATAACATATCACTTATATCCCATGGATAACTGCAGCTTTTTTCTTCAAGAAGTTGTTTTCCTTGACTTCTTGTCATAGAAATAAATATCTTGTCATACAGATAAACTCAAAAGTGTAGTTCAAATTACAAAAGGAGGTAATAAAGGCACAATGTTCCTGCTGAGAAAAGGGTTATCCTAACACAGACACTCCTGGAAAGTGATTCATCCCAGCCTCAGAGGGGTGCTCAAGGCAGTCAGATGATTACTGTCTGGAAAAGCATATTTCTGTCTGATGGCCCACGGGGATGCTGGAATGACTACCTCGAATTTAGATATTGAAAGACCTGAAGAGGAGCAATCTAAGCTAACCATAGGTGTCTACAGTGCAGATGTCTTCATGTGAGCTAGTTATCATGTTCAGGGAGACCTAGTAGGTCATTAGGGCAGTTAACAGGCCTTAGGGCAAAATTAATTTCACCATTGAGTTGATTCCTAACTTTTGATTAGATTAGTCCCTCCCTAATTTTCATTAACTGCTTTGACTACATTTTTTTGTTGATAATAGAAATCTAGATGACTACTTCATGTGTAGTCTCTTTCAATGAGGATCCATAAAAGTAGTTAAAATTGACCTTGCATGAAAATCCTTTTTTCTCACCTAGCGCTGAAGCCCCAGTGACACCTGTGCCTTCCACAAACCTTCCTCCAGATAACTGCATTCTCAAGGATTTCTTCTTACTTTTACTTCTTTGCAGCTGCCCTTTAAAATGACAAGTTGCTCTGGTGCCATGTTTTTAGTGAAACAGGGTTTTCCCACAGGGACTGTCACCTTATACAGAGAAAACCTATCTTGCTACTACCAACAATGTTTAGAGGGAGAACCACAGAGTCTCAGTGCAGGTGGTCTCACACAGTGTCATAAAATGCGTCCCCCGAGTGTCATCCAGCTTTATACATCCACCAAATGGATGATAACACCAGAGCTGGTCATCCTGGGCTCCCTTTGTAGTAAATGGAGGGGGAAGTGTGGAAAGAAAACTTTTGAGGCACGATTCATCTGGATGAACTTAGGTCTATTTCAGGATGAAGTGAATCACATCCCGAAAGATCTCTATGGGAACCCAGAATGACTAATGCAGGAGTAATCACCTGCACGACAGACACAGTCAAGAGACGATGGCTTCAGTGCATGGTGTGCCTTTGCAACCTCATGGAAGATGAACATAATTTTTGCCTGTCCCCATAGCCTAACGACACAGCAATCAAGCAAGAGATTACTCACATCTAGACAGATTTTATGCAGAGCGCAGCGTAAAATGGTCAAGCTGTTCCGGTTTTTTGGTCTTCTGAGAATCTGCCAAGACCTAGCATGAATCAGTGCTTGCTGCACCGAACACATAGGACTGGGGCTGCTGCATCTTGTGAAGGGTTCCTGATGAAAGACGTGTGGTTGTTTTGTTATTCTGTCTTTTCCTGCCTCTCAGGGGAAAAATAAAGGCTTCATATGTGGCAGTGGGGACTCCTGAAGCAAGGGGAAGCAAGAAGAAAACTCTGTGGTTTCTCACATCCTTTATTTCTGTGCAGCAAGAGGGAGAAATGGCCCAGTTGTGTGACCAGAGGGAATTAATTTTGAGAACTGCACTGCTGTGAAGCTGCCAGGCAGCTGAAAAGAGGTTTTTCAATCCAGTGATCCTGATTCATGTCACGGGGACTGGGAGTGGAGGTGCTCTGGTCAGGCTTCAGTCTCCACACTCAGTGCAGAGGTCTCATGCTTTAAACCCTGGTGACTGAGGATGCTGGTGCTTGCTGAATTTGTTATCTCTGTTGGATCTGCAGAAATGAAAGGTGAGCTTAAAGAAAAGCCCACAAGAGGCCAGCAAGGGAAGACGTTAGCAAGAAACATCTTTCTCTCACTCTCTAGCCAAAGACTGTTGACTACATGGGTCCATATTTCATCATCAAAGGGTAGCTCAGAAAAAAAAATGAAGGAAAGAAGCATGTTAAATTTAACATGAGGCATGTTGAAAAACTACCAGATGAGTAAGAGAAGCATCTTAAAACAATAAAATACAGGATGTCTGGACCAAAAACACATACCACTGGAGTTCTCCAAGTTCCTGTTTGGTGATTTGAAAATACCTATGATTTATATGTTTGAATTGAATTTTTTTTTTGGTAACGTATTGAAGATTCTTACTGCCCTGCACAATTATTCTCAATAGTTCTATAATAAAGCAAGCTAAGGAAAAACCTAGAATTCCTCTCCCTTGGTGAGATGCTGCGGGAATTAAGAAAATAAGATTAGAGACTATCAGCTTTTCAAACCATTTTCTCAAAGTGTCTGAAAAAATGCAGTCAGATGGCAGCTTCACTCATTTTTTTATGATGTATACAGAGGAGAACATAAATCTCCCAGCCACCAGGACCATGGCACAGATGTGAAACTGATGTCAGAACTAAAACAGAGGGAGCTCCGTTTCAGCCAAGAACCAATGTTTGTTGTGGTCAGACATCTCCATGTAATCCTTTCCATTAAGGAGGAGTGGAATATTATTATATTTCTATAGCTATATGATAGCTATATCTTGATTGATATCCTTGTGACACTGAAGTCAAAGGAAACGTAACAATTACTTTCAATAGGACCAGCTCTGTTACCTCTTTACATTTTGGTGTATTCGCTCTAATCAGAAAAGCCTTCAGCTACATGTTTTGCAAACTCAACACCAGCCATGTGGACATGGATGGATTAATCTCTCCCAAGTCAAGCTGTCCTGACTTTAGAAAGCTGCAAACAGATGTCACAGCCTCCAAAAGAGCCTTGTCTCAGCCGCAGGAATGGATGATTTACCCCCTGGATGAGTCAGGGGCAATTTTCCCATGCATTTTGCTGCCTGACTTTTATCACCCCAGCTGCTTGTTTCTCATGCTCCTGAACACACAGACACAGGTTTGTGTCCAGCTGCCACCATGCAACATGTTCTGGGTTCATGCCTTGGGCTTTGCCTCTCTGCTCACGTATCCACAGCCTTAGGGGTTGTTTGACTGTGCCTGAACTCACCATTCCCCGTGTTGGATTAGAATATTGAGCACACACGCAGATAAAAGGCAATGAAAAATCAGGAAAATAGTTTTTTCTCAAGTTGTTCATTGAACTGGGATGTGAGAAAAAGGGCCTTACATAAAAGGGCCATGGGCTCATCAAGGGTCATAAAGAGTAAATCCTTCTGAATCTCTCCTGTGAGAAAAGGCTGAGAGAATTGGGACTTTCTTGCCTGGAAAAGAGAAGCTTTGGAATGCCCTAGTTTGTGGCCTTCCAGTACCTGAAGGGAACCAACAACAAAGATGGACAGAGAGTATTTACAAGGGCCTGGAGTGACAGGACAACTGGCATGGCTTCAAATTGAGAGACAGTAGGTTTAGATTGGATATCAGGAAGAAATTCTTCCCTGTGAGGGTCGTGAAGCTCTGGCACAGGGTGCCCAGAGAAGCTGTGGCTGCCCTATCCCTGCAAGTGTCCAAGGCCAGGTTGGACAGGGCTTGGAGCAACCTGGGCGAGTGGAAGGTGTCCCTGCCTGAGGCAGGGGGTGGAATGAGAGAATCTTTACAACCCTTCCAACCTAGGCCACTCTATGATTCTATGAATGATTCCAGTGCTGTCAAACAACACTCAGTTTCTTATTGAACACTGTATCATGACGTAAGTATCATGATGAAAGAATCCAAATCTGGGTATTTTTTCTACAGCATTTTGATGTCACCCTTCTGTGTAGTAACCAAGTTAAGTTTGTGAGTTAGTATTTATTATCTAAGTTGTAGCGGTGAGCCACGGCCAGAGCCATGGCCGGCTGGACCAAGCCGACCAAAAGGTCCATTCGTTTGATGCCTTCACAGCTCAAGGGCTTGAAGGTACAGTGAGCGCCCAAAAGGCTGTGTGAAGCACGCTGACCACTGGCTGCTGCCCTCCCCTCCCCTTATGGTTCATATTTGGTTATTTCTCCAGAAAGTTCTGTGTTCCTTGGTAGCTGATTGGCCCCTGTTACTCCTCTCTCCCCACTCCTTCTCCCATTCGCTCTGATCCCTTCTCCCACCCCTTGTAACACCCCCTGACTGGTGTTTTATTGGTTATTGTGTGTTCTCCACAGCCATTATGTAGGGGTATAAAACCCCATGCTCGCCTCATTTTCTCGGCTCTCCTCATGGCTTTTCTCTCCAATAAACCCCTCCCTGCCCTCATGAAGAAGCCCCTCCGCCTCATTCCTGCCTCCTTCACGCACCCTGCCATCGGTGGGCAAGGCGAACCCGAGCCGGAGCTTCGCCTGCCCTCCTGCGCCGCGATCGGCTTCCGTCCCCCCACCCGGGGCAGGTGGGAGATTGCCCGGTGCCAGGACAGCGTGCTGGCCGGCACAGCCCCAAGGCACCAAGTGAAAATGGTTATAGGCACATCAGGGAAATTAATGAAATGGAAAACCAACAAGAAAAGTGAAACTGAAAATCTGTTGACAAGTTGGTGAGGTGCACTTATTTTTTCAGGAAAACAAAGGAGGATTTAAGCCTATAAATAAAACTGAAGCAAAGTAAGAGCTTTGGAGAGATCAGCTCATGAAACAGCAGTTGTGCTCACCCCAAGAGTTCACCCCGTCACACAAAAACCAGCACCAAATGCTTCTTCACTCCCATTTAAACTTGCAGTGCTTCTCTGGGGTGTGCTCCTTTTTGACAGCTATTTCCTGTGAGCAAATGAGCTCTTGTGTGAGATGAGGGAGGAAACAAGAGTTAAGCTCACAGTAACTCCAGTCTTTGCACCGGGAGCTGTATGGGATCACACTGCTTAGCACAGCAGGAGGATAGGATCACCAGGAAAGCCCTCAACCAAAGCTCTTTCAAAGTGACAGTCAGACAAGACAGACACGAATCTGACTGCTACCTTCACAGCGAGGACGCTTGTTTAGACTGAATCTGACAAGATAAAATTAAACTGCACACAGCTAATAAATCTTAAAGGAGCTTAATTTTTTACATATATTTTTTAAGTAAGTGATGCCTTGGGCAAGGATGAGCAGTCCAGAAGGAAAAAGATTTACAATTTTTTTTTTTTAAATTCTATAATCCACCTTATCTGCTGTGTTTCCTGCATTATTCCTGTCTCTGAAATATTCAGATCTGTGTTGGTTACATAAGCCCCAGTCCTGATGAGTTGTACTCAGCTAGTTGGGGAACCTAAACAGGAGTGTGCAACTTCCTGGTCATTAAAGATAAAACAGCTCAGCTTGATTTTTAAACACTCAGAGCCACTTACTGGTTCAAGAGCATTAAAAAAATAAAATAATAAATATTGTTTTGAATCTTGATTTTGAAGGACTCACAGACTGCTTCTGAATGTCCAAGCCTGGATTCATCTCCCCTCACTTCATTTCTCAGCAAATGTGTCTCTCTAAACCAAAAGGTTGGATTTATTTCCAGCAAATTATTCACATGGGGTTGGTTATTACTGTTCTACTGAGCGCAGGACTGAAAAGTTTGAATGATATTCCTTAATTGATGGACATGTACAATGGAAAATGTAGGATGGGTATCAGGGGAAAATTCATACGGGTAAGGTGTATATCATGGGATGCGGTTTTTCCTTACAGACAAAAATCTGGATAACATTTCTTGGTCTGTCTTCAAGCTAGGTTAGATCAAGCATTAAGAAATGCAGTGAAAGAAATAATATTTGACTGACCTGTAGATTACTAGGGTACCCTAGTAGAAGGTGGAAGACTTAATGGAAGAACTTTATGAGATTTTAGCATCTATAATTTTGATAATGATGCCACTTCCAATAATTCAGCCTGAATTCACAGGACACTTGAGCATAATGAGGATAAAGCCTATCAAAAAGCATTTACTTCACTTTATTCTTGCACAGCACAAAAGAAGGCACCTCAGAAATAGCTCTTTCAATAACACCATATCTTTGCTAGAAAATCTTACCTCCAAAGAGACCTCAGATTTTTCCCTGGACAGGCTGAAGAACCATGCTGATTCTGACCCTCAGGAATATAGGGGGGTGACCAAAGTTCTGTAAGATATATCGGGCCATCATTGCTGAATGCCGTAAAAATAAGTGACAAAACCTTGAAATCAGTTGAGAATTTTAGGGGGAGTTGGTGTAAAGACTGTAAAACGTGAGTGATGTGTTCACCTACTTGCTGATGTTTTTTTCACAGGTCTGTTCTACCCTCTGCACGTTCCTGTGGCTGCCATTAATGTCAATGGGAGTCACACACCAGCGAGTGTAGTGGAGGGTAAAAAGAGGTTAAGGAACGCGTCCACCTTGAGCTGGATTTGGAACTCAGCTGCACAGGTGTAAATGAAGATGTGAAGTGACTTTTCTGTGTTTTGTGCCTGTGTAAAAGTGATCAGAGTTGTTTAGGTGTTAAAAAATGCTGTAGTAGATTAGAGATATATTTTCTAAGTTTGTTTTAGACAACCTAAACTAGATAACAATTCTATATGATCTATAATAACTCTATGATGGACACCTTCATTTCTGTTTGTCTACGTACACGTGCCTTTTAATGTTCCTTACAAACATATTTTACAATTTTACTCTTGTATATCTATTGGTACAGTTTTTCTTTATTTTCTGTGTGGGTACAAATGAGTGTGCATTTCGAGGTGTTTTTTACTGATCCACTTGGAGGTGTCTTTTCAAAGCTGCATGTCCACTAGACACACAGGCTCATGCTATGATACCCTCAGTTGTTGAAACATTCTGTTGGCCTTCGCTCCTAAGGGAAAGCTGAAAGTCCCCTTGACTTTGTTATTCTTCCATATTCTCTTTTGTAGACCTAAACTGGAGAATCTTGTTCAGTTATTGCCTCTGTAAGCTCTTGTGAGAGAAGTTGCAGACCTTGTTTCAAGCAAAAGGTCGCACTGTTGGGTCAAGGGACTTCATTCCCTTATTTCACTGGAGGTAAGAGCAGGGCCTTTATCCCACAGGATTAAGGGAGATGTTCAAATTATAGTAGGTGGTGAAAAAAAAGCAGATCTAGTCCAAAGATATTTGCTGGTCTGTATGAAGTTAGGATAAATCAAATTATACAAAATCTACACCATCTTATGCAAAAATTATTCCTCCCAGGATGAAATTGTCTGAGGCTGGTCACAAAGTGCCCACTTGAAACATCAACTTGCTATCTCTTTTAAATAAATCAATCAAGAAATAGTGATACAATAGTATGAAAGAGAATGCAAAGAAATGCGTCCTTTGAAGCAATGACTGTACAGATCATCCAATAAATCAGCAGGGCAGGAACAAGACAGAGCCTGGTAAGCACCAAATGGAACTTTTCACCCTCTCTACCCCTGCACAACCAGCGTTTTGAGGAAAACCAGTGTGTCCTCTCTTATGGATAAATCCCAGGTCCATTGCAGAGCAAAGTAATAATTAAAAATACCTTTTACTCTGTAGTCCCTTCAGAAGCCACCAAGGGCTCCAGAATTTTATGAAAAGTAGTCAATCCTATGATAGCTAAAATCTCCTTGGGAAAGGGAGTGGCTTCTTTTGAGCATGTGATGCAGCTGAGCAAAAGGATGCTCTGTGCTCACAGGAGGCATTTCAGTCCTGCCACAAACCCAGAGAGTACATCACCCAGAGATGACAGAGCTCTGTACAAAGCACAGCTAGCACAGAGCTGACTTGCACAGGAAACTCCCCACACTGTCTGATCTCATTAATTTATTTGTTTATCTTCTCTTGCATATCCCCTTGCAGTCTTTCATGTCGTATGCACATAGCACTTTATAAAGATCAGAGTAGTCAAGCCACTGCCTTTTGGATGGTGAGGAGCTGCCAGTTTTGCTTTACATATAACAGCATCAGGCACAGAACAAGGCTTCCCATAAAGCTATAGCAGCCATAGTGTTAGACCCCCACCTATTCCAGCCTTTCTAACTCTGAGCTTGCACTCTTAGCCAGGAGCAGAATCTAAGCTTTGGCTTTAAAACACTCCTACTGAAGAAAATTTAATAGGTGTTGTTGAGCAAAGAGGTCTTCACCATCATGGATGACTCTGTTTTAAACAGTCCTGGGATATAATGGACTTAAAAAATGGGAAAAACCCCCACATACTGGGAAAAGAGTAGGGTATGCCTGGACCTCCTCAGTCTACAAGCACATTTTTGTAT
The DNA here is from genome assembly GCA_013397865.1 of Struthidea cinerea. Taxonomy (NCBI): domain Eukaryota; kingdom Metazoa; phylum Chordata; class Aves; order Passeriformes; family Corcoracidae; genus Struthidea; species Struthidea cinerea. The sequence continues at coordinate 453,987 of VZTI01005758.1, read as the reverse complement.
GTTAATGGGATGGTCTGTATGTCAAGAGCAGCACACATGCCTGCACACAACTCCTGCTTCATTCTGTTACTGGATAGAATAAAAGATGCTTTTATACGGTGGAAACACGAGCAGTCTGAAGGAAACTCTTTCCACTGAAGTGTTTTTGGGCCTGGGATTACCATCCTGGGTTTTACTCAGATCTCTAAATGGATTCTCCCTGGGAAACAGGAGGTTACAAAAGCAGATGTCTGCTAGACACAATCGCCTATTTCCCCCCAAGTGGCAAAGTCACTCAATTTGCTGAGTGGGGAAACCACTACAGCACAATATATAATAACTCAAGGCATTTGTTTCAGAACAAGACATTCTTTCATTACCCACTCCCAGCCCTCAACATTACTTCAGACACACATTATTAAACCACAGCTAATTATGAAATATTTAACAAAGACTGTGGCGTACGTTGCAACTACTAAGGTAGGCAGAGCTATACAGATTGATTTCTCTGTGTCTGGAGCTCAGTATGCATCAAACAGCATGGATGCTTTGAAATTTCAAATCACAGGGCCAAGTTTTGATGGTTGATAGTGCTCAAGGGAGAGTGATTTCCTTAGCCCATGAATATTTTTATGACATTGAAGAAACATCCAGAATAGAGAGAAAATCTTGAAATCCTAAAAAAATGTAAATCTTCAAAGTGAAAAAAATACATCTCTCTGGTTTAGCCAAGAATTCTTTCAGATAAATATGAAATATTTGACCATCTTAATCTATCATTACAATGTAATTCAATTTTAAAAAGGTAAGTTTATTTCAAATGGAAATATTTTCCTTTTTTAAATTTAAAAGGAAAACGCCTTCAAATTTTGAGGAAAACAAGAACAATTCAGGCAAAGTCAGTCTCATGCAGGGGCAAGTTTTGCCTGCTTGACCTTTCAAACTTTGGAGTTGGCAGCTTGGTGTTTACGTTTCAGCTTTAAAGACCTTTGTTTAAATCCAATTTGCTTGTCATGTAGAATAAATGTTGGAACTTCTATTTAATCCTTTCGCAGATATTTCTGCACACAGATTAATGAATTTTAAAGCCATTATGATCATCTAGTCTGACCTTCTGCATAACACGAGTCATAAAATGTCACCCAGCAATTTTGCATCAAGCCCAATCATCTGTGTTTGAGCTGAAGCTGTCACACCGCAGAGCACGACTTTCAGCATATCCAGGGGAGATGAACAGTAGCAAGAACCGCAGTTTAGCAAAGACAATTTTTGTGGCAGAGAAGAGTATTAGCGAATTAAAGTTGCTATGGTACCAGAAACGGCAAAAAGTACAAAATAAAATTTTTGATGTCTTCAAAAAGAGTTGAGTAAGGAGGTTGCTGTGTATGTTTTTTGGGTTGGGCCTTATTTTTTAATGTCAGGGGTAAGAAATCTCAGGCACATGCTGTTATCACTATTGCAACAGGATTGCAACCTAGTCCTCCAAGTTTTGATCCAGATTCCAGGAATGTGGGCTGGGAAGGACAATTGCTGTAAGTTTGGGGTGAGGCTTTGAGCAGCCTGGTCTAGTGGGAAGCAGAGATAGAATGGTTTGTGTTGGAAGGGACGTTAAAGCTCATCTTGTTCCATCCCCTGCCATGGGCAGGGACACCTTCCACTGTCCCAGGTTGCTCCAAGCCCTGTCCAACCTGGCCTTGGGCCCTTCCAGGGATCCAGGGGCAGCCACAGCTTCTCTGGGCACCCTGTGCCAGGGCCTCACCACCCTCACAGGCAGTAATTTATTCCCAATATCCAATATAACCCTGCCCTCTGTCAGTGTGAAGCTATACCCTATTGTCCTGTCACCCTGTGCCTTTTTCCAAAGCCCCTGTTTATGTTTTGAAGAAGTTGAGCAAATATTACAATAATTGACCTGGATAAGTAATTATTATTTGCCTTCCTCAGAAGTGCAGAATTACAGTGGTGGGATGGAAGGGAGGGAATATGATGCTCCCCAATGGCCATGGCTGGTCCAGGAGTTTCCGTTCTTCACCAGCACATTGCAGCTGCTCAGCTCTCCTGCTTTTCCATCAAGGCACAGACTGGCTGGCTAACTAGGAGACTCATGTATGTTTTTTGATAATCAGTCATAGAAGTGGGGTTCAATACTGTTGCGGTGGCTAAGTCCACTTTGTGCTCCCCGAGTTACCCTAAAATTGGTCTCTCCCTACAACACTGTGCTAGAAAGTTCTCCCTTTGTCTAGATCCTGCTGGTCACTGGCCCTCTCCCCCCTCCTATCCCCTTTCCCACTGGCCCCTGTTATGTCACTCAACCTTGCCTCTCTCCTCTAGCCCTCAGACTGTTGGTTTTGGATGCTCCGCCCGCCTTTGGGAGTTTTCGGGGTAAAACGGGCGCGGGCTTTCGGTTCTGGGTTCTTCATCCCTCTGTTCCCTTCGGGTGTGTTGCCGTTAAACACCTCGGAATCACATGCAAAGAGCCCCTCTTGCCTCTTTGTCTCCGGTTTGTGCACAGACTGTGTTGTGTGAGTGGCTGTTCGCGACTGCCTGCGAAGGTGAGGTTGTGTGCACGCGTGGGTGCCATCGGAGCACCGCCTGAGCGTGTCCGCGAGGGACCCTGTGGAACAAACGCGGCATCGATCCACCGAAGCCCTCTCTCTATACAACACTTGTGATGTTGTCTTCTCTGTCTGATTTTTAGAAGTAGATGTGCTTGTAAGTATTTGGCAGAGTCAATATTCAATGGAAAACTGGGAAGAAAGCAGCATTTTCTTGGCTGGAATATGCGTACTCTGGTTAAACTTCTGTCAGGAAAGTTTCATCAGGGCCAAAATATTTTTTTTTCCGTTAAAACTAGGATCAGATGATTTTGGTTCATATGAACCAGGAACTCAGATGCTGTATAGGTAGTGTCTGAGTATCTGGTACACCAAGGGGTGGGTCTGTTGAGGGGGATTTTTGAAAATGCACCTGGGTTTTTCTAAAATGGCTTAAAAAAAAAAAAAAGGACAGAAATTGTCAACATAAAAAGATTCTTTTAATTAATTTAAAAAGTGCTGCAGAACAACAATCTTAACTCCCACCAAGCTTTGGGCAGGCTCAATGGTCCTGTTCCTTCTTGCAGTCAACCTTTCTCAGAACCACTGCAGATTATGGGCTTCAGACAAGAAACGTCATTGTTCCTCAAAGAAATTCCAGCACCATTTCCATTAAGAGCAATTGAAAATGTGCCTGTGAATTAAAGGGGTTGCTTTAAATTAATTTTGAAAGACTATCTCTGGCCATGGTGGGGTTAGATCACACCCTGAATAAAGAATGAAGAAGTGCAATCTGCAGAATTTGTTTGCAATGAAGTCAGCGGGAGCTTTGCTTCAGAGCAGCCCAGTATTGATTCACTGGGTGGAAAAATCATCTGATCAAATGTCTGTTTCCCATAAATTATCCAAAGCACAGAAAAGAAAGTGATCTCACTGGTAATTATGGGAAGTTTATGACACATTTTCCTAAAATTGGTTTCCCTTGGGATAGACTTTGAGGAAGACTACATGTGAGTTGCCCTTTGAATAAAAAGAAGGAGATCTTTTTCTGTGATGCTCAGCATCACAGAAATAAGAAAAAAAAGAACACTGAATGAAGGACCCAAAAATTGTTTATAATTAGTGTGTTTAAGAAGACTTGGAAGACTGAAAAAACCCCTCTACCTTTCCTTCCTTGTTAATTGCATACAGAGCATTTCCTCTTTCTTTTTTCCTCCTATATTCTGAAAACAATTAAGAAGATGAATTTGAAAACTGGATCATAGGTGGACTAATCATAGAGAGAGGCTGAATGATTGAATTTTGTGGATAAATTATATAAGCCATCAAACGTGCCTTAATTGTCTCAATAAGACATAGCCAAACCCAAACTGTGATGGACTAAAATCTTGCATTAAGTGATGTTTTAGAATTAGGCTTTTTTTTTAAAAAAAAAAAGATGAATAATTCCCATTTTACATGTGCTGATCTGACTGCTGCGCAGAGTTGGAATAATTTCTGCCAACACTCACTGCCTGGTTTGGTTTGGGCAAGTCACACCTATAACAAGTGTTTTGGGGCTTGTGTGTAACCTGCTGGCTCTTGTTAAAGTACATTTCAGCCTTTGATGTATGTGAAACAATATTATCAGTCCCCCTTACCACACAAATCATAAGTCTGACTAATAAAAACACAAAGATTGTGTATAGAATAATGAGCTCCCAAAGGGTGGAAAGAGGGTTCTTTCACACTGAGCTGCACACAGGCACGTATTAATGCAGTTTGATTTGATCACTGGAAAATTGTGTCCTGTAATTACTGAGCAAACATGAAGTGGAATGACAGGGAAATGCAATGAAATGGGGCTTTGAGGTGGAAGATGGATTTTCAGAAAGTGCAGTTGGGAAGGAACACATACAAATCCTGCAAGACTGCCTTCAAAAACAAGGGACCCATTGGGAAAAAGATTAATTCTGGGCTCACTTAGTCTGCCAGGACCTGTATGGGGCAGTATAGACCAAGAATTATTGTGAAAGAAGTGGATTTGGGGCATGTCGGTTCTCATAGAGTAGGCACCACTTTTGGAAAACATCAGTTTTTCTGAATGGCTCCTATTTTTCTTCCAAAATTATTGATTTTTTTTAAAAATATAAAATTCAGTTTTAATTTTAATACTTTTTAGCAGAATTGCAACAGCATTTCCCTCTATTGGATGTTATGACAACATACAAACCAAATTTACTCAAAGTCCTTCAGTATATTCACAAATATCACTCTCCTACATAATGGTATCAATCACTGCCCCTTAATTTTCAATTTTTTTATTCATCAGTATTAAAGGTCTTTTTCCAATGTCAAAGATATTACAAATGCACATCTCTCCCTTAGGAAGCTACTTAAATTTGGATTTTTCTACAGACTTCTTTGGTGATACTTAAAAAAAATCAAACCTACCCTGTAGAGACTGTGTGTGCTGTGAGTAAGAAATGGAAGGATGTGTTCAAGCACCCATAAGTCTTGGTTTTCCTGCCTTCCCTGACATCTCTACTGCCAGATGGAAGGACATCATGGCAAAAATGATGCTTTCAGCATTCTTTAACTTCCTTCATTTGCGTGCTGTAAGGTGGAAATAGACATAGCTGGGCCGAATTATTGAGTTTAACAAAAAGAGAGTATATTAGCAACCCACGTCCTGCTGGTAACAGAATGAGCAGCGAGCACTGGGCATCTCACCCATGCAAATGCCACTCTGAAGGCCAAATCTGTCTGTTTGCAAGAAGATTCTCAAATTTACCATTAGCATGGAGAATGATGTGCTCCTACCAGTTTTTACGGGTTGTTACTGATGGATTAGTGACCTGACTCAGCATCTTCACTGTCCTCTCAATTATACTGTAATTGCTCATGTTCAGAGCATTTGAGTGGTAGCCTGGCATATGCTGTAAAGCCTCCAGAAGGGACAGAGTGGCAGTAAAGCTTCTTGAGAAGAAAAAAAAACAATTAATTTCCAGCAAACAATAAAAATAGAAGAAATATTAGAGATGTAGGGGTTCTAATAACAATGATGCGGACTGGTGATGCATTTATTAGTCTCCTTTGTGTTCTCACTTGAAACATTTATCTTCACTGAACTAGCTGATTGCCCTCTTTTAATTATTTCGTATGGAATAATTAAATAGAATGAAGACAATAATCTTTTATAGATGGTTATGAGGAGGAACAATTTTTCTCAGGGAACTGAATATAGATTTTTATCCCTCCCCGTTACCTCCCAAGACTTTGGAGATATAATGCATTCAGTGCTGCTGCATAAAGAGAGCTCCTGAATTCTCTGAATTATTTATTTTTAACAGTTGACCATCATTTGAAAGTCTCACCTGGATGACCTATGATTGAAGATCAAGCCTCATTGAGCACAGTGTTTTGTTCTGACGACAGATTTCCAGACAATTTCCTGTGTGTTATATGAGAAGCTGAAAATCCTGCACACTGCTTGTATTTAAAAGGGCAATACAGCCCTGCTGAGGTTTCCCAGGTACCCAGAGGGGTGATCTGTCCCTCTCTGCTGGATGCTGCCCTGTGCTGGAGGCACAGGACAAGAATAGAAAAAGTAAGATGTCACTTTCCATCGCTGCAGCCCTTCAGAGCTTCTTGCTCTCTCTGTGGCCACAGCTCATGCTCCAAATCTGGATGAGGATACAGATTTGGAGACATATAAAGACAGGTGAATGGGGCTCTGATCATCCTGGTCTGGTTGAAGAAGTCCCTGATTGTTGCAGGGTGGTTGGACTAGGTGGCCTTTAGAGGTCCCTCCCAACCAAAACTGTTCTAAGGTTCTGTGATTCCATAGGTTGGAGAGACAAAGAGTCCAAGGCACTTTGATGAAAATATTCAAGAGCTGAGTATGGAGAAGCAGCAGCACAAAACTGGCTACCAACTTGTCCTTGTTAGATGAAGACCACTTTTGACTCTGTCTTCTTTCTGTGTCCCAGGTAAGTTCCCTTACACAGGCAGAGATCTGTCAGGCTAGGAAGAAATAGGTGGACATGACCTCTGAGCAGATGAGGTGTGGACATACTCAGGTTTCCCGTCAATAGAGAAAAAATTCCATGGAGTAAGATGCTATCAAGTTGAGTCTAAAATAAGGGCAAGTAATCTAGTCCACAGTGCAAGCTGAAGCTTGTGGCTACATGTGGGGAAGAGAGAAGGAAGTGTCAGAGACAGCAGTAAGGGTGGAACTCATTGCTCTAGAGGTTAGATATCTGAGCGTGTGTGATATCTACTCATCTACAGTGAGTGAAGAAAGATTAGTATTCCAAAGCAAGGAGGGACGCAGTTCACCACCTGACACAGGGCATGTGAATCATCCTCCTGTGCTCTTGAGCTGCTACAGCTCAGCCCACATCTTGCAAGCGTCCTTGCAAGAGGTGATGGTGGTGTCAGCAGGCAGATGGGCCGAGAATGACAACCTACATTTCATACTGCACAGATCTGAACAACCAACAGTATTTTTGCCTCTTTGATCCTGCTGAGTTGCCAGAGAGGAGCGGACTAGGCAGCTCTCCTGCTGACTGCAGTAGATCAAATTCTTTTGCAGCAAATTCTCCGAGTGCCCTGTTGGAGGGGAACGTAACTGCTTCCCTGGAAGATGCTTCTTCCAGCAGGCAGTGGGGAGGGCCTGCAATGAACGGTGGCTTTTCTCAAAAAACAGCCTTTTCCTCTGTGCAATCACAACACTAAATTCAATCTTGATATTAGCTGGACTTAGAAAAGTATGTTATAAATGGAAGTTTTTGAAAGGAAAGGTGATCCTGTTTAAGGTGCTTTTGACTTAACGGTGTTCCTAAGAGTGTTTCTGAATCTGGAAAAGCAATCATTATTAATAACACAGTTCTTACAATATTTTCCTATTTAAGATTTGTTTACCTGTCACCATTATTTGATCATAAATATACCCATTTTATAGCTTAATGAAAAGAACTCTTTTTACAGCTTCAGCTGAGCAGATCTGGGGAATGTTGTGGGTGGTAGTTTTCTGTTTGTTTGGGTTTTTTTTTTTAATGGGGGGTGTCTGTGCTATTGAATGTCTAATCTGGGTTGCGTCAACCTGCACATCTGAATACACAGACTCTCAGCATCAGATTCAATGTTGTTGCCATTGCTTAAATTAGTTCATGTCCACAAGGAAACATTTAACCCACCAAAGTTTCCCTCTAGCCACCTGCCCTAATTCCAGGACAACACTGTTGTCCTGTGGTCTGAGTCTTGGCTCGTTCTCAGTCCAGTTGAACAGCAAACCCTCTTAGAAAATTTGTTTCTCACAGGGCTTCCAGCATCATAACTTACTACAGGAAAAGGCCATCATTTTGACTTGCTTTATAGATGTCAAATCCTTCACGGAACTCAGCTTAAACTTTAGGCTCAATGTCAAAAATAATACAAAAAACTGGTTGTAATTACCTCCTGGAGTTAGCTTGCAATAAATTAAAACAAAATAAAAAAAAAAATCCATCCCACATTTTAAAGGAATTTTGACTTTCTGCCTAGATATATATTTTTTCACTGCTTGCTTGGAAACTTAAAGAAGCGAACAATTAATGAAAACCAATTGCTCAAAAAGACATGGTTTTCAGATCATGTTTGTTTTCATATCTTAAACTAGCTCACTGTTTCTTAACATAGTTTTAATTCATAAGGAAACCCCAAGACAGATGAGAAATGTAGATCAGAGGAGGAAAGATATAATTTTTTAATTTTACTTTTGCCCCCATGTTATTCACTCCTTCCTGGAAGCCTCATTTTTTCTTTTTGAGTGCTGTAATACTTTAGTGTTTTTATAGTATGCATTATTGTAATTAAAGGGGTGTATATTTTTATGGACAAAACCCCCTTTTCGCTTCCAGTGCCAGAGACTGTTAGTAAGATGCAAATTAAATGCAGGCCTTTGGAATGGCAGAAAATTTTGGTTTGTGCCCCTCCTCCAGCACACTGTTATTTTTACTAGTGCGCCTTTTTCCTTCTTGGGTGCAATAGGAAACAAAAGGTCTGTGCAGGCTTGAGGAGAGCAGACTGTGCGGGACTGGGGACATTAGCAGCAGCTGGAAATATGAACCCAGATACCTTGACTAATTTTTTAAACTGGAGAAAAAAACCACTGTTTGTTTGGGAAAATATCCCTAAATTTAGGTGTTTATCCATCACAAAAGCTGAATTTCCAGGCTATGAGCAGGTAGAGCCCTTGATACAGAACTGATCCAGAACTGGATCAGTGATGGGTTTGGGCTGAGAAATACCACCAACCAACAAAACCAGCAGCAATGTTCCTTCTTAAATTGCCTATTTTCAAATGAAATATTATCTGTGTTGTCCCAAGTTCACGCTTTGCCATCCTGTTTTACCACCCTGGGCATGCTGTATCTGAGAGGGCTCTGTAGCTTTAACATGTACATTGGGACCATGAGGTATTTGGGCTCTACTTGTAAGGTAGTTGGTTATTTGGAGTCTCTCTTTGTAAGCAAACTTGGAGCTCTGCCTTCTGCAAATAGACCCTGTTACCCTCTGAAAATGATCTTTCCCTGTAGGATGGACTTTTTCCCTCCTCTCATTCCTGACTGGCTGTACTACCTGGGTTTGAATCCCTCTTGACTCTGTTTCCTGAAGTTTGGCTTGACCCTGGGCCATAAGTCTTGTCCAGATGTTAAGTTTGATCCAATCTTTGGTTGTTCTGGCTTTTGCTGCCTGGTTTTAAGCAAAGTACGTAATTTATCAGGTGTTTCAGTCTAAACTCGGTCGAAAGTCTGCGAAAGTACTCTGCAGTTGTTATTTGTGTGTATATTCACACACATACATCTCCCAACATCAACCCCAAAATATTTGCATGACTTTTGATTTAAAAGAAAAAAATAAATTCTACCTGTAAGTCGGAATACCTGTGTTACCAAATCAGTCAGCTCCTGTTGGGGGATTACCATTTGAAATTCAAGACAGCAGCTTTTCAGAGTAAATGGTGAATTAGCTACTCTATATTTAAACCTAAAAAAATAATGTGCTAATCTCTAAGTCAAAGACCTTGGATCCCTGACTAAAATTGCTTGTGTTTTTCAAGTTCTATCTAAGAAAAACGAAGCACAGTGTGTAAAGTGCTGCAGGTTTTGCCAAAAGTTTTTGCATTCATCAGTGTGTGAAACTAACTCTCTGAACTAATTGCTGCCAGAAACTCACTTTATAGAAATGATCATAATGAGTAATTCTTTGAGTCTAATGGATTTGCTTCAAGAGGGAAGCAAAATGAGCCAACAAAGAAGTATGCAGAGTTTTCCAAGGATTTAAGGTCAAATAAGACACCGTCTTTCAGAAGTCTAATGAATGACAAGTAGGAAATCAGGACTTTCAGACACAGGAAAATGTTGCCCTTTTACTGTAAGTGGGATGCTTCCATAAACTAATATTTTTTATTGCATATGACAGAGTCATTCCGTTATCCCAACACACAGAAATCTGTGTAGAATCAGCATAATTATTGGTGAAATGAAGCTGACCATTTGGAGCAATTTTCACATCTTTTCTCAGTTTTACATTTTTGAAATAATCCTTAATTGCTTTCTAAACGGTGAAACAAATGGTGTCGCATGTTACAATGCTGATTGTTGGAGGGTGATAGCAGGCACAGGTACATTTAATCATCCATCCTATAGACTCCTCTTCCCCATTCATTACACTGACAACCCCGGCCCAGCCCAGTGGCTGATCTCACACAGACCATTAGAGTGCTCACAAAAGGGGGTGTAGAGTGTCTGCCTCTCCCATCATCCTCAAGCATGGCCTGAGATGAGAAGAGAATTCCTTTTTGTGTCGCTGAAAAGAGGGAGTCAAGGAGGAAGGAGAATAAAAGGGTAAAATCTGTATTCTTCCATTGTTGAGAGAAGAGAGATGCCGTTCAGCATGTTTGGGACAAAGAAAAAATCTCTAAATACAACCCAGTCCACTCAGTCAGTGGAAGGGATCCTGGGCAGATTATTCACATACAGAATTTTTCCACATACAGAATTTTTCCAGACTCCATCTTCCTCAAATTTTTAGTCTCCTAAACCCCCACAAAATCATAATAAAAACGCATCTATAGTAAATTCTACTCAATCTAATAACTCTGTCTCTGAGCTTGGGAGTGCCTGAATTATGGATTTCACTTTCTTAAATAATAGAGGTGTTTGTCTTAACTAAACTTAAACACTCACAAAAATCCCACATTTGGAGGTTCCTAAAGAGCACATGTTTAAAAACCATCTTGCCAAGATAAGAAGTAAAAGGTAAAGGAGGACCACAATCACAGCTTTTATATCTGCTCTGATCACCTGTGCTTTTTATTCCTGTTCCCCGCAGGGACCAGGATGTCTTTTCAATCTGCAGAATCCATACAAGATGTGACAAGAAATTCCATCCTACCAGGATGGGGGGAGAGAGAGATGCTGATTTCCATTTCTGAAACATGTATAATGTTAGGAGGCTTTGTAAAGGATGAACTTAGAGGAGACAGGTCAAAAGGTCCAAACTTCCTCCTCCAGCACTGCCTCATGTATCCTGCAGACTTTCATTTTGCCAGACACAACTGTGCATCACTTTGCAGAATTTCCTATCCAGATCACCTGCCTCACACAGGTATCTGCGTCTGGGTTGTCTTGAGTTTTCTGTGGTTATATGTCTAGCATTTTCTCACTTTCCTTTACTGGATCACCTTCAAGAGCCACTTGAATGTTCTAACAAATGGATTATTCACTTTTGCAGCTGTGGATATTAATGGTGCTCTAGTCTTGAGATCTCTGCTCCCCATGCACATTGATTTTGCCTCTGGATGTGCAATCTCTAGACCAAATTAATGGAATCAGCTAAGCAATATTGAGGGGAAACAAAATGGCTCGAGATGCACAGAAGGGAAGACTGAGCAAATAATCTTGTTTGGATTTCAGGTCTGCCAAACTAGCAGAACAAAACAGATAACTTCATTTTTGTCAGTTAGGAAAGTTCTGCCTATTCACCTGAGAAGATCTATTCTTGCCTGACACAGCAGTCCTATTTCTGCATGGCTGGAATTTTGTTGGCACTAATGAAGCTTTTTTGGTGAAATATTTGAACGCAAATGAAGTTTAAAGATACTGTAATGTCTCTTTTCAGGATGAATCTTTATGGTTAGAAGCACAAATTTTCCCAAGCATTCCCACATGCTGTAACTTTGTCATGGCTGTTTAAGATGTCTGAAGAGATTTCAAAGTGCAGATATTTTGTAGTTTCTCTGTTGCTCTGAAAGAGAAACAATTACAATCTGCTCATATTCTTGCCTTCTGATTGCTTCTGAGGGGGAGTTGATTTCTCACCAAGAATTTAGGATTTTGGTGGCAATGACATTTCCTAAACTAAAACTAAACTAAATCTAAGCAGGAGGCTCCTCAGGGACAGTAAAGCAGAATGGGAGATGCCTGATGAAATCACTGATTTGTTAAGACATGCAGCCAAAGGTGGAGACTACCCCATAAGAGAGAAGAAAAAATCAGATCATCCTCTTCACTCCTCAGTCTTTGGGGAGGTGCTGTGCTGGACTTTGTTCTCACTAGCAAGGAGGGGCTGGTGGGGACTGTGGAGCTCCAGGGCAGCCTGGGCTGCAGCGACCATGGAATGGTAGAGTTCCAGATCCCTGGGGAAATGAGGAAGGCACACATCAAGCAGCCTGCCCTGGACTTCAGGAGAGCAGCCTTTGGCCTCTTCAGGGAGCTGCTTGCTAGAGTGCTGTGGGATGGAGAGCTGGAGGGAAGAGGGGCCCGGGAAATCAAGGATCTTCTCCTCCAAGCACAGGGCCAATGAGTTCCAAGGAACAGGAGGTCAGGCAGAATTGCCAGGAGGCCTGTGTGGATGAACAAGGAGCTTCTAGGTGAGCTCAAACACAAGAGGAAAGCCTACAGTGGATGAAGGTAAGGACAGGTAACCTGGAAGGAATACAGATTCATTGTCCTAGCACCCAGGGATAATGGAAATAGTAAAGGGAAAGAGAATGCCCTGATAGAGTTAAATCTGGCCAGGGCTGCCAAGGGCAACAAGAAATGCTTCTATAGGTATGCCAGAGATAAAAGGAAGAACAGGGAAAATGTGAACCCTCTCTGGAAGGAAATGACAGAGCTGGTTACCCAGGATATGGAGAAGGATGAAATACTCTGCAACATTTTTGCCTCAGTCCTCACTAGCCAGTGGTCCAGCCTCACTGCCTGGGTCACAGCAGGCAAAGGTAGGGAGTTGCAGAATGAAGAACCTGGCTTTGACAGGGCTTCCAAAACCAGCATCATGTGAGCCACCTGTGAGCACAGGATTTTGGTAGTGTCCTCTAAATGTTAAATTTTCTCACCCAGTTTTAGATCCATCCTCAAGTCTAATGCTGCAGAGCAATGAATTCCACAGGCAGGCTGTGCTGTAGGGTATTTCCTTTATTTGTTTTAAATTTACCTACCATTTATTTTAACATATGAGCCCCAGTTCTCATATTACTGTGGAGGGCAAAGAGAAGGAATGATCAGCTTTTCTTACACTATTCATCATCTTAAATAGGCCAATTAAGCCCATGTAATTATCCTTCTTTCCAAGTTAAATAATCCAAGTCTTTGCAGCTTCTCGTATGGAAAGTCCATCATGCCTCTAAACCATTGAAAATTATATGGTGCTAATTTAAAACATGGCCACTTGTAACATGTGTATCTATGTCTATTTTTACTGACACCGTGATTGTCAGCTAATTGAACATATGTAACACAGAAAATACAACTCCAGCTGCTTGTTCCCACGTCGACTGATGGAGGGACATCGGGTTCTGGCACGCGGTGGCAAGTTGTATGTGCTGAACGTGGCCTGTCATGTTTCAGGGGGCTGGGAGCCACGGACACTAAAAATTGTTGAATACATTATACTCCCTGATCTCTAGAGACAAGGGGCTCTTTGATTGTGTCCACACTACCCTGTTCCCCCACCAGAGTTTCCCATCGGACTGGTGCAGCCCCAGAGAGAGGAAAATTCAGTTATTGCTGGAGTCCAAATAATGTCGAGGGTCCCCAGCTGAGATCAAGGCTTCATTGTGCTCTCGATGGCATAAACTCGTACTTACAGACAACCCCTGCCCTAAAGGGCTTGCAGTCTAAATACGAGAGACAAATAAAGGGTGGGAGAGAAAATAAATGTGGAGTGACTTGTGCAGCTGCTGGAACAGCTGCTCTCAGAGGGAGATGGGAACAGGACCCAGTTTGGAGGGTCTTGGGACAGCGTGTTAGCTACTGGGCTGTCCTGCTTCGCATTTTACTGTGGAAAATGACATTTTAACCACTGCATCTTGCAAACACCTGGTCAGAGAGGGCCCAGGGGACAGAGAAGTTAAAATTCAAACAGTTACTTGGCAGCTCGACACCCTTGGGCTGCTTCTGCTGCTGCTGTGGACGGAGCCAGAACAATAGTTTTAGAGAGGACCTGATGTGGGAAAGGGCACATGGAAAGAAATGTGATGTCTCCTGTGGTTGCAGGTCAGTGGTTGATGTTAAGCACTCAGGATGCAGGCCACATGAAAGCTTTGGCAAAATTCTGAGCAAATGAGGACTAGTAACTCATTTAATAAAAGAGGCTTTTGACCCAAAATCTCAGGAACTAATAGACTTGGAACCAGATTTTAGTGTGTCTTTGCACTCCAGTGTGGGGAGCTCCCTGGCCCTGTGTGTAGAATCAGCTGCTGCAGCATCTTGCAGTTCACATGCAGTGCTGAGTAATGAAAGGAAAGAGATGAAAGCCTGTAACTGCGGCTCTTTCACTGCCAGGGACACGCACAGCTGCATCCCCCGTAGTCTTCCCTTGGCAGAATAATGTCTCTGCCAAGAGCTGGTGAAAGCTCTGGGAGCCTGTGCTCTTGTCCACACTGAATACCCAGGTAGTGAACCATTTTTGTCGCTTAGAGCTGTGCCTCCCATGCAGTTTTATGAGCAGTAGTAAAGTCTTGCTCTTTCAGGCTGCTAAATTTGACTAGATTTCCTACTTGCGAATGTATTTGCTATCCGTGCAGGCAGCATTCCCCTTGCTTTGCCTACCACAGAGTGCCAGCCCAGAATTTAAGACAGCCCAGCTCCCTGCTATCTCAGGAGGACCTCCGAGCATGGGGATCCCTGCTGTGCAGACAAGACCTGCCAGGGTGTTTCCTAGGATTGCCTGACGCTCTTCAGTCCCTCCTCATTTGAGGTATTTTTCCTGTCTGACTGAATTTCCAAGGGACAGAACAGTGCAAAAGCCGTAGGGTTTGCTGTGATCTCTGCAGAAGGTTCCTTCTTCTGAGACTCTTTTCCCACCCTCTTGCTTGCAGCTACTTCAAGAGACAGACTTCTCCCTCCCATCCTCTTTGAGATGGAAATGACTGATCCAGCTCATACTTGTATTTTTTTTTCCATAGGTAGTACACTCTTCTGCTTGTGTGCACTGCCTGTGCCTCTGCTTCATGCTCTGCACCCCAAACACCTGCCAGCAAACCTGGTAGCCTCACAGCTTTAGCACTAGCCAACTCACTGTCAGTGGCACAGGAGGGACATCTTCCCTGCACAGCAGCACTTACAAGCAGGTACACAGACCCCGCAGAGACCGTATTTACAATTACACATATATTTTACGACTCTTAATGCCTGTTGGTAGTTACACAGTAGATTTGGGACTCAATTTTCCTCACGACTCTTGTTACAATGTTCCAGCTACAACCTTCAATTTTCTCACAGCACGTTTCCTTCCCCCTCTCTGAATCATTGCTAAAAAATCTCTTATAAATCCTTAATTTTCAGTCTCGGCGAAACCTCTCTACCACCAGCTCCTGGCAAAAGGGATGAGCAGCTCGTGGAGATATCCCTGATGTAATTGTGTGATTTTTGGGATGCTCTCAAATTATGTTAGCATGTAGGAGGCTCTGGCACAGGTTGCCCAGAGAAGCTGTGGCTGCCCCTGGATCCCTGGCAGTGTCCAAGGCCAGGTTGGATGGGGCTTGTACCAACCTGGTCTAGTGGAAAGTGTCCCTGCCCATGAGTGGGCTGTGGAATGAGGTGATGTTTAAGGTCCCTTCCAACCCAAAACATTTCGTGATTTCTATGATTCTTAGTAGCTGAAGTTGCATGAAATTATGCCAGCCTTGAGAAACATCCTCCTAGGGTGGCTTTGTTTCATTGCTGCCATACTACAGTGCCCTCTCCTAGCAGGGACAATGTGACAGCCCTCAGAGGCCAGTATCCTGCCAACATAGTTGTGAAAACCTCATCGAGCAGCGTAGCTGTGTCTACAGCAAGATTTTATTGGCAAAGATACATTGGCTGGGTACTTTCGATTTTTTTTTTTCACGCTCTTAGCCAAAGAAGCTCTGCCAGCAGCATCTCATAGCAAAGACTTCGCGGCAAGTAGCCCATTACAAATGCACTCACGGAGGCACGCAGAATGGTCATTAAAAAAGATGTTCCCCAGCTCTCTGCTAAGTTCTTGTTAGAATGCAGATAAGTAGCAAAGTTGAAAAAAAAAAAGAAAGAAAGTTAAAAAAAAGGAACCAATCTGCCAGCCGCTTAATGCGAGTCAACAGCTGTCTCCTTGTGCTAGTAGGAACTCCAATCAGAGGTCATGATCTAAATTAATTCTAGCAGCACCCAGTGTTTTCCCCGATGACTATGATTCTTTTGGGTCAATCCTGGGTCACATAAGACTGAAGAAAAACTGCTTTCATTAACTTCTTTCCTTGGGACCAACTCACTCCAGAGATATTCCTTGCCAGAATTATGTGACTACTTCACAGAACAAGATATTTTCCCCGAGTTAATCACTTAAAGATTTAATTCTCAGCTTTTAAAAATAGTTCACACCATAACAGAGAGTATTTTCAGGGTTTATCCTCTTCCTCTTTTTAAACTGATTTTCAATTCACTGTTACTCAATGTCGCTTCTGCTATTCATGGAGCACAGCCAAGTGAAACCGGGACCCGCTATGCTGCTGATTTACACTATAGAACCATTATTAGCTGAGTTCTGCATTGGCATTCCAGACATTCCAGCGTGCGGCTAGTCTCCTGTGTATTTATTCATTCAAAATAATGACAGGGCTGGCGAAAGATGCCGGAGTGACAGCCCTGTGGAGTGAAGAGGTCCTTCACTGAGCCAGGGAACGGGAATGGCAGAGCCAATGCGCACCATCCCCTCCCCGTACCTCCCACACCCTCCTTCAGCCTGCTCTGAAGGCTGTCTGCACCTTGCAGAGTTAAAATCCAGGGCAGAGAATTCACAAGGCCTAGTTAGGCTTTGGTGCAATTTCTGCTCTTGCTGTTGGTGGCTTTTCATCATTCTCAGTCTTTTAAAGGGCTTTGCAGCACAACTGCGCTCACCAAATGGCCCCATTTCTTGAATCACCAGGGCAAGCACACAAAGACACACAACCCCAAACTATTTAGGACCCTGAAACTAGTTTTGAGGAGTGACTTGGCTGTGTAATTCACGGTTCTGGACAGCTATTAGGGTAGGTCTGGGGTCTCTGAATGGTGCAGTGTCCTGGGTTCAGATATTTGGCCCAGCACCAGAGCACACTGCTCACCCCTTTCCCTCCCATTCTTTTGTGAGAAGGAAGCTTCATGATAGTTCATTAACGTTATGAAAAATGCACTCCTGGAGACAAGCGGGTGTATGGGGAGGCAATTAAAATGTTCCATTGTGCTGAGCGCTGTGCAAACACTGAAACAATGGTCCCCGGAGTGGGGATCTCACCACCGAGACAGACAATAGCAGCCATTCACACCACCTATTAGAGACTATTTGGAGTATCTATTTTAGGTGTGAGTCACAGCCTAAATTTTCCATACAGGCCAAGAAATAGTTGCTTCCAGGGAGTGACTCAGAGCACCTAAGTTAGATGGCAAAAAGTCATATGGCAGTGATATCCCCAACCAGTGTGTGGAGCAAATTAGGGAGAATAACCACCTTTTGCCTAATGGACAGCTCTCCCTAGACTCCCTCTGTTGCCAACAGAGGAAAAAGACTTCACAAGACTGTTCACAGCATCCAAATCAAGTTCTCCTTCCTCCTGATGGAAACCATTTCTCTTTACTGACAACAGAGGGGGAGTCTGGGGATAGTAAGTTCATTAGGCTAAAATAACCTCTTGTAACACCCTTGTAGCTAGCAGGAAAAACAGCATGCAGCTGCCTAACTTTGTCAGGCTGCCCACTAAATCTATTAAAGGATATAAATTGGCCAAAAAAGATTGGGAAAAAAGGCAGAGAATCCATTTGTGGGTAAACGGACATCTTTCCACATCTCAGTAAACATGCTCAGGGACCATAATGAAAAACATGCAGCATTTCCACAAATTTGACATCTCCTCTCAGACACCTCTGTGATTTACGTTTAAAGCAGGACGCTGTGAAACCCAGACACCGCAATGCTGGGCTGTTTGAGCACCGGGCTTTGAGACTGTGCCTCTGGTCTGCATGTGAGGCACATGTCCTCACAGAGGGCTTCCCAAGCTGTGTGCCGAGTCCCTGCTGTCCCAGGTCACACACCCTGGAGGAAGGCAGTGCCTCTTGCCTGCCGTGGTGAGAAGTAGCTACCACGAAGGGGCTTGGGGCTGCAGAAGCCACCTCTCAACCCTCAACGGCAGCTTGCACCTCAGAGCGGGGCTTTCTTCCCTGCTGTCCCTAACACTGGTCTTAACAGTACCTACTTATTTCCTACCAGCTTTAGTCAACTGATGCCTGTGAAGCACTCGGAGGCCCTCAGACTAAACGTGCTAATGGAAGAGCAAAGTGGTATGAAAGGGCTGCTGCCGCCTGCCTCCCTTCCCTCTCAGCACCGTGCTGCCGTGCCTGGATGCTGCTCCACCATGACCTTCTACGGTGATGCTGTGGCAGCCTGTTTCTTCACGGGGGCATTTGGGTTGACAATGCGAAGCTCCTTTTCCCACATAATTGAAAGGAATTTCTGATTATGCACAGGGATGTCAGCAGTGCGAGGAGCTTGGACGCCTTCCAGCCGCAGCCGGATCCAATGATAGCGCTGCGATTTCTCCTTTTTTGGCACTCTACTTGTGAACTTTCTGCTCCCTTCTGGGAGTGATTCCTCAAGATAATATGCTGCTGCTCCAGCTTCTCTCTGATGGCCTAGATTTATAGCTTCTGCAAGGCAAGAGAGGGGAAGGGGTGTGGGAGAGACAGGGGGGATGAAAGCAGAAAGGGAAATTATTTTTTGGTTGGGGTTTTATTATTTCGGTCCCGCTCTGCTACAGTGACTGTCTCCAGGCCTTGCACAAAAATAGTCTGTCCTTTCCATCTCTGTAATGCTCTTTACTGCCTGCAGTGAAAGGTTGAAAGTACACACGAGTTTTTCTGGCCTCTCTTTAGTCCAGCCCCTGTGAATATGTGGCATGAGGTGAGCACTACATTTATTTCTGACCTTTTCACCATCTCCTGCATCTGTTAACTGAAAAGAGAGGAAGATGTCCCCAGCCTCCTCTCCCACAGAGCAGATGGTACTGGTGACTTGATTTACTTTATCTCTATCAGTCCCAGCTTGCCTCAAATCTTTCTGAACGTCTAATTTATCTAAAGCCTTCACTGCTCTAGCTACACTGGGGAAAAACAAAACAACAGCCCCAAAAACCCCAGCCACTGATTTTCAGGGAGAAATATTTCAAAATTCCAGATGCTGTGCTCAGAAATTTAGTAACACCATAATTAACTAGGACAAAAATTTCTCTCTTTGGATGTGCTAATCAGCTGAATATCCTCTTTCCCCAGTGACTTCAGACTGTTGAAGATGTTTCCATAACATCAGAACTGTATTATCCAAGTATTTTAACCCTCTCTTAGAGCATTTCCAGGAAGGTGGGGCAGTGCTGCCATTGCTGTTTTACAGGTGGGAAATGAGGAGCTGAGGCACACAACTTAGCTAAGACAGACCAGGTGAGTTACCCTTTGAATATACCTGTTCCTCTCTAGTGCTTATAAAGGTAGATCACTGATGTTTTATAGGATTACATCCATAGTACTTCGTGATTGCAGCTGGCTGAGATGAATACCACTCTTTGAGACTCAGAAAGGTCAGGAAGAGTGGAGAAAAGGTGTGACATGAGCCTTTGCATTTTACAAATAAAGTGAATAATTCGTGAATAATATGTGCACCTCCTTATGAGGTGCTAGCTCCCGAAGTCACAGGCTGACACACTGGTTTGCGTTGGGAGGGACAATAAATATGTTGAAACGGCATTGCCGGGAAAGGCAGGGGGTTGCTGAGCACCTCCTGGGGTTTGTCTTGGGCTGTGTTTCAGCTTTGAGGTCTTCCTGACTGCCCTGGGGACACCAGGGCGGTTCTGTGGTGCTCAGAGTGGCTTTAGCTACTAGGGCTTTTGAGTTCTTCAGGTTGCATCTAAAAATGGGAGATAGTGCTGACAGAGCTGCCTGTGCTCAGCTCCACATTTCCCATCATCTTGGATAGCCAAATTGCCAGTGTTGAATACTCAGTTTCAGAAGTTGTGGCTCAAATCCTCCCTCTCCGAAGACAATTGTCATCAGGAGAATGGCAATTGCAACGTAACTTGTTCCTGTTTATCTCTTGCTGGTTGGATTTTCAGGAATCTCAAATTTCCCCTCACCATAAGCTTTTTAAATCTCAGGTGACCTGGTTGCAGGTGCTGAGACCTGAGGAGAAACTTTTGCATATGGAGGGATGTAAAATCAAGTGGTGATGGGGGACTAGACACAGGGCTTGCTTATGAGGACCACAGGAAAGTATCCTGAAGGTCAGGACTGGAGAATGTTTGCACAACTCTTTCTTGATGCCTAGAGTATTTCAGCATAAAACCACATGTCCTGGCAAAGATACACCCTAATTAAGCACCACCGAGAATCAGATTGGCCTTGCATTCAAAGCAGAATTGAAATTGAGGCCACTTGGTGCTCCCTGAGCCTGTGTCCTTGGGCAGAGGCTGTGATTGAAATGACCTTACATACAATCAGGCACAGGAGTCAAACTCCTCCTCAGTGAGGATTGGTCTGGGCTGATGGGAAGCCTTTTGCTTCCTCTCAGAAATCAGAGTCACAAAGACATACTGAGTGGCTGAGGAAATTATATTTTATTCAATTTATCAGCATGTGAAAGATAACGGGAATGAGCTGCAGTCACAATCTCTTCTGTGATGGCAGCTGCAGGGGGGGAGTAGAAATAATGCAGCAAGACAGGAACTCGGGGCTGCTGGCAGGTCCTGAGCTGCCACAGAGCTCCTGCACGGCCTGGAAAGGATCTCAGCGCTGTGTGCAGGGGGAACACAGACGGCAAAGAGCCATTTAGACCATGCACCACTCACCACTGCTCGGCAGTCCAGAGAATTCAGCAGCCACAATGCTGGGGTCAAACAAATCACTGGGTGTGCACAGCTTGTACTGAGTGTTGTGGTGGCCTGGCTCTGCTGGGGAGCAGGAGTCAGGCAGGTGGGCAGAGATGTCACTCTTAATTTCCTACTATTTTCTTGAGCTGGGAAGAGCCACAAAAATCACAGAATCACCACAGAATGGTTTGGATTAGAAGGGACTTAAAAAACCATCTCATTTCACCTCCACTGCCATGGGCAGGGACACCTTCCACTATCCCAGGTTGCTCCAAGCCCTGTCCAGCCTGGCCTGGAACATTTCCAGGGATCCAGGGGCAGCCACATCTTCTCTGGGCACCCTGTGCCAGGGCATCCCCACCCTCACAGCCAGGAATTCCTTCCCAATATCCCACCTAACCCTGCCCTCTGTCAGTGTGAAATTATTTCCCCTTATCCCATAACTACATGTCCTTGTCAAAAGTCCCTCTCCAAGGGAACCTGTCCTTAAGTCTGGTTCGCTTTGTGCTTTGGTTCATTTTGTGCATGACTGTAGGGAAAACACAGGAAAACTGACTTGGCCATGGAGCCACACAACATTTCCAGCTGCAGCAACGCCTTTGCCATCCATGGATATTCCCACTTCTCCCTGTGAGTGAGAAGGAGAGACCACCCACCTGAAGTGGTAAAAACAAGAGTTGGGCTCGAACTTAGTGTGGTCTGAGACAAAATATTTACTAGCTTGGTAGTAACTTTGTACTGGCAAGTATTACTAATAAAAGGCGTGTTTGATGTATTCAAAACTTATTGGTGTACACATTAAAACATGTGGTGGAATCTGGGGGCATAATAAAACAGCTGCTTTAGTTAAAGCCAGCAGAAGAGTGTCTGGTGGTCATGTTGGAGAAGAGGATGGGAGCAGAGCAAGTACCTGCTTTAACTCCTTCACTGCTGAGGCCCAGCCACAAAGAGGGTGTTTTTGTATGAAGCTGCAAGGCCCCTGAGCTAAATGGGATTCCCAATAACACAACTTTCCTCCACTGCCCTGCAGACACGAATCCCCCCCACCCCCACAGAACAACATTTTCACTGCTATTTTATCATCAGGCCTCATTAGATTTAACAAGCCTGGCCCAGATAAATCGAGTGGTTACAGATTAGGAAGTACTTGTGCTTACAAGGCCAGTGCTCATAAAATTGAATGCATCGTGCAACTTATAAACAGGAAAGATAAGCATGTTTTATGTACTCTGCTGCAGATTTCATGCCAGTCCATCTCCCTGAGAAAAGGAAGATGATGGTTGTATCCTCTTTGCAGTCTGTGCAGGGCATTGTTGATGTTCATGCTCCTTCTGTTCTACTTTTAACACCTTTTTTCCCTCCTTGGCACTTTAATACACCTTTGGGACACCTCTGAAAGATGTGTTCAAGTCTTTTATTTTTTTTTTTTCGCCTGTGTAAGGGACTCCTCCAGTTATTTGTATGTTTGAAAGGGAAAAAACTTCCTGATGTACAGATTAAGAGAAAAGGGTTAAAGATTTTCCTTATTTGTATGTTTTTTATGGATTTGGGGTAAATAGCATTCATAACCAGGGAGTTCAGAGTTGTCCTAGAGAAAGGTGATGGAAGAGAGAATAAAGAACAATTTTCTTGCTGTCAAAATGAGCAAGGCCCTCATTAAAATAATATGAAATAGAATCATATAATCATTTGAAAAGACTCCCTAAGATCATTGAGTCCAGCCATTAACCCAGGACTGCCAGATCCACCACTGAACCCTGTTCTCTAAGCACCACACCTACATGTTTTTCGAACTCTTTCAGGGATGGTGATTCCACCAAATAGGAACTGTGCTTTTCCATTTAATCTGCTTAAATAAAATGAACTCATTTTCCCTTGTGCAAAGTTGATTGAAGTCCTTAGGGATTCTGGTGCTGGATTTGGTACATGAGCCCATGGATGCTGCCTGCCTTCATTTAGGAACTTGTTCAGCTGTCTGATAAACATCACCTCTCCAGAGCAGCCTAAATACAGCACTCTCCCTTCCCCTAGCAGGAATCATCTCTAGCAGGCCAGTGTTAGATGGAGTAGCCTGGGGGTTCTTTATATTTAACATCAAAGCAGGGCAAAACAAATGCAATTACAGTCCAGTAATGAAATTTGTATCTGTTGTAAATGTCCTTAGTTACGTAACAGAAAATCCAGATACAGGCGAGCTAAAAACAGACCCAAGGCGAGCGGTGAGGGAAAGTTGAAACTTCTTTTCAAAGAGATAGCAAACAGTATATAAGCCTCACAAAATGTTTACTTTTTTTTGTTTAAGCTGAGGAGTAAAAATAACTTTCCATTTATCCAGTGAGTGACTGCACAGGATGAGACCAACTGGGAAGCTGCTCTAAGCCTCGAGCAATGCGATGTTTTTGACTTCAGAGCAGGGAAAGGAGCTCTCCAGGGCTGTGCCTTGGATTAATGGCCAGTGAGCACTCCTTGTAAAGACTGAATGCAAGGCAACTCTTCATTTTACCAAGATAAGGTTTATCCAATCTCTGAGGAGCAGTAGGAGGTGGTGCAGTGCCTTTACAGGAAATGCCAACAAGCAGCATGTGCTTGTTGGCATTTCCTGTCCCACCTTTGGAAATCGACTCTCAGCCTTTTGCCAGAGTCTCAGAGCAAGAGTCCAAGGAGCTGGGAACAGGTTATCCTGTTTCCTAATTATTAATGAGCAATGGGCAAACAGAAAATTAACAATAAATTCAGTCAGAACTGCATGCAAATTAATTCTCTTTTAATGTTTAATGAATCTCCTATTGTTGGGATCAGGACAGGTGATGTTTCCTTAAGGGATTTCATGCACCATCCACATTTTTGTATCTTAATGACAATAATTTTAATATACTCTCTCTGCTGTGCAGTGGAAAACATTTTAATTTAAAGACCAGGCTTCTGTTCCTTTGCTTTTACTGAGTAATGCTGCAGTTTCAGGGCTCCTTGCAGCAGGGCATGTGAATACAAGTGAAGAGATTAATATGAATAACCAGAACCAGACTGCCAGACTGAATATACATCTTTTGCTAGCTAAAAACTATAAAAGGCCCTTGAACAAAACTCATCTGAGATGCAATCCCATTCATGACTCTGAAGTTTTCCCTAGATGAGACACAACGTGAGGGAAGGCTGCGGAGTCCCCCGGTGAGAAAATGTCGAGGGTCTTTATTCTGGCCTTGTGGTTCTGCAGACTGCCTGAATCGCAAGGTCATGGCATGGCAAGATAGCTTGTTATATCTTCTTTAAACTGGCTAAACACATTTTAAATAACGCCCTCCACAAATGAGAAAGGATTTTCCACCGAGGTGGGTAGCATCATCTCAGGTCTCCGAAGATTAAGGTTTACTGCTTGCTAATGCCACTTGCCAAGGACACATTTTATCGCCTTTGTGTTACTGTATGTCAGTCAGGAATAAATCTCTGTAGAGCTTCTATCTCGCTCTTCAGCCACACGTAACCTCATTTATATTCAACAAACTTTTCTTCCCTTCTCTCTCCCGTGCCTCCCGCCCCCTCTTCCTTCAGAGAAGGCATTTCAATGAGTCTGTGCAGGCACAATTTAGGACTGAAATGAAGATCTCTATTCAGAGGCTGAACAAATTCTCACCAGCTTCCTTAGACCTAGGGCTAAGCTCTTCAGTTCCCTTCACCCCTTTTGTCTGCAGGTTTTTTGGGGCCAGACTGCCAAGTTCAAGCAAGGCTCCGATCTCTCCTCTTTCACAGGCCTCCTGATTAGTGGCTTTCTTTTTCCAAGACTATAGATACAATTATTAGAAATTCCTTTTTTTGTGAACACATTGAATGAAGGTATGAATGGAGATGGTAAGACGAAGAAAGTGAGAAGCTTAATATAACTTTGGCTTCTGTAGTTAATTAGATTTGGATGGCTTCAGAGGAGCAGCTGTAATTTTTTTTTTTTAATTGAAGTTACATAAAGGACTATTCAGTGTATTTTGGGTGGGGAGGGGAGACTGTATAAAAATAAAGAAGCTGAGAGATGGGTTTTGGAAATACACCCTCTCCCCCTCTTCTTTTTTTTGGGAAACAGTTGTGGGAAGAGAAAAAAGAGAAAAAGAAAAAAATGTCCTACCACCAAAGAGGATAACAGAATCACTGGCACTGCTGCTAATACCCTGTGTCTGAGGCACAGTATGCAGGATGCATATTCAAACAGGAACATTTCTTTCTTTTTTTTTTTCCTT
>VZTI01005758.1:405352-418137 GCA_013397865.1 Struthidea cinerea | reverse complement strand
AGGGAGGGGAAAAGGGAAGGGAAAAGGGAGGGGAAAAGGGAAGGGAAAAGGAAAGGGAAAAGGGAAGGGGAAGAGTAAATGGGAAAAGGGAAGGGGGAAGGGTAAATGGGAAAAGGGAAGGGGGAAGGGTAAAGGGGGAAAGGGAAAGGAAGAGAAGGGAAACTACATGCTTTGATGTGTAGAAAATCTCAGGTTAGTGGTGATGCAAGCTGGTAAGTCTATTTGTTTGAGTCTGAAAGAGGACAGCCAGGTTTTTACAGCGTTGTGGCCCAGAAGTGGCACCTCGGTGCTGCCTCTCCTGTCCTGCCACTCTGAAGCCCAAAGGAGAATGCCCCTCTTCCCCTGCCCAAGCAATGCAGGATGCACCACGCTGGATGTGAGCTGGCACACACCATCTCTGCACTCAGCATGACCAGTTCATAACCTGCTGGCCTGTTCCAGCATACTGAAGAGCTGACTGGAATGCTTTTGGGGAATGGTTTTATTCTCCTCCACTGTCTGAGAGGTCAAACATCCTTGACTCCCACAAATAATTGGTGATACTAAGACATGCTGGAGAACTGAGAACTGCTTTCCTGTGAAATTTAAAATGACATTAGGGAAAGGAGATATAAAGTAACTGAAATGGTCACTTTGTAGGCCTTTTTTATCTCTGGTTCAAATAAAAAAATGCAATGTAAATGTGCAAAGCTTCAGATAGTGTTCTGAAACTAATGGTTATATAGGAACCTCAGTGTACACCAGGGGCACTGAAGATGAAAAAGTATTTACATCTCTATCTCTATCTCTATTTATATCTGTGTTTGTATTCACATCCCCGTATCAAAATCTCCAAACTCTCTCCTTTGCCACTCAAGGAGATGTATAATACCTTCGACACAAACTTTTATAGAGACATAGACTTTTCAATTAAAACTTTATCTTTTCAGAATTATTTTAAACTGCTTTGACTCTCCATTAGCAGAATTATAGCGAGATATATTGACACATATATCTTTCAACAATACCTCTCCTTCTTCACCACAAATGTTGTCCCAACTTGCAAGCTCTTTCCCTTCCCAGTGGGTAATTGCAGAGACTATTGCCACCACCTCTGGAGACTTTATTCCCACTTCCTGGAAATCAGTTATAAGTGTTACATAAATACACATAACTCTATTCAATTACTTTCTTGCCCTTCCTGTGCTACGGATCTATCTGCTGGTAACTTCTGTTTGAATACACACCCTCCTTATCTTGAAAGAATCAGGCACAGTCTGTCTGAAAACAAACTTGATTACAAGGGAGCGAGAAGAGATGGCAGCAGGTCAAAGAACATTATAGATGCCATTTGCCAAAGGAATTTTCTTACAGCTTGTGGACACTGAATTATTGACACTGAGTTTGTGGTTTTGGGTTTGTGTTTTTTTTCTTTTTGGGTGGGTGGATTTTTTTTTTTTGCAGTGCTGTTTTTATAATAGTATTGGGATGGTAAAGTTTTCGTTTAGATGGTATTGTTATAGTTTGGTCTGCAGCTCTTCCTAGAGGTTGCTTTTGGGACCTGAGCATGGCAGACATATAAGTGAGAGAATTAATTTTAAAAAATCTTAAGATATTGGATATGAGCTGACCTGAGCTACACATCAAGAAATCTCTTTGGCCATAGTTGAAAGGAAATCACCACCAAATGTTGACTCAGCTGACCTAACTTAGGTAGCTAACTATGTCTAGAAGCTTTTTATCATTAAAGCGCCTATTTTCCTCCAATTGTTGTAAAGGAAATCTAGGCGGCCACTTCAGATAAAGAACTATTAAAATTCTATCATTTTTTTGAGAATAGACCTATCCAGTGGTCCTCAAGAAATCATTCAGAAAGGAGTAAAACCAGCAGTACATAAGAGATTATATAGACTTAGGGTGAGACAGTTCTGAGCTGTAAGATTAGCCACAGACACAGTAAAAATCTCTCTTTAGCAAGCACAGCAATTATTGTCATCTTGATGCAAAGGAATGAGAAGAATCTTTGTAAAGGTGCACAAAAGGAAGCAACATTTTCAAAAAAAAAAATGGGCAGACAAAATGGCCTCTGATGGAGCCTAGGAAAATTAAATGTTTATCTTCCTTTTTCTCCTGCATTTCTGAGAGGCTTTATAGTACATAACTCCCTCACTTTCCTAACCAATAACATTTGAATATGGTTTTTGTGCAGTTCTCAGCTTACACTAATAGCTGGTGGTGGACCCTTAGGTATTTAAAGGCCGAAGATCATTCAGCAAAGGCAGCAGAGCCCTTCCCCATGGCATCCTGCTGATCCCTCTCCATTTCTGAGGAAGTGCTGATGGTTAGGAGACTGCCTGGATCTTTGCACCTTAGTCAATTATTCATCCCCTTACTGATACCATCCCACACCAACAGCTAAAGGACTTGACGAACCTGGAGTTTAACTGGTTTTCTTTTTCAGTCTTCCTTCACAGACCGTGTTTTCAAGATCTCTAATCATTCCTCCTGATCTTTGAATTGCCTTCAACCAGGCCACATATCTCTTGATGTTTGCTGAACAAGGGCATCTGGACAGGCTGAATTTGAAGCGAATGCAAGCAAATAGTGGTGCAAGGTTGTGCTTGAGCACAAGAGGCAAAGACTGTGGTTGGGAGCAAGACAATTATGTTAATAATTTCTCATCCTCAGACTATGTGTGCTCTTGGGAGCTGTCAGCTGAGCTCTAAGGAATGCTGAGCCATTGGTATTCACCATCTTTATTCAGATTAAGCCACATAAATAAAAAGTGCCAACAGACAACAGCCTTTGAAGATACTGAATCTCCAATGCATATTGCTTTTCATTTCTGTGCTTTATTTTTGCTTTAAATAATAATGAAATTTTGGACCGGAGATAAGGCTGGGAGGCGCATCTGAACCTGCAGCTGGGAAGGGCTCCTGGTTCTGGGCATGGGGGCTGTGGGCTTTGGTTATCCACCAGATCTTCCTGCTTTGATCAGCCTGACATCTGCAATTACTGGGGACCAGTTTGTACCAAGCTAAAAAATCTCACGGCAAGCAGTCACACACTGGGAAGGACATACGTGTTTTCTAAATAAACATCACTTTTTGGATTTCCCACACTTCCAACATTTCTACAGTTTTTTTCAGAATCCTTTATGTTCCTTCATTTCGATCTGAGAAGATCCAGAGCTTCCCCTCAGTCCCTGCTATTCTTCTCCACCACAAATTAGCCTCTCAGCAGTTTGAGAGGCCGTAAAATGGGGGAGAGAGAGAAAAAAGGCGGAATTTTCCAGGATTTTCGTTGTTCCCTCAGGATATACTCCGTGCCTCTCCCTTTCTTTCTAGTCTATGTCTGTCAGCCTCAGAACTGGTCTCCTAATTGCGTGATCTCCATATACATCGGTAAATAAAGCAGTGCAATAGCCTTGGGCATCATGAGAAAAATGCATTTTAACTACCAAAGGAAAATCCTGAAGCCAGGGCATCTTGCAGCATAAGGACTAGTTACCACAGAATGTGCTATTAAAGGTAAATTATTGCTTCTATCATTATCTTAATAGCCTGGTGGTTGTGGTAAATATTTACAGCAATCCAGGAAGGTGAGAAGTTCTGTATTATTAGAAATGAAAATAGTCGCTATTTTAGTTTTGAGGAAAGCTAACTAACTTCTGTTTTTCTATTGAGGAATTGCATGTATTTGGGCCTTCAGTGGATTATGTATCGATGCATGTCCTCATATCTCTCCACTCTGGATGTAGTACTAAGAGCAGGTCTGCAGGTTGAGGCCAATTCACTACGCTGCTCTGACCCCCAAATTAAAGCAATGACCTGATGGAGGTCCAGGCCAGCTCCATTCACTCCTTCACCTTCCTTTCACTCTCACAGGGCCAAGCAGAGAGCCACAATGTCACAACAAAGTCCCTCGTGGCAGAGTCCTACCTCAGGGACTGCCGTGTCCCGTGAGACAGCGGAGGAAGCACAGGCCGGTGAGATAACACTAATCAGCTAACAGCCCTGAATAGAACAGGGAGCTAAACATGTCAGCTGTCACTTATGATAGCATGCAGTGTCCAATTTCATTCAATTGGGCTACTTTAATGTTCATCTCCTTTCCTGTTTGAGCACAGGTGATCCTTAATTAGCTTTTCCTAACATGTCAGCCTCAATTGTACTCACTGTAGGCATCATCCATTCCAGATATATGTGGGAAAGGACATGTAAGAGCAAAAATCTTTCGGATTATGCAGAAATGGGGCAACTAGGGACTCATGCACCTTGAAAAGTTCAGTCACTTGGGTATATGCCTCTGGCACGGCTAATATATTTAATATATTTTAGAATTTTCTTGCGTGGGAGAAGATGATTGAGACCTCAGACTCTACAGACGAATGAAGAACTGAGTTGATGAATTTTATTTTCCTTCCCAATTCATTCTAAAATGGTCCTTGAGGAAGGCTCTGTATTTTATACTGGTCACATTATTGATACACATTGCTCTTCAAACAAAAAACCTGAGAGTCACACAATTGCTCCATTTTAGTCCCAGTTTTCTCAATTGCTGCACTCTCCATTAACTTGAGGAGGTTTTTGAGATGGTAATTGAGCAGTTGCACTCAACACACAACACAGAAAACAGCATATCAAGGCTTGATCTTTTCTGAGTGATATCACAGATACTACACCAGGTTCTGTCTTGTCCAAGAACATCACCTCATCCTTTCTAATTTGGCTCAATTCCTTGCCGTGCCTATCCATGCCAGCAACATTCTTTAGGTTGCTTTTTTATTATTATTTTTTTAAAATTTTATTATTATGTTGCTTCAGTTCTGTGTTCACACAGGATGCAAGATAAAATGATCTGCACAAAGCAGAGATCAGCGTGAGCTTTGGGCCCAAGAATGTTCATGTCTGTGAGAACCAAATCTGGGAGTAAAGGCTTTTCTATGTTATAAATCTTGCAGTAAACAGTGCAAGTTCCCTGACACCCACCCTCCTTTGGCTGCACTGACTCTAGCTAAAGTGACACTATAAAAGCTCTTCTTTTGCTAAAAGTTGCTAAAATAAATTTAAAAAGCAAATAATGGAAGAAAGTAAAAAGGACTTCCCATTGAGAACGTGGTACGGCTTGGATCAGAGCTGACCTACATAAGAATAACAAAGCAAGTAAGGAAAATAAATTATAGGGGGAAGCAATTTAAAAAACAGGGATTCAGGTCAATCCAGCAGGAGGAGGAGGCATAGGAAAAGGACGACCTGAAAGTTTTGAGCAGGGTGGAGAATTCCTAAAAATCAGGGGTTCCCATTTCAACTGTGATGAGGAAAGGATCATAATGATGGAGGCAGTTCCTGATCCATATTGCCCAGCTCCAACCCCTTCCTCTTCCTTCATGGAGGAAGCAGCAGGATGTAAAATAGGCAGCTGAGACTCAGCTCCTCTTTCCTTTTTCACTGGAATCTCATCTCCACAGTGGTTTCATGCCCTGACATGAACATTGTATCCAAAATTAAATTATTTTTACATATTTTATTATATAAAGAAATACATTAGCTAGATAAGGGGATTGAGTTACCATTAGTAAACAGAACAGAACCAAGCTGGGTGGGAGTTTTGATCTGCTGGAAAACTGGAAGGTTCTGCAGAGGGATCTGGACTGGCTGGGTCAGTTGGCTGAGACCAAAAATGGGTTCAACAAGACCAAGAGCTGGGTTCTACACTTTGACCACAATAACCACATCCCAGGCTGGGGCAGAGGGGCTGGAAAGGGCCCTTTGGGAAAGGCCCTGGGGGTGCTGGTGCCAGCGGCTGGACAGAGCCCAGGGGTGCCCAGTGGGCAAGAGGCCAATGGCCCCTGGGCTGTCCCAGCCAGGGTGTGGCCACAGCCCCAGGGCAGGGCCCGTCCCCTGTGCCGGCACTGCTGAGGCACCTCCAGTGCTGGGGACAGCTCTGGGCCCCTCAGGACAGGAGAGGCACTGAGGGGCTGGAGCGTGTCCAGGGCAGGGAGCGGAGCTGGGAAGGGGCTGGAGCCCCAGGAGCGGCTGAGGGAGCTGGGAAAGGGGCTCAGGCTGGAGAAAAGGAGGCTCAGGGGGGCCCTTGTGGCTCTGCACAACTCCCTGACAGGAGGGGGCAGCCGGGGGGGTCGGGCTCTGCTCCCAGGGAACGGGGACAGGAGGAGGACAGAGTCTTAAGCTGCACCAGGGGAGGTTCAGGTTGGGCATTAGGAGGGATTTCTTTAGAGAAAGGGTGGGCAGGCATTGGCAGGGACTGGCCAGGGCAGTGGTGCAGTCCTCACCCCTGGAAATTT
The DNA here is from genome assembly GCA_013397865.1 of Struthidea cinerea. Taxonomy (NCBI): domain Eukaryota; kingdom Metazoa; phylum Chordata; class Aves; order Passeriformes; family Corcoracidae; genus Struthidea; species Struthidea cinerea. Next base: position 411,854 of record VZTI01005758.1, on the reverse strand, counting down.
CAAGAAATGACTGAACATGACACTCAGTGACAAGGTGGGGATTGGTCACAGCTTGGACTCAATACCTAGGAGGTCTTTTCCATCAGAAATGATTCTGACATTCTGTGGTTCTGTGATTGTTTCTGTGAGCCAGTGCCAGAGGAATCTCAATGCAAAAGAAACAAAGAACAGCCCTGGAATCCCATTTCTGCCAAAAAAGCCAACAAACTGAATTCCCCTGGAGGGTTTCTAGTCGACTACAGGTATATTAAAAAACAAGAAAAAAGTTAAAAAGCATTTTCCAGTGCTCTTAGCTGCAGTTTTTTGGAGAGAGAATGTGCTACTGTTGCTTGCTACTCCATTATCATCCTCTGTGAAAATAAGGTCTCATAATTAATGTCTGAAAAAATAGCAGGTGTCCAAGCCTGGATTTTTTCCCCCTTCCTTCTCTTTTTTTCCCTTTGTGGCATAAAGGTGAGTTAACAGTCTTATGTGTTCTGCTGAACTCGAGCTGGATCCAGCTGAACTTCAATTCATCCCAGCAGCAAACTGTTTATTAAAGACCTGTCAAATGCCCATATTCTGTGGATCATCACAGGAGCTGACAGTGCGACAAAGGCTTGAAATCCAGTGCATATCACTGGAGGATGCCATTAAAATGAAAGTGAGACCAAAACCTCGCAGCTGTCAGTCATTATCTAGGACATTCTCACACAGTAGATCTCACACACTTCCCTTCATCTGGCATAGGTCTCCTCTTCACACTTCTCCATTTTTTGCTGTAATGAAACAGCTTTCGAACAAAAAAGGATTTTTGAAACAAAAAAAAAAAATCCATAAATCTCTATAGAAGATGTGCATTTCTACTCCATTTGGAGTTCTCCTGCATGTCCAGTTAACCACTGTATTTCTCTTTTTGGTCACCTGCTGCTTATTTTATAGGCTGTTATAATTTAGAACCTGAAAAGAAGCATAAATAGGAATGACTGAATTTCAGCCATTAAAATAGACCCTTCACAAGAAAAATTGTTCTCAGCCACTTGCCCTTATCTCAGACCAAGCCTGAACATAACTTTGTTCCAGTTCAAGTGAGACTGGCTCATAATGTTTCTGTCCTCATTATTTTTTGGGTTTTCTTTTGTTTTTCCAATTCTGGGTCTGCCTGGGAATTTATTGGCCGTGATAGCCAGATCAAGGCTGTGTCAGGGCTGTCAGGGACCAACTCTTAGCCAGGAGAAATGGCTGGTCTGGGCTCTATGGACCACAAGTAGGAAATAGCTGAAGTCTCATAAGCTTGTTCTGAAAGGGCCTGATATCCAGCCTGTCACACCAATTTTACAGACATTTATCTCCATCAACATCAGAGACACTGTGCCAGAGCAAAAAATAATGGAGTGTTGACTCAGCCTTTTACAATTTTAAAGTCATACTTGATTTACTTTAGGATACAGTATATTTTATTGCCTCTTGTCTTCACTCTTGAACCCAGGTCTCCTCATCACTAGACCAGTGGCTAAAGAAGTATCCAAATACAAGACAAAACCACGGTGTAATTACTCAACCGCACTCTCATCACTTGTCCTACATAATTATGAAATGGTTCCACTTTTTATGTCTATAATTATTACAAACTCATATCAAAAGGAAGGTCATCCATATTAGCACAGCTTTCAGATTTATTACACTACTCTGGCACTGCTTTGATGTAAAAGAGTTTGACAAATATGTTTGGTATAAAAAAAAATATTAAGGGTAATTATGTCATTTGCACATGGATTTTTATGATTAAAGAATTTTTAGAGGCTCAGTGCACAACTTACCTTACACTGCAATTATTTAAAAAGTTTTATTTCTCTTTAATATATACAAAACAGCTACAAAAAATTGTCAGAATAATTCTTGTACAGCTCCAGGTTAAATTCTGTTCCATTACAAAGAGAGAGTTAATAATGCCAGTCATACATTTCAACTTAGGGGTAATTATATGCGTTTAAAAATATATTCTAGGTGTAATTATGGTGGAATTGCAGTAAAATGGCCATGCAATGAAAAACACTCCATTACCCAGTATACCTGAGGCAGGTGGAAACTTAACCAAATCAGGCTTAGTGTTTCAGCCAGGTATTTTGGAGGTTTTTCAGGGATGTCAGTGAATAAGGAACAGCAAAATACAGCGAATTTTAAAAAATACTGCAGTTAAGGCTAACAGCACACAGCTGTAATGAAATGTCCGTGACACAGCCAGTACAAAAAAGTGTGTAAGAAAACTAGGATATTCATACCAAAGGTTTTGATTTTGGCCTCAATTTCTAAATGCAATTAAAAAACAGTTTTGGGGAGGGGTTAGACAGCGATTATTTAGACTGGAAGAAGAAGGAGAGGATGGTATGAGGAAAGCCTATGTAATGCTGCCCAGAAGATGAAGTTCCCTCTAGAAGGATGCCTGGAAACATGGAAACCGTTCTGGGCGCCTCCTGCTCTGCTTAGGAAAATGAGTCATACTTTGACATATTCTTTATGACTAAAAAGGATGGCACTCATGCATTGCTTGGCTATAGCAGCAACGCTGCCTCCTGACAGAACAGCCCTGGAGGCCCCAAATACTGATTAATTGCTCATGACATAAGGAGTCATGTTAATATCAGCAGTGGGATCCGGTTCCCAGGGAGAGAAATGGCAGACTGGTAATTCCTCTTGATCCAAAATGGCACAAATAATGGCAATGATCCTACAGATCAGATAAACTAAAACAAAAAGCAAAACAAGGGGGGCACATGAATCAAGAAAGTTTTGAAAGAATATCTGTAAGCATCTCTGAAAGAGCTTAATGTTGAGCTGTATTAGGAGAATATAAAATATTTCCTGGGACAAAAGCTGCAAAAAAGTCTGAACAGCCCCAGAGCCTCTCTGGTAAAGGTCCCATCCTAACCTGGCAAGGTGGATCAGGATGGTGCAAGCTGCCCCCAAGCCCAGCAGAGGTCTTGGAGAAAGGTATGGCCTGATCTGTTCCTGCCCAAGATGTGCTGTGGCATGGGTTCAGGCAGCTGGAAACATCAGCTTCTGTGAGAAATGAGAGGCGTGCAGACCAGCATGTTTGGATGAGTCAGTGGAGGGGGAACTGGGCCAGCTGGAAGATTTGGTAAGACTGGGCACATATATCTTCCACATTGTCTGTAACCAACAGCATCCTGGAACAGAAAGGCTGGATTATCCCAGCCTGAGTAACACAGAAGACAATTATTTTTGAGTGAAAAACTCCTTGAGTTCTTGCTTCTGTTTAATTCCATGGTCCAAGTGAAAAACTTGGAGACTAGATAAAAAGTGTGTGAGGTAGAAAGGGAAAGGACAGGGGCATTTCCAGGCAGCCAACTGGGTTAGCTCATCTTCAGTGGTACTGCAGCACTATATCCCCAGGAAAGAAGCTGCATTACCCAAATCTGGTAGAAGCCCTTTGGCGTCTGATGGAAGGACTCACCTCGTCCTGCCAGAACACACCCAAGGAGACCCCAGCTGAACTTGCAAAGAACCTGTGAAGACTAGTCCTCCTGGCATGCCCAAACTCCACGTTCCCAGAGCAGCTGAGGGTTGAAAAAGGACAGAGACCTACTAGAGGTGGCAATTTAAGATCTGTAAAAAGAGGCCAAAGGACTGCAGGAGAGGTTCCTGACCTCACCAAAGATCCTGGGGAGTTCCTCGCTGCAGGTGAATGAAAGAAAAAGGGGAAACTCACCATGGAAATGGGCCACCATCATGTGTGGCAGCACATGGAGACATGGCCTAGGCTTGTTGGCTAAGGGGATTTAACGTGGCTCATGAAAGCTCTGGGACTGATGGGAAGAGCTGTGGGACTTGGATCTATTACTGAGGGAAATGGGAAACCGGAAAAATAAAGATTGCAGGAAAAAATTAATTAAATACCGACACAACCAAAAGAAACTTCAATCAATCCAAGGCTGGACAGGACACAGCCTCACCACTGCCCAGTGAGCTGCTTGTGGGAACTTGCAGATCCCCAGCTGGAGATGTCCTCTGGGGGAAGAAAATTTTGTGTTCCAACACAGGCAGTACAAAGCCCATCTGGGAATTCTGCTAATAAATACAAATATCTGTGAAGGACATAGGGACAACTGGACAAATTTTACGGGTTGATTTTCACATGATTCTAGAGAAAGCCCAAACTCATCATGGATAGAGAAAGTTGACAGGAAGGCAGGAAAAGACTAGGGAAGACTTGAATCCTGGGATTCTTTCAGAAGCCTGTCCACAGGAAAAAATAAAGAGTTTGATTGCAATTTTGGTAGCAACTGTGGTACAAGAATAAGCTGCCAACAAATTCAGCCTTTAGAAAAGTATTTTGGAGAGGATGGTTAATTAAAGTGTGATTTCTAAATATTTAGGAATAATAATAGTCATAACCATGACAACAAAAGCAATAATAATAACAGTAATAATAATACAACGATATGTCCTAAAATCATTCTGAATTCAATTCCAGAGCTGTACTCTTGCTCTCAGTGAAACTATAGATGATGCCCATGAAGATGGAGATTTGCACAACAGCATACATTGAGCAGCTGCTCTGTCATGTCACGGTGTGAAAACGGATTGAACAAATCCCTGGGTGAAGTTATCAGCATAGTATGAATTAGCTTTCAATCTGTCCTGAAATCTCACCACCTTTTTGGCTAAAAACGCTTAGTGGAAACAGGTCTTCTTTGGAAGCCAGAGGATGAAATGCTAGAATCTGCTTTATTTTCAGATGGATGTTGACCGGGATGCTCTCGTTGGCCCAGTGTCCACGTGGAAATATGTGCAGGGATGTGCAACAGGAGCCTTAAACTCAGTGAGGAGTACTGCAGAACGGGATGACACTTGAGGTCATCCTGCTTAAAAGTTTAAGACGAGGTTAGAGTGAAGCACACTGCAACTTTCCCGAGGGCCTGTCACAAGGTCCCTTGGTTTACCAGGACTATGATACAACTGCAGTGACTGGGTAAGAAGAGGGAATTCTTACTGGGCCGAGTGTCATTAGGCTCAGAGTGGAACCCTAGTGACTGCTTCTGCCTTACCCTCCTCCCCTCGCTTCCAAACTTGCAAGAAAGCTTACGGACAGCAGTGCTTAGAGACTGGGGCCAGAGTGCAATGGACCTTCCATAGTGGTGCCATATGAAGAAAAGTTTGCAAAGAAAAGGTCTTGCGGGGGGGAAAAAAAAAAAACCTTGCTGAAAAGGAAGTCCTGGTTGTGGTTAAATCTGTAAGACACTCTCACCATGGGCTGCGAGGCAGAGTAGCTGTGGTTAGATCAGGCCATAGTTTCTTGCACTAGCTCTTTAATTCTGACATCCAGGGGAAACTTGCCAGGTGGTTGGAAAAATTGCCTTGTTTTGATTTCATGGTCGTATTGAGGCCTGGATGTGAAAGCACAGTAAGGCTGAGGGTGTTATTGGGAAGCTAATTGTAAACATTGTCTCATGCAGGAGTGGGAGGAACCAATTGCTCCAGAGAAAGCTCCTGTTTGGGAAAAGTTGAATGCTTCTTTTTTTTCCCCTACTTTTTTTACTTTTCTGTCTAGTTTGAGAAAGTGCAGTAAGGTTGCAGAAAAGAACACTAGAAAAGAACTTCCAGAGACAAAACTTGCTATCAAAATGGAGGGGCTAGAAAATAACTGGAAAAAAATTCTGAGCATCCAGAACCAGAGTACACCCTGCATGTTGCTTCTCAGTGTATAAGCAATCTCTCACCCTGGTCTGAAGACCCAAAAAATAAGACACTGGGGACCATGTGTGAAAATTGGTAGACATTTCTGCACTATTAAAAAGTGGCTGTCAGGGAGGTGGATGCCCTGTATCCCATCCCAAGCCTTTCTGATTTATCTCTGGGATCCCTTGCAGTCTTCCTGCTGGTGGCTCTTGCACTGGAAGATGCTGCACAGACTCAGTGACAGTGACACTTGTGAGTGCTGTGCTGTGCCTCCCTCTCTGCAGGCAGCAGAGCACGTGCAGAAATGCATGTTAATTCCCTCACATGCTTTACACCTGGACAGGTGGAAAGAGGGAAATATTAATTTGCTCAGGCAAAACACCCTTGTGCATTTTGCCTCTAGGAGAGGTGTAGAGGTTCCCATCTGCAATGGTGGAGGAAAAGCTTATTGCTGAATCTCAGTTAAGGGTTTATTTTATTTTACTTTTGTCCCCAGGTTGTAAATCTAGTCCTTAATTACTTTTCAAATTCTTACCAAAGTGGAGGTATCTCAGATGGAAGAAGAGAGTTTAATTTTGGTAGCCATTTTGTTCTTCCTCCCAATTCCTTCCAATGTAAAATGTTTTACAACTTGGAGCATCAAATGTCAAGATCTCCCTCTGTAACATTAAATTACTTCCTTTTATTGAAAAGATTTATTTTCTTTAATCTAGCTGGTTTTTTTCCAACAAATAAACCAAAATGGTTTTTTTCAATTCCTTTTCCTTACTTTTTTTTTTTTTTTTTAAACAACAATCTTATTTCCAGTTTCCACTGAAAATTC